>PYAF01002171.1:754633-812199 GCA_007407185.1 Glycine tomentella | reverse complement strand
TGTCTAAGTGATGATTTACAAGTGAGGTTTGCACCTCTATTTATAGGCTGAAGAATGGTGTACGTTGGAGGGTGGTGGTAGCCAGCTGGTGGACAGCTTGTGTGCAGCTGGAACTGGTAGACAGCTGGAGAATGGCTGGTACTTGGAGGACAGCTGGTTGGAACTAGGAGGACGGCTGGAACTTGCTGGAAGTCATCAGGTAAGAGGAACTTTGTCGCATGGTTAAGCTTAACCACAACTACCTTTTTATCTAATTTCCAATTCATAGTATGTGTATATGTACATCAAGAGTTTTATTTTGTTGATTTAGCTACATTGGGTTATCCGACGAGATGTCTTTTCTCATTATTTCATTTTTTATAAACAATCAATTTGTTTATTAATATCAATATGTAATTTGTAATAATCAAGTGTTATAAAATAGGCCCTTACGAATATTCGTTTTATATACAAGCATTGTAAGTAGAATGAGTGCATAGACACGTAATGATGAAAGTGTTGAAATTAAGCATTGTGTCTAGCAGTTTAATTTTCATCCCATTAAAGCAATTTGCCAATGAACTGCTGATTATCAAACAAAATATTTTTTTAAGATAATCAAGTTTGGAAAATTACCTTTAGTAGGAGAAAATAAAAAGTTTTACCCAAGTAAGTTTCCTTATTACGTGTGAATTTTACATAAAAGTTCATAAGAAATAAAATCCTACATATTTTGGTTCACAAGAAATATTTTCATAGATAATAAGTTTTCTGTAGATATTTTTGTCAGCAAATACAATAATGTTTGCAAGAAATTAGCTTGACCGGATGATACAATCCTAACTGGCACATAGTAATTTTGACCCCAAAAATACTAGGCCATCCTTGAAACTCCACAAGTAATGCACAATGACTTAAAAATTAAAATAGTTCAAGACATGACTGTAAAGCTTGCATTTATAATATATAGTGGCCATGGATAACCTATAAACCAAAAGACAATACATCAATTAAGAGCTAATTAATATTCTCAACCAGCTATTCTATGAAGTCTGAACAATTAAGAGCTAAGAATTCTATGGTACTTCAAGATGCAAAAGACTAGAAATAACCTCTACATTCAAGTTATTCAGAACACAGTAATGTCTGTTGGAGCTAAATTTTACTTAGAATATGAAAGTAGTCCCATCCTTTAATTTCCATATAAAAGGGACAAATAAATTACTCTCCTCAATTTGAAATATCTACATTTGCACTTTTACATGATTCAACTTTAGCTTAATCACCAATTTGTCTAAGATTCCCCTGAATGATACATCTTCTGTGAGTTCAATACCTTCATAAGAAAAGTATGTGTTGGAGCCAAATAAGTATCCTCCTAGGAAAAAAGGACAATACTTAAACGAGTTCAGTAACAATGCTTTAAGCTTCTGTCACCTCCTTCTCTTGATCCCTTCGGGAACAATGCTTCCTATTCTCATCAGAATCACCCAATATGTGTTTTTCTTTTCATAGCAGTCTTGTATATGGAGAGACTAAATTTTTTTCTTCTTCTTTCTTTAACTTGTTAGATTTTTTTTCTTCTCAAATCAACACAAAATACTTTTACTTAACACATTTTTTTTAAACTAGTTTGATATATTTGGCCAGAGAATACAAAAAGTGTTTGACTGTTTGTTCTTCTTAGTTTTTACTAAAATAGAGGTCATTTCATTGTGCGGACTGATGATAATTGTTTTGTCTATTATATTTTTTTGGCTCAGATCAAGATGCGGTTTCCTCAATAGTAAACTAAAACTTCTGCCACCTCTGCTCTTTCTCATTGTCAGTGCTATATATACTCACAACAGGACATAGATACCCTGATCCAAATCTCTGGTGGTTTTGGTCTTTGTATATTTTGAAATATATGGTGGATTTCATCCTTAGTTAGGTCAAAACAAACTATAAAAGTAGGAACAAAATCTATCAGTAAACTAAAAGTAGGAACAAAAGTAAGGTCTAAAACTAATTTTTATCAAATTTTAAAATTTGAGGGATATAAAATACATTTTATCCTTTTATAGAAAGTAAGCAAATAAAGTCAAAGTTGTATAATCTTCTATGGAAGTAAAGAAATTGATACTGTAACTCTTTTTTTTTTAAAAAAAAGAAAAAATATTATAGTAATTTGATATCTCATACATCTATCAATAGTATATTGTTTTAACTTTAATTATCAAACATATGGATGAATTAATATAAATTGTTACAGTTTTAATCATTGATCACATGAATCAATTGATACACATCATTTCAACTTTGACCGCCAATAACATTAATCAATTGATACATGTTATTTTAATTTTGAATACCGATTACGTTAGTTAATTGATACTATGTATTATTGTATTTTAGTGTAGATTGATTAATACTCTTACATTTTATTTTAACTTTGACCATCGAATACATCAATCATCTGATACATATCTATTATTTCAATTTAATGGTCTGAAAATCAATCGTTGTGTAAATAATAATTCAAAAGATTTTTTTTTTCCATCTATAATAACCCTAAACGACTATTGCCTCTTGGCTCTTGCATAGGATTTTGCCCAAAAAAAAAAAAAAAAAAAAAGCTTGGGAGTGACAAGAACAATTTTGGTCACAAAAACCCTAACTGGAGCAACCCAAGGGTTTATCCTAACCGGACCGAATTCCTTCTTTCCCCACTTGGGCTCTCTCTCACTGTCAGAGTCAGATACTCCAACCCAACGTAACCGCTTTCTCTTCTTTCTCTCTCACTCAGATTTCTCTTCTCTTGGGTTTTTGTTTCTCTTTCAATTTTCAATTTATAGTTTATGACTATGGAGGAGCTATCTTCTCTTAGCTCGGTGGAGAGGAACATGCACATAGCCTCTGTCGTGGAAGCCATGGCGGTGGACACTATTTTCGCCGCTGCCAAATCTCTCCTTTGCTTCTTCATTCTGGTATTCCTCAAACCCTCTCTCTTAATTTCGAGTCTTATAATACCTAAACCGTTTTATGTAATTCTCGTTAATGGCGTCACGAATTGGTATTTCCAGAGAATTACAATAATCTCGTGCTCTTTCGTACTCTTTTTTGGTTCGTCAAAACCGCTTGTGTTTTCAATAAGCCTGGATTTTAACTTCTCTTTCTTTCGTTTGCGTATTGTTTTGAGAGCAATTTAGGGATTCTTTTTTCCTGAAATCTTACCGTTAAGTCTTTTGGTCAAAGTCAATGGGAGCTTATACTGGAAATTACTGTGAGGATTGGGGGTTGATTTGGTTGCAGCAAAACCCTATTCATAAATGTTCTTCCATGATGTTTCTACACTGCAGGGGGTGGGGGGTGAATGATTGCAGTGCTTTCCCTGTTTATTTGTGTTCCAAAATCCAAACAAAAAAATTCATAGTCGACTGCGAAAGAATAGCATTTTGTTTGTTGTTTCGTGTAAGCTATCGATGTTTTTTCTAATCGAGGGTGTTTGAAACATTGTCTTTGTTTTTTTATTTGTTCAGATCAAATCAAAGGCAATCAGATTAGTATAATCTGTTTAAGATTATTTTTGACATTTAAGCTCATTTCTTCTGCAATGCTAATTCTTCTGCTTGGTTGCCTTTAACTGCTGTGCATTTGTGCCTTTGTGTGTGTGTGTGAAACCTGTTTTTTCATGCTTAATGATGCGTTAGAAGCTGAGGTTTCATTAAACCATCGCATTGATCAGATGTTCTTTTCAAGATATTAACCAATGATTCTAGCAACACATTTTGGCAATGCTTGGTAGTAGGAGCGTAGGACTGTTTGCTAATGTGGGGTCTCATGCAAGTTGTGCCTTTTTTATTTTAAGTTTCTTCTCGTTAAATTGTGCGGAATTTATGTTCTGCATTCTATGCTTGGAAATGGCCATGGATACAATATTCTATTTTCTTTCCCATTTGTCTCTGTCTTTTTTTATCTGGGTCTTGTATGACCTGGATAACTGGATTTGTTGTCTAGTTGGAAAATGTGTTTTAGAGCTTAGTTTGCAATACATGTTAAGATTTGTGTATTTCATGAGCTTGCTTGGTTTGTTTTGGACCTTTTTGTAAATTTTTGGGAAACTAATGTATAATTCCATTAATACAGTTCAAGTTTTCATATGAAAGTGGGTATAAATGATTATGTCTTTATGTTTGTTCGTAACCCAGACTGGATCTCTGCTGTCTGACATCACTCATTCAGTGTCCCCAAAATTGACCCCAAGGAATGGAAGGTGAGAATAAGTTTTATGCAACTCTTTGGAAGATATGATTTGCTTTATGTTTGGAAAGTTTTGTAGTTCTGATGTGTGCCAATTCTTCTTTTTCAGATTTCCTTTTGATGATCTCTGCAACGTAAAACATACTTATCATGTAAACAAGGATGCTAGTGATTCAAATGGGGACGAGGATGAAGATGATGATGACGCAAATGATCAGGATGATGAGGAAGGAGATGAAGACTTCTCAGGTGAAGGTGAGGAAGAGGCTGACCCTGAGGATGATCCCGAGGCCAATGGTGCAGGAGGAAGTGATGGTGATGATGATGATGGTGGTGATGATGACGACGATGATGACGATGATGGAGAAGATGAGGATGAGGAAGAGGGTGAAGACGGAGAAGACGAAGAGGAGGTTCCACAACCACCTACTAAGAAGAGGAAGTGAAATAGTAATAGATGGTAGGGTTTTTCTTTTTTCTACCATATAATGTCCTGGCCAATCTTAGTTCTTGGAACATGAATACTTTCAAGTGGACCCATCTCCACATATAAAAGTTCAATTTATGCATTGCCATTGTTATTTCAGTTCATTTTCGCCAACATTATTTAGTAGTATGTTGTGTTGGTTAAACCATGGTATTTATTATTAAACCTTAATGGTGATATGTAATTGACCAAACACTATTTGAAAATAACTATTATGTTCATAATGAAATAGTGTAAATGTTTTGAGAAAATTTTCCTCTCATTGGACCATGTGTATTTATATGTATAGGATTTTTATTCATGAATATTTTTGTTCGATTAACAAAAATAAGAGGATCGTCCCAGGAAGAAATGTAAAGAACTTAACAATCATTGAAACTTGTGTATTGGAAGATCAATTGGCCAAAATAACCTTGAGCACTTGCAATTAGGGGTGAGCAAAAACCCGAGGTCCAACCCTAACCATATTAACCAAAAGAAAAAGCAGCTATTGGGTGGGTTCGATCGGTTTATTCGAATAATACGGGTGTAAAAAATAGCTTTCACGGTTTGTTATGGGTGGTTCGATTTCAATTTTTGTCTTTGTTGAAGATTGAATCTGACCAAGTATTTAGAAGAGGAAATAACTTCTCTACAAAATTAAGATTTGTATACATAAATATGACTATTTAGTTTGTTATAACCTTTCATCATGTCACTTCATTTGCACATAAAACGGTGCATGCTAATATAAGTCTGTTTGGATACAAGATTAGAAGTGTTTTTGAGAATTTCTTTATTAGAAAAAGTTCTATATTTTTAGTAAAAAAAAATCTCAAAAACACTTGTGACTTGTATCCAAACAGACCCTACAAATAAAATGGTGGATGGAGGGAACTAATATCAATTTAAATGATATTGTTATTTTACATCATGATAATACATAAGTATTAAACACTTAAAAAAAGAATTCTCTTCATCTTCCAAAATGACTTATTTAGATAAGGCAATTCAAATGTCTTATATTTTAATTTCTTTGTTGTGGAATGATTAATTCCATTCCCACAAAATGCAAAATTTCATTTTCCAATAATTATTTTAAAAAATAAAACGTCTTATCCGCATTTCCCTTTTTTTTTTAAATAAAATATCACCGTTCATTCTTGTTAGTAATCAAGATTTCATTGCTCTAAAAGCTACTACTAAGCCCAAGCCCCAATGCAAATATGCAGCACTATCTTTTTTTATTATTATCATTGCAAAATATGGAGCACTATCAGATTAAGGAGGAAGGGTACTAAACTCATTTTTAATATTAAAAAAATCAATGAAAAAATGCAATATTATCAAAATCTCTTTATGCAAGTATTAGTGTATGGGGTAAGGGGTAGTTAATTTTTTTAGATGTATATATTAGGGGGATGGGCGACTGTCCTTTGGAATTTATATGCAGTTTCGTTCATGCTCCAATAACCATTCTATCTCTGTGTGTTACTGAAGTAGGGCAGATAAACCAAGATCCATAAATAAATAAATAAAAAGTGGTTATTCTATTGTGTAACTAAAACTAAGTAGCAAACGAAGATTGATAAATGGGTGAGGCAAGAACTTCTTCACGGAAATTAATGGAGGGTAATAAAGAGAAGATTAGGAAATATGTCGATAGGAAACTAATGTACCTCATTTTGGTACGGAAATGTTAAGGGAAAGGTATGATTAAACTTATTAAGTTCTAAGAAAATAACAAGGTTCAAGAAAATGTTGCCTGAGCAGAAGAGGAATATTTTGATACTCTATTCACACAAATAAAAGTGGCATGCAAAACTACAGAAAGATCAAACTCACAACTCATAGTGAAGTGATGCGAAGACGGTGGGAACCTGTCTACAATGGCTTGGTTATGTAAGAAAATGATGGATAGACGCTCCAACAAGGAAAATGATCAAATAAAAATTGTATGATTAGAACTGGTAAAGGTATACTTAAGAAAATATTTAGGAAAAACCATTACAAATATCCCTTGCTCAAATTCATTTTTGTTGGGTTTGATCCCAATTGATCCCAATACAGTAATTTTCATGATAAATACTACCAATTTATTCTTTTTTATCACACTCTTCATTATTGGATCATGAAATTTATGTAAATTCTACAAAAGTATGAGCTTCATTCCTATTTATCGAATCTCTTCAACTATTTAGTAAGACTCAGCATTAACTTGCTTGTTATTCATCTGATTTCCCAAAAATAAGTCATACAAACACATGGAATGGAATGAGCACAACAGCTCTTTATCTCCTTACCGAATTATATAGTTTTCTTCTTTTAAACTATAAGGATCAAGATCATTTTACTTAGTTGTGGCAGTGAGACTATATCCTAGGATTAAGCATTGTTCCACAAGACCAAATAATTACAACAAAGCATGAATCTTCTCAAATTGCGTTTGCCTTTAAAACTTAAGCAAACCAACCATTCTAAATTTATAATAAAGATGGTCAGTCTTAACTCGTCAACAAAATGAGACATGTCTTACCAAGGTTATTAGTTACCCAAGAGTTGAATATCTTTGAAAGGCCAGTCTATTGATAGAAACAATAAATCAAACATACATAAACAAATGAAATAGACACAAACAACATTATGAATACCAGCAAACAACCAGGTCCATGACATAAGTTTATCTTTATTCTCACACTCTTAAACACAAGAGCATAATTTAAAATGACAGAAATTTGACTCACTAAGGCAGTTTCCCAGATCGAAAGATGGCGAATTTGGAGGCAGTGGAGTAAGAATAATTGATTTCATTCTCCTTCAAAAACTCCTCGAGGAGGCGTTTAGCTCCTTCAGGATCAGAACTCTCGCATTCAATCTCATAGAGTGTTCCAAAATCAAAACTGGTTTCATCCACCTCCAATTTCAAACCCTTCCAATCATACACACTCCTCAAATTCCCAAACCCTCCCAACCCCACCAATCCGTTTTCAGTTCCAAATTCCTCTTGCACCCTCTTCAAAACCCTAGACTCCACCGACCCCAACTTCGCCGGCTCCGCCACGCATTCGCGCCCCATACTTGGATCCAGATCCTCCTCGTCCTCCTCCACGCGGCTCACGCCGTCCACCAGCACCGCCTGCGCCTTCAGCGAAGCGACGCAGCGCTCATCGTCGCCGTAGAAGCGGAGGCGGAGGACGGCGCGGCGCGCCGAGAGCTCGGAGGCGGCGCCGTCGAAGAAGAGGTTCTGCTGGCGGTGGGTGATGACGTGAAAGGGGGAGAGTAGAGTGGTGACGTGGCAGTGGGCGTTAGCGTCGGCGAGACGCAGCTTGACTTCGACCTCCATGGGGGAAGAGAGGAGGGAAAGTGCGATTAGGGTTTTACGAGGAGAGACCGATGCGATGGGCCTTGGAAGAGGGATCTTCGCTGCCACGATCCAGCTGACGGAGGAGAGAAGCAGTGCCAGCGGGGGCGGCGGTGGTGGTGGCGGAGGCGTTGCGGCGGCGAGCTTCCTCGAGTTCTTCTTTGTCTTCGATCTTGACTTCGATTTTGGTTGGCTTTCTTCTCAGCATTTTGAAACTCAGATGCTCATTTCTCTTTCTACGCGGATTTCATCTAAGTTAGCCTACGTTCCCTCACACTTTTATCATGTGTAAGTGAAGGAAATTGAATGTGCAGTTGTGCACTCTCTTATTCCGTTTGAAATTACCTTATTGTCCTTAATGAATTAGCGCTGCTCCCTTCATCCTTTGTCTTGAAGCCACACACGCATCCTCATTCTCTTCCTCTTTCGTCATCAAATTCAAAGGTAAGCTACTTCCTTTCTAGTGGGTTGAGTTCCGGCAGGTTGGTTTTTGGTGTGGATGGGATCACATTTTGGAATGTCCATTACGTAATCATAAAATACTTTTGAAATAACTTTTTCATAATAATAAAAAAAAAGCTTTCAGAATGATATTTTTATAAGGAAAAAATGTTTCTTAAATGAATTTTTCATAAGTCAAAAAAACTTCCAAAATGACTTTTTCGTAAATCAGAAAAATTCCAATCCAAATGTATTTTAGTTTAAAGAACGACTATTTCAGAAGCAGATTTGTAAATTCATAACATCCTTTTTTGAAAATGTATTTTATATATTTTGAAATGGGATTCCAGAGATTAGTATTGGGCTTACGAAAAGTCTATTATGGAAGCAACAACGATTTTCCAGAAATGTATTTTGCATCTTTCGAAAAGGTTGTTATGAAAAGTACGATTTTAACTTATGGAAGGATCATTCCTAAAGCAAAAATTATAATCTAGAATAACATTTTCGAAAGTATATTTTGTATCTTCTAAAATGTTCGTTTCGGTTAACACTATTTTTGCTTACGAAAAAGGTATTCCATAAAACTTTTTCTTTTGGAATGGTCATTCCATGAGCGAATTCATTCCTTTACAGAAAAGTCTGTTCTAAAAACAAGTCCATAACGTCAATGTGGATGTGCTAAAACATACTCTTGGAGTGGAGAGTTGGAGAAGGAGAGAGACTTTTGCAGTGTCGAGTTGGACTTGCTTTGTACCTTCAATGACTGCGAAGAAGAGAGTTGAAGAATAAGACAAGAACTAGAAAGAAGAGTTGCATTGTGATCAAAGGTGCAAAATAGGAATAGGTGACAGGAGAAAGAAAAGGAGGAAGATAGAAGGGGTATGTTGGTTTTTTTTTTTTTTAAAAAAAAATGGGAGATGTAGGATACACATATGCAAGTGCACAATTCAATTGCCGAAAGTGAAATAGTTTTGTTAAATTATAATTTTGTAATTATAGCCATAGCCTTAATAAAAAAGTCTAAAATGTAATTTCTTTCCCCTATTTTTTAAATTCACGATTTTAGTCCTCTCATTTTTTAATTGAGACATTTCATCACCTATTTTTTTAAAAATTGTGGTTTTAGTTCTACATTTTTTAATTGATACATTTCGTTGTCTATTTTTTAAAATTTACATTTTAATCTTTGTGGCTAATTTTAAATGTTGATTTATGCATTATGTAAATGTTTGCTAACACGTATTTTTTTATTATACACATGACAATTTTTTTTTAAATTATATAATTACTAACGAACTTAATTTATTGAAAAAAAATTAAAAAAATTAAAGAATAAGTCTGAAATTGATCAAAGAGACTAAAATTATAAATTTATAAAAATTATGGACGAAATATCTCAATTAAAAAATAAAAGGATTAAAATCATGAATGTTTTATAAGTAAGAGATAAAGTGTCTTAATTAAATAATAAGGGACTAAACTCACGAATTCAAAAAAATAGGAGAATTAAAAATGCAATTTAACCAATAAAAAAAAGGTATAACTAATAGTATATTATATCTTTTAAATGTATTTTTTTAGGAACCCATAAATGTATTTTTGTATTTAAAAAAAAATCATTTTGTGAGTAAGGGCAACATTAATTTAAATACATTAATAATATAACCAATAAACAATTATCATACATGATAATATTTTTTTAATGAATAATATTAAGGAGGTTTAAAGCCTCTAGGCAAACAACAGCTACACCAACTCTTAACTCCAAAACAACGAAATCAAGAGCAAAAACATAAACATGAAAATTAACATCAACACCTAAAGCGTGTTTAGCTAATCTATCCGCAATCTGGTCTATTTCTCGCAATATGTGATTCCAAAGAACGTGTCCCAAATGAGCATGAACTGCATAAAGTTAGTATCAATAATTCGTGTTTAGCTAATCTTTAATTTTTTATTATTATAACAATGAATTTAATTTATGTATCCCAGTGAATCACGTTTCATGTCGTGGATTTGTTTAAATTAAACGATGACGTGGAAACTAATAATTCGCCGTTTCGACATCAATTTGAATCCCAAAACCCTAACGGGACCAACCCCAGTTTCCCGCACACACTTCTTGTCTCTCTCTCTCTCTCTCTCTCTCTCTCTCTATCTCTATATATATTTTGGGTTTCATTGTTGGGTGCTGAAGCAAATTTGCGGTGTAGCAGAGGCGATGGAGGTTCAAAGTCTCAGCTTTGAGAAGAACACTTTGTGGGTTGGCTCTTTTGTGGAGGCTTTGGTGGTTGACACTCTCCTTGCCACTGCCAAATCTCTTGCTTGCTTTCTCATCATGGTATTGCTTTGAAAAAAAATCCCCTTTCTCTTTCGTTACCAGACATTTGCGTTTTCCTCAACTATGCTTATCTCAGTTGCACAACTTATATATATTTGCAACAATTTCAGTGGAAATTTTCTTTGCTTTACTGGGTTTACATATATTTCTCTGTGGTTCAGTTTTCACTCGTTCCATTTATCATTTTTTTTGTTCATTAGTTTGAGTTCAATTCTTTTACTAGAATGTTCCTTATCGTTATAGTTTGTATGGTTTCTTTGATGAAGTTGTCTCTTAAAAGAATAATAATACCTTTGTATATTTCTTACGGTACCTTTTTGCTTGATTTTGTTGTTGTTGGTATATTTTGAACTTTGTGTTAGTTAGAATAAGAGTCAATATATTGCAACAATGGAACTCGGCTCTTAGTGTTGCTTGATGGGTGCCTGAGAATGGCAGTCTTTTCCGTGGAATTCATGAATGAGGCTTTCGTTGTGTATTCTCGCATAAATTAGTATTGGAGAGTGGCTTGGACACAATTTGAATCTGAGTATTGAACTGCCAGCACTGAATGGAGCTAGATCTTCTTTTTTTTTTTTTGACATGTCAACTGATTGCCTCAGCATCCCACACCACTCATGCTGCTGCTGCTTCTTTCTTGTTAGCTTTTAGTGATGTTAGTATTGCCAGCCTAGCTTGCTACTCAATATGCTTTGTGTAATTCATGATGTGTCTTAGTACTAGCTATATCTAATATACTTTTTTTTCATCACTAGTGATACCTTTAGCACTAATAGTTTATTGAGCAAGATGTCGACAGGGATTCCAACTAGACATTTGTGGCTAAGTTTAGGAGGTTTTAATTTCTTGAACAGTGAATTGTTGTGATTGTGTCTGCACAACATTTTCTTGATGGCTTTGCAATTTCAGCTTGTCAAAAAGTGAAACTTTTGCTACTTTATTTTTATAGCTAGTGTAGGTTATTTTTTAGTTCACTGTATTGTACCCAGTTGTCCTTCCATCCCTCTATTCTTTCTCAAAGTAGAGAGTTCTTTGTGATAAATTTTATTGGAATTGTTACCGTTACAAACTCTGTGGCTTTGTGCATCATTGCTTATATGCTTGAAGCTGTGCACAGATGATCAAACTGCAATGTTGACATCATCGTATAATCGCATTGCACCTCCGCTTTGTGTATGCCATGAGCTTTGTTACTGGTCTATTTTTCTCTGAAATTAGAACATTTTCTTCACTATACAAACAGTAACATTTGCATGGAAGTAAAGATTCTTGTTTTCTTGTTTGTGTTTTCCCCAGACTGGATCTCTTCTTACGGATGTCAATAATTTAGTGTCACCGATGTTGGATGGAAGGTAACAATGAACATAGCTTACTTAATGGTGTTGGATTGTTTTGATTTGGGATATCCAATTATCCTGATTTGTTTTAATTTTTGGATAGGTTTCCTTTAGACCAACTGTGCAAGGAAAAACATAATTCTGAAGAAAACAAGGATGCTAGTGATACAGAGGATGATGACGATGACGACGATGCAAATGATGGAGAGGACGATGATGAAGAAGACGAGGATTTCTCTGGTGGGAAAGAAGCTGATTCTGATGATGATCCTGAGGTCAATGGTGGAGGTGGAAGTGATGATGACGACGAGGATGATGATGACGAGGATGATGATGACGATGATGATAATAATGAAGATGATGGAGATGAAGATGATGAAGACGAAGAGGATGATGATGAAGATGAGGAGTCTCCACAACCACCTTCTAAGAAGAGGAAATGATAATTATACTAGTATGCAAAAATTGTCATCTTCATGCCTTTTGTAATGCTTTCTAGTTTTTAGTCAAATTTAGTTCTTAGACAAAGATTTACCAGCTTGGACCTGTCACCCCATGTTTTTGTTTGTCTAATATCATAATTTATAAACATTAGCATATCAGTATATTCTCATGTTACGATGTTATTAGCTTTGGAAGGCATTGTAGTCTGTGGCTACTCATTTCCCTTTCTTTTCCTTTTTCGTCGGGCTTTCAAGTCTGTCATTTCTTCTAGAGTAAATTACACTGAATTTTCCTCAGTTTAATATTTATTACACGCCACCCTCTACCTAAAATCCTCTACCTAAAATTGTATTTCTGTTGTCTCCTCTAATCCAGTACTATTATTGATGGTGTTATTTTTATGAAATTCCAAAATTACCCTTACAATTTTTAAGCCAACGAAAACTTGGTCTCACTCATTTCCTTGTGTGTAGCCTCTGAAATTCGAAATCCCCATATGTAGTGTTAGGGTTTGCCAATTTTTTTATTGGTCGTCGTGTTTGTCCAAACAGTTTTTAAAAACCTCTTAAAAAAATTATCATTCTTCATTTGGGAAAGATAAGACAACATCACCGTCAAAGACGATCTAAAAGTACCCCAAGAGCACCCCAGTGTAAAACACAAACTGAAAAAAATTGCACCTAATTGAAACTACAAAAGTACAAATTGCATTTGGTAGGAAAAAATGCATTTTTTAATCGTGCTTCCAAGTGGATGAAAAAGAATCAAAATGAAAATGCAATCATGCTAATGTACAGACAAATCAAGATAACCCACGAAGTCAACCATGAACGTCTTGGGTCTTCAATTTTTTGCGAGAACAAAAGCGTTGCTCCCATTAACAGGTGCTAGGAGGAAGATGTTGAAGATGAGGGCAAAAGTGTCATAAAAAATCATTAAAGAACCATATGCAACGCACGTGATCAATTTTCATTAACGGAATGAGGACGGTGACGGAGCAAGGGGTGCCAATGTAACAAAATTACTAAAATAAGATCGGTGTAGGGATATTTAATAAAGGAAATACACGTACAACAAGCGTTAAACTGAGGAAATACACTCACATAGTCACATGTTTGTGTTTGATATAGAAGGATTCAAAGTTAATTTTGAGTTGCAAATTGGTTGGCTGGGTTACCATTCTTCAAACAACTTCTAACAACTTTCATAACTATTCACCCTGAGGAAAATGTGAATGTTTAGGGGGGCGAATAATATATTGTTAGATAACCTTTATTAGCAATTGGTTACGGGTTAGTTAGTCAATTAGTGGGTTACTTATTGAGTCAAGTGTACCATGATGCCTATAATTATATAAATAGAAAGAGGGATTAAGAAGAATTTTATCTTATAATTTGCAAGGAAATTCAGATTGTTGCCGAAAAGTGTAAGCCTCTTAAAAGTCCCAAGTTATACACTTTTATGTTAATAGAAGTTTTTCTTCCTATTAAATATTAATATTATTTATTTAATTATTAGTATCTTTTAATCAGTAATTTACTTATTAGGTGACGAAAATAATTTTAATATATATTTTAACAATATAGCAGAAATGTTACCTACCATTCCTAATAAAAACAAAAAGATTGTTGGAGGCTACCTATCATCCCCAAACAAAATTGAGGCTACCTATAGTTCTAATATTTTTTTTTATTCTCTATAAATTAAAACATTTTATGTAAAAAAAAAAAATCTCATTCTGATCCTAAGTTGTAATTTTTAATTCTTTTTAGACATAAATCCTTTAGAATTGCTACAAGATTAAAAATGATGTTTTTTGCAGTTTTTTCAAGCCAGTTTAAGTTTTGAGGCAATTTTAAAGTATATGGATGTAATAAAGTTTTACGATTTTACAGCGAAGACCAAAAGATTTAAAAAAAAATTACAATCGTGAGATTAAAATGAGATATTTTAAACTACTAACAAATGTAAAGAAATAATTAAACAACTCTTTGAGATGAATCTTGATCCTTACAAACTAGATCAACTTTTGTTGATAAAATGAAAACAACTTAGATTATTGAAAAATATATTTTTGGTGGTTGGGAAGATAGTTTATGAATACATCTCCTAAGGAAAGAAAATAAATGTTGAAAAACTCTAACTGAGAAAGTAAAAATAAAATAAAATATTCACTCTCAAAAATTATAAAAAATTATAATTTAAGAACGAATTTTCATATTTAAAACCATTTAATTATATATATATATATATATATATATATATATATATTACATTGAGACTAAAATACCAGTAATTATATATTAATACATATATTAAAAGTAAATTTAAATTGCAAATAATAACATTAAATACAATCAGAACTTAAACTATTTAATACTATAGGTGTTTCTAAATAAAATTTAAATTTATGATATTACTATTAATTAAAAGTAACTAATTTAATTGTTATTAATGTAATTTTGATGAATCTGTTTTAAAAATAATCACATAATGAGATGGTGGAGAATGTTGGTGTTACCTACCATTTTCGTGAAAATGACATACTGAAATGAAAAAAAGTCGTTGGAGTCTACTCCTCATCCCGTTACCATAAAAAGGTGTTGGAATAGAGGGAAGAACGTGGAAAGTGGTTGACGAAGAAGACGAAGAATGGAGAAGTCAGGGAAGAGAGTGTTGCTTACCTCCAACGGCGACGACATTTCTCAAGGCATTGCCTTCCATTTGGTGAAGCAAGGGTGCAGGTGGAACTCTCCCGCATTCAATCACTTTCCGTTTCTTATTTCTTGAATGATGAATTTGTAATTTGTTGATGGATGATTGATTCAGGTTGGTTTTGCTGGGAGATGAGAATTCCCTGCGGAGCATCGCCAACAAAATCATGGATTCCCTCTGCCTCGCAGACAGAGGCACCGTGGAGGTCGTCGGATTGGACATAGAGGATCAAAGCGAATCGACTTTCCATCACTCCGTTGATAAAGCATGCCAGATTTTGGGGAAATTGGACGCGTTTGTCAACTGCTACACTTACGAAGGTAAAGTAAAAGATTAATACTAGTATTATGATATTTGATGATTCATGTATTGCTTTTGCTGCTTAAGGAGTCACTCTTAACAGGAAAAATGCAAGAGCATCTTGAGTTAGCTGAGAGTGAGTTCAAGAAAATAGTGAAGATTAATTTTATGGCTGCGTGGTTTCTATTAAAAGCTGTTGGGCGAAAGATGCGGGAGTTCAACACCGGGGGCTCCATCGTCTTTTTAACCTCCATAATTGGTGCTGAAAGGGGGCTTTATCCAGGTGCTGCTGCATATGCGTCTGCCTTGGCTGGAGTGCAGCAGTTAGTTAGGGTAAGTAACACTAGTTACAACCTTCAATTGACATAACTTATATATATATATATATATATATATATATATATATATATATATATATTAAAGATAAGCTTTTTTATAAGCATTTTAAAAGAAGAAAAAAATGAGATGAGTTTTTGCATAATTAAAAGTAAACTTTCCATTAGCTAATTTTTATAAGCTTATTAATATAATTTTTCTAAAAGGTAAGATGACATTTACAAATTAGCTAATGGAAAACTTATTTTAGCTTATGGAGAAGTTGATTTCATTTTTTTCTTCTTATTTTCTTCTTTTAAAAATGCTTCTAGAGAAGCTTACATCCAAAGAGATCCTAAAGATGTTATTTATGCTTGTAATCTGTTTCTATATTGGGGACCGCTTTTATTCCAAGCTTACATCAATTTAAAACTAAAAGTATGTGATTAGAACAAAACGGAAGGGTAAGCGACATGGTGGCAAGATTCAGATTTGCTTTGGCAGAGGTGATATGAACAAAGGATGTGGTGATTGTTTTATTAAATTGTTTTGATTAGTTTCCGAAAGGACTGTTATTTGATTAGTTGACATGATTTAAAGTCAAATTAGGATGTTTCTGGCTGGTTAACAAAATTATGTGGCCACTATAGAGATGCAATAAGGTATGATGATATAATTCAGCATATGATAACGTTATCTTGAATGACAAAAGTGAACACTTACTACTGTTTCTCTGTTGCTGCAATGGATTTTCCTTGTTGCACTTTGGCTAGAGTTATGCCCATACCAGTAGTTCAATATGCTGGAAGTTCCTGTTCTTTAACACTGAACATATGATATTTTAAGGCCTATTTGGATAAACTTCTTTAGAAACACTTCTAAAAGAAGAAAATAAGAAGAAAAAAATCAGATGAATTTTTCCATAAGTAAAAATAAACTCTCCATTAGTTAATTTTTAGAAACTCACCAATATAACTTTTCTAAAAGATATGATGACATCTACAAATAAACTCTTCATTGGAAAACTCACTTTAGCTTATGGAGAAGTTCATTTTATTTTTTTCTTCTTACTTTCTTCTTCTATAAGTGCTTCTAAAGAAGCTTACATCCAAACAGACTTTAGCATTTTACTAGGATTGAATCATTCAAGGTCTCATATATAAGCATATGATATACACTAATGCAGTAATGCTGCACAATTAACTACTAGGCTATCATACAATCCTAGATTGCATTTCACATTTGGAGATATTGAAAAGTCTGGTTAATAATACTCTTTGATGTTGTCCTCTATATAACTTCATTACGTTCTAAATTTATTTGTATTTGACACTAGTTGTTTTTCTTCAGGCTTCGGCTATGGAGATAGGGAAGTACCAGGTCAGAGTTAATGCAATTGCTCGTGGCCTGCACCTGCATGATGAATTCCCATTATCCGTGGGAAAGGAAAGGGCAGAAAAATTTGTGAAGGATGCAGCACCACTTGAGAGATGGCTTGATGTTAAGAATGATCTGGCTTCTACAGTCATATACCTAATCAGTGATGGATCACGCTACATGACTGGAACAACCATATATGTTGATGGGGCACAGTCCATAACCAGGCCTCGGATGCGATCCTTTATGTGATTTTTCCTCACATGCTGGCAGTCACTGAAGGGATTTATTTGCAAGGAATGGTCTGCCATACACATCTGTTTCATCATTGTCCCGCATTTCTTAAAACGAAAATCACATTCGATGGGCTTACTTGCAATGTTTGGCATCTAATATTATAATTTATTTATATAGTGAATGTTAAGTTGCAGCTTTGTTAACCAAGTTTGCGGAGAAGATATAACTGTGTGCAATGGATGAATCTAGTTTATTTATTAATATTTGTGTGTAAGAAGAGAGATAGAGGATGCATCTAGTGAGAGAATTTTTTTGTCGAATATAAACATTGATTATTAATTATGTTTTATAATAAATTATTAAGATTAAAATACACAACTCATGAGTATTTTAAAAAGTTACATAATTTTTTAAAGTGATCATGTAATTGGAAATCTTGATAATCATGTGATCCAAAAAAGGATATGCAGTGAAAAGTATAAAATAATTTTATAGTCATTCAATCATTTTTATGATTATATATGATAAATTTATTAAATTTTCTATAACTACTTAAAAGTTATACCAATATTAATTTGTAATTAAATGATAATATAATTATATAACCATTAAACTATTTTTATACATATTCAGCAAAAAAACACTCTTTTTATACATTTAATTGATATAAATAGAAACATTACTACTACATTTTAATCTTCAATAGTATATATAAATGCATATTTAAGAATACAAATAGTGTTACCATATCAATTTTTATAGCCAAAAAACAACATTTTTTTTCAAACAAAATAACAAATATTTTGATACTTAATTTTTTCCTCATTTTGTTGGTGCCTTAAATAAACGTTAAAGAATTACTGATTTTTTGTTTTCTTTTAAAGGAGCTTAAACTTTAAATAAATAAATAAAAAATAATTATAATCAAAGACTAAAATCACACTCAAATTAAAATGAAAAATTTAAAAATGCAAGTAATTAAGCCTTAAAAAAGAGTGTTGTAAGGGGAAACACTATTTCAGTGTTTGAATTCGTTTTACCAAAAATATTTAAAATTTTCAATTAAAAACATAAGAAAAAAGATTATGATAGGAACATATGCGGTTACCGAATAATTAAATATGATCGCATTAACAACGTGGACTTTCTTTTTCAATGTTATTTTTTTTATTCACAAAAAGGAAAAAAAAAACCATGGCGTTCTCTCTATATATAAATTTTTGCATAGGTTATGGGTTGACCTCTTATAGACCTTGAACTAACTTTCTTTTCAAGTGCTCTAAAAAAAAAACTTTCTTTTCAAGTGAGTTGTGTAGATGCAGAACAGTAAAATCCTTATATTAAATGGGCTAAAATGGAGAGAAGAATGGAGGAGGGGGTTCCAAAGACCAACCTAATTACTTGATATGCTGAAAATGTTATGTTTCATAATTTTTCAGTGCTTGTTACCAATAATGTAATGCAGAGGCAAACTTGACATAGATATTACATGGATAAGTTTTAGACAAGTTTGTATGTCCTAAGAGAGATAAAAAAGTTACTGCAAAGTCACTAACACCAGGAAAAGGCTTTCCATAGACATTGGTTTAGACAAACTGATGAGCACTCAGGCTCAAACCTGTGAGGTCAGAGGAAAAATAATTCCTTAGACTATGAAACACGCAATATTCAATAGTAGAAACCAAATAGTAATAAATGATGTAGTCAAGTCCTTTTGAGTTTTGACATATTATGCTAAAACTGGATAAAAGAAGGCAGGCTCGTGGATCTTAATTAATGAATTTAACACAACAATTTATTCAAATTTCCCACCTAAGTTTGACTATGGAAAAGATTTTTTTGGCAAAACTAAGCATACATTTAGTGCATGTTTGATTTATGTTGAGACATTCAAAATCATGTTAAAATATGAGCTAATATTTTAGGTAAATGTTCAGATGTCTAGTCTCATGTTCAGGAATTGACTCTGAACTGAAGTAAATATAAGTAACTTTTGTGTTGGATCAAAAATTTCATAATGAATTTTACTATTAACTTTCTTTTAGAATAAAAACATCCAAACATAAATCTTCACTTTAAAATCAATTTTACACTAATCTATAGGTCTAATTGAGGGCATAACAACACAAGAATAGCTTTAAAATCAATTTTACACTAATCAATAGGTCTAATTGAGGGCATAACAACACAATAATAGGATCGCACCTCAAGATTGACAAATCAAATACTCTTCTGTGCAAGCCCTTTCAGTTTTTCCAAATTTGCTTCTCTCCATATTGCTTTCACTTCATCTGTCCGGAACCGCTGGGTGAATGTAGAATCCTCTAATGGAGTTGATGCACCATGAGCAAATTCAAGGAGACCAGTATAAGCTATCATTGCTCCATTATCAATGCAATATCTGTCATCGGTGGCAAACAATCTTCCGCCGCGTTCAGAGCACATGATTCTCATCATCTCTTGCAACCGCTCATTGCTACCTACACCACCAACTATAAGCACATCTTTTGTGTCACAATGAGCCATAGCCCGCTCCGTTATCTCCACAAGCATGGCAAACAGTGTCTCCTGCAACATACTAAAACACATCAACTTGCAAATTCATTTATTCATTAATATAATGCAACAGGAGAAACAGGGATCAGCACAAATTGAATTCACCTGCAGAGAGTAACACAAGTCCGCAGGAGTGCACTCATTATTCTTTAGCTTTTCAGCAGCGGTTGCTTCAATATAGCTCAATATTCCACTAAAAGATACATCCATCCCTTTAACAGCATAAGGCAGGTCTATAAACTTCTCTCCTTTTTTTGCAAGCTGAAGGATAAGAAAACTACATCAGCCAAGTTGAGAAAAAATTTCATATTTGAGGTAAGACAATTCCATTAAAAAGGATAACAAAAATAGCCCATATATCATCTCATGCACATGGCATAAACTATGTAAAACACAAGTCAGTCTTTGTTTGAATAAACTTCTCTATAAACACTTGTAGAATAATTAAATAAAATGAATAAAGCTCTCCGACGAGCTAAAATCAACTTATGCACTTAACTTTTGTAAAAAATCTCTCCCTTAACTTCTTCAAAAGCTGAGCTACATAAGTTGATTTTAACTTATTAAGAAAACATCAATTCATTTTGCCTTCTTATCTTTTTCTCCTACAAGTACTTACAAAGAAGTTTATTCGGTTTCTTCTCTTACAAGTACTTGTGAAAAATCTATTCAAATAGGGTTTTAGTAGAGCACCACCTGCTCAATGTTATATCCGGGGCTTGGATCATTGGAAAGTGTCAAGACCCTTGCAAAGCGATCCAAGCAATTCCCCACAGCAATGTCAATGGTTTCTCCAAAGATTCTATAACGCCCCTCGCTGTAAGCAATGACTTGAGTGTTGCCACCGCTAACATACAAGACAACAGGGTCATCAGCACCGGTTACAATCCTTCCCATCTCGATGTGTGCCACGCAGTGATTGACAGCAACAATCGGCTTCTTCCAAAGCTGCGAGAGAACACGGACAACAATGGCAGAGACTTGCAAAGGAGCTCCCATGCCGGGACCCTTGGTGTAGCAGAGGCAGTCAATGTCCTGCGGAGCGATTTGTGCGGCTTCCAAAGCGGATTTGACGAGGGGAAGAACGTGTTGTAGGTGGTGCTGTGCTGTCTCTCTGGGAAGAAAGCCTTGACCAGGAGGAGTGATGTATGTGTGGCGTGGGTTTGACAGAATTGTGCCATCTAAGGTCACTACCCCAATACCAATCTTGTTTGCTGAACCCTCAAACCCCAACGCTATCATTCTCTTCATTTTCACTTTCGGGGAAAAATGTAAACAAAAAAGTTCATTACTGGCTATTGATTAGGCTAGAGTGTATAATCAGAAAACCCAGAATAAAAAAGAGGGAAAATAAAATATTTTTTTGAGCCTAGAGTGTTAGAAACAAAGAATTGTTCCGCATCGTTCACAGGGTAGTGAAAACACATAGCAGTGTAGCCAATTCACGGGGAGAATAAATCAATGATACATAATGATAAAATCAATTTTAAAAAAAAGGGCTTGAATATATCCATGAGTAAATTGGGAAAACCTGTGGCTTCGTGAGAGGTCCGACGCCGGCAGACGGAGGGTGTGTTGACGGCGACGATGCTGTACTGCTGTGCGTTAGGGTTCAAAGGGGGTTTTAAGAAAATTACGGAGTTTTTTTTTTTTCTGAAAAAAAATTTTATTTTCAAGTTTTTTGAGAATTAGAAAAAAAAAATGTGTGGTTTAGCTTATTTTCAATTTTCAGAAAATAAAAATATTGAAAATGTGTTTTTTTAAGCATACTGAAAATGTGTTTAGTTTAATTATTTTCAATAAAAGTTTCTGAAATATTTTTTATATAAAGTTTATAATAAAATTTTGAATAAAAAAATATTTATATCTTTATTAATGAAGCTTTTTTTTTTACAGCATATGCTGGGAATATATATTTATTCATTAATTAACCTATGAATAATTTTTTTTATTACCAGCAATATAAATCTTTAATTTCCAATGAGAAACACTGAAATTAATTAACTTTTTCTACAACTTAATCCATAAATTGTTAAAGTATTGTTTTTTAATACTCGTATAAGATTTTGTAGAAACTATTTTGGTAGTTATCTTGAAAATATTTAATATTTAATATTTAAATGATACCTATAACTAATTTAATATTCTTTCAAGAAAGTAAAGAAAATATCAAAAGAAATTTAATATTTTATGAACTAATAACACATTTCCAATTCCACAAATCAAATTTAATAGAAATGTGACGATAGAACAATATTTTGGTTGGATGAGACTATTGTCATTTTAATTAGAGTAAATTATACTTTTATTTTTTGTGTTTTTTTTAAATTTTACTTAATATCTTTTCATTTTTAGACATCAATTTTACTCCATTTTAACGTCACTAACTAATATTAATTCATATCTTCTAAATTTTTCTCAAATTGCATCTGATATATCTCCTTTGATTCTGACTCTGACGAACACAACAAGACTGTTGATGTTACTGGTGTCGACGGTGCTAGTATCCAGAAAACTTGACACAGTGGCGAAGATGACTATAGTGGTGGTGATTGCTATGACGGGAGTGAGTGCACCTAGACGTCGTGAAGGTGGACTAGGACGACTATGAGGACAAAGAGATACTGCTGTCGTGGGATATGGAGGAGGAGAAGGAGGTGGTGGTGATAAATAAAGAGTGATTGTTGAAGAAGATGATCATTTATAAAATCCAAGATATGATTTTGAGGAAAAAGATAAGGATATTTTAGACATAATTTTTCATTAAAAATTATGTAATCAATATGTGCCTACTTTTTATTAAATACTTAAAAAGTTTTTTATAGGATGAAAAAAATAAGAGATATTAAATACAATTTGAAAAAACACAAAAGATGCGAATATAATTTACTCTTTTAATTAAATCATAATAGAAAATGTGAATCATTTAATTTTTCTGTATCGGTAATAATTTTGTTTTTTGCAGTTAAAGCTTAAAATTATGTTTCGTTTACTTTTTTCCATTTCATTGATATAATTAGAAACATTACTTCTACAGAATTTAATTTTCAATGATATTTAAGAATACAAACGGTATTACCATATCAAATATTGTGTAACAAAAAAAAAAAAAATACAACAAGTGGGGGAGAATAGTTTTACAGTTCTTTATTTTCTTATTTTCTTAAAAGATCAGTCTCATAACTTACTGTTATGAAATCACTTACTTGCTGTCAGTAAAAATAACAAATACAAATGTTTTTTCCTGAATAAATTTTGGCCCTTTTATGCAGCTTCTTCATTTCCTATAGGTATTTCGTAATAGTAATGCTTCCAATTTCCAAACGAAGCTGTTAACATTAAACCAAAGGCCAAAACTACTGCAGTTGCATAAGTTGCCAACTCAACGTCAACGAGAAAGTTGGTAAAATTGATATCTTTCCTCTAGAAGTGAACCAGTTGGTTAACCTTGAGGGGCGTGACAGGCATTCTGGCCGAAATAAAAAATCCTTCAAAGTTCAGTTTTTTTTTTTTTAATCTATTTGTAACAAAAATTCGAGCTTTATGTATTTATTGTAAACATCAAAATATTAGTAATATATTTTATAAAAAATAATATTAATATGTTGGTTATTGGGCAGGTGCATATAAAAATCTGTAAAATCTAACGCGTGCTGGGTTCCCTCAAAGTGTTCCCTTTTGGGTCAAAGGTTTGAACAGCTAATCCTAGAGAAAGGAAAATAATGGGTCTCTTAAACGGGATGCATGCATAAGTATACGTTTCAAATATTAAAGTATATGTTGTCGATATTGTTAATTATGATTTATGAAGATTAATGTGGTGTAGTGGGTAACAGCTGAAGTAGGAAAAAATACATTTTTTTCAATTGTAACTTTTAAGGTCAGCTTGGACTGAACTAATACTTCACCAAACAATGATACCTTTTCCTCTGATCTAAGAAATAAAAGGAAAAAAAAAAAAAAAAAAACATTGCTGTTGTTGATTGCGTAGGCCCTGCTCCCATTCATCCTAATCCAAATTGTCTCTAGTTGTGGATACGAAGGATATACTTTAAAATTCAAAACAATATGGCAACACCAAAGATGGACCCAATAAACCAATTATATCCATCAACCCTAGTTATGTAGATGCTTTTTCGGAGGTGCATATGAGAAAGTATAGTAGTAGTAGCTCACCAAATTAATGCTTTAGACCTCAAGCTAATACTAATGGAGTAGATGAACTCATTTTCAATCTGGCATGTATAATTGAGCGAGACACTTGCTACTTGATTAAATTGGAACACTTTTAGGCTTATAATTTCCACCCAAATTGGTTACATTTATGCACTAATCCTGCAAACAACAAACGTTAGGTGGGCACGGCACCAATTTGAGGACTTCTTGTTTGTTGGGGCGTTACCCTTTGTTGATATTTTGAGATGTTACGTTATGAGTTCCATTCTTTTCAATAACAAAATTAACATTTTAATAATTAATATTTATTGATAATTTTTTAAAGCATTACGTTACGTTTATGCATTGTCGATTGGTCTTCATTTGATGCCAGCCAACTATTTTACTCATCACAGAACGTGGACCGGTAGGAAGCTGTTCTTATTTTGTATGTAACAGAACCATTTGTTGTTAGACACGTGTGAGGAATGTAATAGGGCTCTTTGTTTTTAATTCTTTTTATAATCATAAACAAAAATGTACTAAGGACTATAAGGTGGTTACAACTCACAATCAAATAAATTTTCATATATTAGTATATAAATTGTTTTTCCGTAAGTACTACCTACATCACGTTAATCATTTGCAATATTTTTCAGTTTCCTTTGAAAATTAGCATGCAAACACCAAGGACATTACGTGTGTTGCACATTCCATTACAAATTTAAAGAAAATTAAAGGGGAATAATGGGTTAAATAATTAGAAGAAAACAAAAACAAAGTGATTGAAGCTTTAATCAAGACGTTCTTTAAAGTTGTTTAATTGTTTAACACAAAAACGTTATCTGGTCCAAACCAATCTAAGACAACACAAATTGTGGCTTTGAAAGCAATGTCACAATGTGAAAAGATGCCAATGCCTTACACTACCAATAATAATACCGTCGCATGCCCACCAAATTAAGCCTTCCTCGCTTAGTTCATCCCAAGTCCAAATCACTACCAGCTATTGACATTACCCTACTAACCCCAGTCCCCTCATTAAGCCATCGAATGATACAAAAAAAAAAAAAAATAATCCAAAGTTAAAGAATTTTCTCAATCACCTCAAGATAAGTAAAAAAAAAAAAAAATGAAAATGAAATTATTAGACAAAGATAATTCAAGCGTAACCATCATCATATTCATATATTTAAACTACGCGCAATCATGTACAACTTAGAAAGTTAGGGTGTAGTATGACGAATTGACGATTAGTATAAGACCAAAATGATTAAAAAAACAATATAAAAAAAATTACTGTATTAATAAAAACAAACAAATGTAAATATACGAGTTACCGACTGCAAAGTGCAAACAAATTAGAAACCATTTTTGATGTTAGTTTCATGCAAGTGGTGATGATGTTGTTTTTCCTTGGGTTGAAAACAGATAAACTTATTTGTCCACTATTTCACCGTCTTTGTACTTTCTTTCCGGAAAGGAGATACTGACCCCACTAGCAACAAACATCGCGTTATTAAGGGGGTTTAACCCCTGTTTTTCATTTGACAAAGAAACAGAGATTATTTTTCTTTGAATAAGAAAACATAGGAGTATTTACTTTTCTATTGATAGCTATCATTATAATTTTTTTGTTAATTACTAATATGAAAGGAATGATCGTTTTGACTATTGATATTCGTATAGTTTATTTACAAGTAAAGTCTAAATATAAAAGAAAATAAATTTTAACTTTTGGTGAACAATAAATCGTAGTAATTGATTTTTTTTTTTGTTGAAAAAGTAATTGATTCTATTATTACATTAGAAAAGTCTAAATTATCATCTTAGTTAGTACCCGAGATCCGTCTTTTTCAAATTTTCTAATGCTAATATATGAAATACTTATACTGTAATTAATGCAATGTAAAGAAAATAGCCGTCTCAGTGAATAATTAATTGGCTTAAAAGGAAAAAAGGATTCTTTTGAAACAGATACCAGTTTATAACTTATAAGTGCTATTGCCTGCAGCAATGTACACATCAAATGAACTGTCTTTCCAACAGCATTGGCAACATGCAGACATAAGTAACATAACTTTCCTGCGAAGGAAATTTTATGTCATTACATTATCACAACTCTTTTGTCTCTCTGGCTTGCAACTAAAAAACTCTGCTGCTGTGGCAAAGCCTCATTTCTATGGCTTCCTAGTTGCCCCTTTGAGAAGAGAGAAAAAACCCACAAAGATATTGAATTTGGCTGATTATGGAAATGGGTTCTCAGATAAGGCTTCTGGGCCTGTGTCTATGGATGTACTTGGCATTCTTAAGCTTCATTGGTGTGGGTGCTGTGTATGGAAGAGAAGGTGAAGTTTTGGAAGGGATTGTTTTAGTTCATGGGAAAACTGCTATTGGAAGGATTGATGATGATTCTATCTGTGCAACTCTGGATTGGTGGCCTTCTCAGAAATGTGACTATGGAAAATGCAGTTGGGGTCATGCTTCTCTGCTCAATCTGGTATTTTTCCTTTCTTTCTTGTCTTATGGTTCCTGAATCTGTCAAAAGGTTTTTCTTTTCTTTTCAGAATAATAAGATGGTTTTTGCTGCTTTTTTTTTTTTTAATTAATAAATAGCATTCTCTGCATGATGACGTATTTTTTCTCCTCTTCAGAATGATACTCTGAATGCGCGTCTAGGGTGTCTTAGCTCAGCCGAAAAAATATCTCCTGCAAAAACATTTTTTTTTTCAAATTATAATTTTCTGACCAAGTAATGATGAGATTATACTAATAGTGTATACCCCTCCCCTCCCTACCACTAATAAAGGTTCTGGTCATGTCATAAACTTTCAGAATCTGATACGGTTGTTAAAGGTCAGAATGAATTTACATCTTATAATTTTCATCTCATGCAGGACCTCAACAACAAAATTTTGTTCAATGCAGTAAAAGGTAAGAGGGAATTTTATATCTGGATTATTTTCACAGCAATTTACTTCATTTCTCATTTTGCCTTTGAATGTTTTTTCAGCCTTTTCACCCTTGAAAATTAGATTAGGTGGCACTTTGCAAGACAAGGTCATATATGGAACTGAAGATTGTCGGCAACCCTGTACTCCTTTTGTTTTGAATGCGAATGAAATGTTTGGTTTCACTCAAGGGTGCTTACCGATGTATAGGTGGGATGAGCTAAACAGCTTTTTCCAAAAAGCAGGGTAAAATCAGTTTTCCCTTCCGAGTTGTTAACCATGTGTGTGTTTAGGACTAAATAGATTCATCTTGTTGATTTGGCAACTGAAACAAGTTTAACACCAATGATAGGTATATTTCAGGGTTAAGGTTGTCTTTGGATTAAATGCTCTTGCTGGAAAATCTATAAAGTCTGGTTCTGCTGTTGGACCTTGGAACTACACCAATGCTGAATCGTTAATACGATACACAGTCAGAAAGAAGTACAACATTCATGGTTGGGAACTTGGTAAGTGTATGCTGTCCTCATTACAAATAGCAAAATAGTAAGTACTACTGACACAATAAGACTAGAATTGAAAATGGTGATTTCTTAAGGATTAAGGCTCTCATTATCCTTATCACAAGGCATGAGTTCACTTGACAATGACAACCATTATCCACAAATTTAATTTTCTTATGTAAATATTTGTAAGTTATCAAATTTTTTTACTAAAAGAAAGAAAAATGGTAACTTTCCATCTTTAGAATTAATTGTGTTGTTGAATAAGCCGTGATGAATAAATCCATCTTGTGTATGGACTAACTACACGGAGCTTTTTTTATGGGCAGGCAATGAATTGTGTGGACATGGAATAGGAGCAAGTGTTGCAGCAGATCAATATGCTTTTGATGTAGCTGCTTTAAGAAACATAGTTGAAAATGCATATAGAGGGATTGAACATAAGCCACTAGTCATTGCACCTGGAGGCTTCTTTGACTCGGATTGGTTCAAGGAATTTATAAGCAAATCTGGTAAATCTGTAGATGTGGTCAGCCATCACATTTATAACCTTGGGCCAGGTATCTTCCACAAAACTAGATATAAATTTATCATGTTTTATTAATCTCGATGCATTTGATTATAACTGAAAGCTATTTACAGGAGTTGATGACCGCATAACTGAAAAAATTCTTGACCCTTCCTATCTGGACGGAGAGGCTAACACATTCAGCAGCATCAAAAGTATAGTTCAAAGTTCAGCAACCTCAGTAAAATCATGGGTTGGTGAAGCAGGAGGGGCTTACAATAGTGGCCATCACCTTGTGTCTGATGCATTTGTCTACAGCTTCTGGTTAGTGTAACTCCTCTTGCTTTGTGAATTTCATCAAGGATTCTTTACAAGTTTATTTTCTAATGGTATCATATTAATCACAGGTATTTAGACCAGCTTGGCATGTCAGCTGTTTATGACACCAGAACATACTGCAGACAAAGTTTGATAGGAGGAAACTATGGTTTGCTGAATACTAGTACTTTCATGCCAAATCCAGACTATTATAGGTACTAAAAATTGAATTTCATAGTTGAACAATGAAACATCATAAACAATTAAATATGGACTGATATATCAGATTGTGTTCCCATGTGTGTGATGTTTGCTTCATTAATTGCTTGCCACTTTGTTAAGGAACCTATTTTCTAATAGAACAAAGGGTTTTATTAAGTGGGGTCCCATTTGAAGTACATTCATAATGCTGTTTTATAACATTTTTTTGGTCATGTAATTCCTACAGTGCACTTCTATGGCACCGACTCATGGGAGGACGTGTCCTCTCAACTACCTTCTATGGGACAAAGAAGATAAGAACTTATGCACATTGTGCAAAGGAATCCGTAAGTGAAATTCTGTATCTTTATATGGTAGATGTATTGTATGTGAATCTAAATTTGATACTCACTTACAGAAAGGGATCACAATACTAGTACTCAACTTGGACAACAGCACCACTGTTGAAGTCAATGTGGCCTTAAAATTTAACAAGTTACCATACCGAAGAGTCGGTGAACCAGCAAGAAGAGAGTACCATTTAACAGCACCAGACAGGAATTTACATAGCCAAACCATGTTGCTAAATGGAAAAATTTTAAGTGTAAACTCAGCTGGTGAAATTCCTCCTTTGGAGCCTCTATATGTAAACTCAAGAAAGCCAATAATAGTTGGTCCTCTATCTATTGTATTTGCTCATATACCAAATGTTCTTCTTTCGGCATGCAGCTAAAGCTAGCTAGCTCAGTGGCACTAGGTGAAACTGAAAATTGGTTTCACTTGGTGGTTGATAAAATAAGAGTAGAATACATGAAAATTCTGTTTTCAATTTATTAGAGATAGTTGTTCTTTTCTTCTCCACCCCTGATGGGGCCTATAGGATTTTGACTACTAGCTTCGTTTGTTTTCCGATGCGTACCATTCAGTTATGACAAATTTTAAATTCTACAAACAGTGGCGGAGCCAACTTGTCATTTTAGGTAGTGCCAAATTTTATTTTTTTAGGTAGTACCAAATTTTATTTTTAATCCTAATTAATTATATAAATATATATAATTATTAAAAAAAAAAATTCATCTCTTGATATAACTGTAAATTTAATTTTTTAGCTGGTGCCAAGGCCCTTGCTGGCCCTAAGGTGGCTCCGCCACTGTCTACAAATTGAAAGTGACCTTTAATTTCTTGCCACATGTGGATGAGACATTTTTCTCCTTCTCATTCAATGCTTGAATTTTGATTGCTCAGTAGCTGTTTATCAGCAATAAGTTATCCAAGCCGAGAAAAAACTAGTAAATCAGAACGAGAATTTTTTAAAGATATTCCATGGTCCTTCATTAACAACGATTTTACAAATCTCTTTGTACTGACATTAATTGAAAATTATATTTATTAAAAAGAATAACATTAATGTTATTAATACATTTTCACTGCAATTTTAATTAAAATCTTTATTATTTTCTTAATTGTTATTTCTTATTTAGAAGAGTACTTGTAACATAATCAGAAAAAAAAGACTACTTGTAACATATTCTTCAATCTTAACTCACTCTATTATTAATAAAAATACATTAAAAAATTGTAACAAGTGAGTCACGTTAAATAAGATAGGATTTAAAGAAGTTGTAATTTTTAATAAATTTTAAGTAATAATAAAAAATGTTTAAAAAATCTGAAAACAACATAACAAATTCTCAATCCCTCCATTCTAAAATAAGTGGTTTATTAGGTTGTAACATAGACAAAAAAAAACTTAATAAATAAATAGAAGATAATAATAATTTTACAAAATTAACTTTATTAAATAGGGAAAGAGTCTCTCTAAATTTTTAAATAAAAAAATAAAAATTAAATACAGTTAATAAAAAATGACAGAATAAAAGAAACTAATAACATAAAAGTAGTGAAAATTTAATATAAATTAAAAGAAAATTTTAAAATTTAAGAAGTGATTTAAAGATAAAATTATCCAATGAAATATGTACACCAATTGGAATAATTACTTTATTAATAATTATAGATAAAAATAACAATATTAATACTAAAATAATATTTATTAGGAATATTAATTAAAAATAATAATTAATTAATATTACATTGAAAAATTAATTGCAACACTTATTTTGGGACACATTTTTTCACTCCCAAACACTTATTTTGGGACTGAGGTAGTATTAATGAGAGCCAGAGAAATCGGAATGTGGGGCACGTACACGTAATCAATGAACAGTTGACCTCGAACAACTAAAGCTACAGAAACATGGATACAACGAAATTAAAATAAAATTGCATGGAGAGCTTGCTGAGAGATTTGAATGCCTTAAAGTGTAAGATTATTGAAACGGTCACTTTCTGGTTGAAACTTGCAACAGAAGGACCAGCAGAGCACCAAAAGTTGGTGGAGGAAAACTGATTCTTGACTTTCAAGGATTTAAACACGTCAATACATTTTTTGGTGACCAACCACCATACCGTCTTCATCTATTAAAAATATACAATACTGCTATATACTAATAAGCTAATAAGCTACAGTAAAAAAATAAGAATACATACAGTAATGTACCTATACTATCATTTCTTTGTACTTAAATTATCTGATTTGTATATATCAAGTGGATATACCATTATAACCCCGTGTCAAAATTCTGCTTCGCATGAAGGTTTCTTAAGTTTCTATGCTATGCTCAGAATAATGAATGATTGGAACTTGAATCAGTTTTGCTCAGAAAAACTTTGAGGCTTACTGCTGGCGAATACCAACCATACGATGGTACCAGTCACATAGAAGAAGATCGATGGCGCAAATAGCGATATCTACATAGTATGGAGATAGCATATAAATCAAATTAACAGAATGATAAACATCATACAATAATAATAATAAAAAAAAAACTAACATTAACAGCTACTTACACTCCATGAATGAGTTGAATCAAGAAGATAACCAGTGAGGGCTACACCCACAATTCCAGGAATAGCCCCAACAGTATTAGTTATACCCTGAGAGAAAACAGAATAAAAAAGAAAGTCAGATACAATTAATCAGATATATATTTACTTAAAAAAAAATTATGGACAAGGCTTCAACCTCTAACAGCAAAAAGGAGTATGATTTAGTCTAGTAGTGAGTAGCATTTTCAAGCTAGTCCTAGATAACAACTTAGGTAAGGTAAGAGGAATTCTTTTGGTTGGGAAAATCAGATAGTCTTCAAAGTTAGGATCATAGCAGAGGTGAATCTACAGTTAATAACCACAAACTATAACTCATAATACATAAGGCCCCAACATGAACTGGATACACATACCAGAAGTATACTTGCATATTCTGGTGACATGTCTTGATGGGTACAATAGAGTCCTGAATAAGCAGATAAACACAGTCAGTCAGGGCAAAGAAAAGTATATGAATCAGACAAGGTATATTTGAAGGATTAACTAGTACCTGATAAGGCAAAGCTTGATAGGGCTAAACCACTTGTGAGAATCGCCACAATCTCCCAAGGCGGTAGCCCTAGATCCAGCGAGGAAAGAGTCATGCAGATTGCAGGGGACAAAAATGCAATTGATTGGCAGATCTTTCGAACCTATATACATATATTTTTTAAAGATGTTCAGGCAGCCAAGAAATTAAGAATAACAGTCAGGATAGGCATGCTCTAATAATTTGTCAGTTGTCATTGACATGTCAAATTGGGTCAATAGCCACAACATCTACTGTGCCTACTGTCTACATCCAGCAAGGTGAGAGTTGTCTTTACTGTAACATGTATTATGTCTACAGCCAATTTGGATGCAAAATTTAGCAATAGAGATGGACTCATGGCTACAGAACATGAAATTCCATTTCTTAACACACTATGATGTCAACTTAATCATCAGGAAATATGTTTGATATCATATCATAATTCATGAGTAGTAATTATTCATATAATAAACAACAAAAACAAATGATGTTTCAGTGCCTCTCATACCACAGTGGCTTCAACTCCTCTTGAAATCAAGTTGTCAGCTAATTGTGCTGCAAGACCAGTCACAAATATTGAAGCCAGAGGCGGAAGAATAGACACCTGAAAAGATTAAGAATCCCCGATGGTTACTATGTCTGTATGTATGTAAGACACAGACCAGTTTCCTCTCAAAAGAAATTGCACATACTAATGATTGTTTCCTCTTTAAAACTATTATTTATTAAATTTAAATAGTTTAACATTATTCAACATATTATTTGCAATTTTATTACTACTATTTTACACCAAGTTTTTGGGCTAGCTTAAGAAGATGATGTGAGGCCATTGAAGGTCTGTGTTAGGAAAAATAAAAGACATTGAATAATTAGGTATTAGGCAATTATGTTTATGTTAATTCTGTATTAGGTAGTTATGTTTTATGTTGTGCAGTTATAGTGGTATATATGTGGTATGACAGCCCTGCAAGCAGCGGTTAATGTGTAAGTTTTTGTTTGTGATGTTTTGAAAGAGGAAATAGTTACATTTCCATCATTTTCAATGTCAAACATAAAGAATGAAAACAGCTACTTTCCCTCTTCAAGACATGAATAGACTATGTTAGCTAAAACAAGAAAGAAAAATAATCGTCTTACCCATGCAGCTTCAGTCAGATTTAGATTCAGCTCCTCACTACATGGAATACAGATGGACGAATTAGATTCTCCATTGGTCAAAACTGTAAGAAATACTAGAACTAAATTTTCTGTACGATTTTAAAACAAAAACTTATAAGAATTGACAATCATGTAAACCACAAAATTGTGTAATTCCTCACAAGAATTTTTCAATGCATAACTAAGCTTAATAGTAATAGATGGCCAAATGGCAGTCACTGATCATCATTATGCATCAGTATGGAATCTACAAAGTAAACTTTTGGCTTTTCCAAGGCAATATAGAGCTTTTCCATGGTCAGGCGGTTGCAACTACAGGGAAGTTTGAATTCGATGCATAAAAATCTTCACTCATTTCTTTCACCCAAGAAAATTCTAAAGCTGAAATGGGTTCATTCCAAGCAATGAAAGACAAAAGATAAACTTAAAGAACTTTATAACTTCAAAATTTCCAGAGCACAACTGGGGAACCTAAGTTAGAGAACTACAGAATTTATTATTCTTCATGCACATGATCCAATTGTTAAACCTTATTTATAAGTAATTACTTTCTTTCCCAAATTAACCAAATATTAGACATGGATAAATAAAAATAAAGTAATCAAGCTGTATGATCAGCACATAAGTATTGTGGTAAAGCATTAAATGCTCACACAGTACCTAAAAAATGTGGGAAGCCATGATAGACAGTTATAGTGACCCCAACTACCACAGAAATGAGCATATATCATAGCCCACACTGCACGATTTTGGAAAAAGGCCTTCCATGGTACATCCTGTATTTTAAGAACAAGACACAAAACAAAGTTACGTAGCAGATATTGTAAGTATTCATTCAATCTAACCCAGTGTAAGGCTTAGACACACACACACGGGCAAAAAGCATTCTGCTATTTCTGAACTTAAAAAATTAGGCACTTTTAAAAGGTGAAAGTAAAAGTAGATACTATTAGGGATGGTTAATATCAAGCCAAATGAAATGAAATCTAGCATTTGAACTCTTCAGAATACTTGGAAATTGGAGTTGCTTGAGAAAACTCCTCTCTCTATGAATATATATTTAAATCTTATTTCCATGAAAATCCTTAACAAAAGACAGCTTCTAAATTGTATCAAGACGAGATAAGGATATTATCTATAATAATTAACACTAGCAAATTGTTATCAATAGAAAAAATATTAGAATATGTAGAGCCATTAAGCAGAACTGCCAAGTCATTCCTAGGGTCATTCAAACTGACACAAAAGTGAGCTTCAAAACTGCCATAAGATTTTTACTCATACCTTCAAAGAGCCATTCAATTCTCTCAGAGAAGTTTTCCATGATTTTGTCATGGTATCTTGATCTGCTGTGAGAGAATTGAAATCAAGAGTGAAAAACAACCAATTTAACCATAAGGCTCAAAATAAGTAAACAAAAGAATGAAAGTCTTGAACTAAACAGCAAAGACAACTTATACATGAACATGCATGCTGCCTTCAACACATAACATATGAAAAACATAATAGTAAAAGATATTATCTTCATTTATAATTTATCAATTCTTAACTAAAATTACAGATTATGAGGACTAGACTACTTAGATGCTGTTAAGAACCAAGAGGTTCCAAAATTGAAGGTCAATTCTAGAAGGAAGAGAGATCACTGAGTAACTGGGGTAGTGGGATATGGGTTACACAGCAGAGGATAAAAGATTGGCTATAACAATCAGTGTGTTTGGTTTAGCAAAATCCCACTTTCCCATGCACATTGAACACATCCTCCTCCCACATTGGATTGTTGTTCAATGTGACAGAACTGTCATTCAAACACAGCCTCAGTAGTTATTCGTTATATCCTTGTATTAGTGAAGTGTATTAGATTAGGTATAATAGTTAGTGGTTAGAAGTACTTGGAGGGTGAAAGGCATATAAACACAATTGCACCCATGAATAGGATTCTTTTTAGTGATGGTAATAAATCTGTTTCACAGTTGAAAAGGGGAATTCCTCCCTTGGCAGAGAAAATCTTAGGGTGTTCTTTGATTCTCTCTCCCTCTTAACCCTTCTTTTGATCTTGAAGACCTAACATGCTGAAAATCTATATTGACATGTCAAAGTGCCAAAGTAAAATTTAGTAAACCCCTTATTTCATGAGATTGTAAGCGTTACAGATTTTAGTCCCTGAACTTTCTAAACTCATTCACTTTTGCCCTTAATGCCAATGAATAATGACGTAGAAAAGGTCTTAAGTGAATGACTTTCTACAAAGTCATGGACTACATGAGGGTAGTTCAGAACTAATTTGAGGGCTTACTCAACATTAATTATTGAAACACGCATAACCACAGAAACATACACAAGGAATAACCTAAGTAATTATGTAGGTAACTTGCATCCAATGCCAGAGGTAACATTGAAGATCTATTGAATGATTATATTATTGAATTTGGCTCCTCTAAAATCAGCTCCCACTTTGGAAGGAAAAGTAAGAAATCTCAACATTGATAGGAAAATCAACGGAGATATATCAGCATTTGTTAAAATCTACTCTCTTGATTTTTTCATTAATGGGTGAGATGCCCCACTTTTCTCTCTAAAGTGAATTGTTTAATTTAGAGGAGCAAAATTCAGAATTATTAGCATTGACAAAAACAACAGCAAACCAGGCCACAAGCTTTAACAACTACCATTTTGCAGCAGGGTTGATGAAGATGAAAGGAAAAGTGACAACTCTACTGAGCCCTAGCCATATTAAGCAGGCAGGAAGTACTGTAGTAAGAATGAGCTAAAAGTATTTGATAACAAAATATACTTTTTAGCTCAAGTTAAAAAGCACAAAAAATTAAAATAGATCAAGCTCTCACATGAAAGAGATTCTGCATTTAATTGTGTTTCACCTCCTTCAAGGACTTGAAACCCCAAAAACCTTCAAAAATCATGGCAATAACACAATTCATAATTTTAATCAAACAACCATATTTGCAGCTCAAGACGGAAGAAGTTCACTATTTTAAACTAATAGGCTAGTGGAAAACAGATTAGTCATTTCTACTTACCAAGCAATCCCCAAGAGACCAAATATATAGAATACGGATTCCCAACCAAGATTTTGGATAAGGGGAGGAGCCAAAAGAAGCCTGACAGATATTACAGTGTTAAAATTGAGTGTAGACAATAAAAAAAATTACAATCTTGTGTGACTCCCGTTCGTATTCATATCTGACTACATGCTAGAAAATGCATACCCCATAACACTTCCAACACTCAAACCACCAAAAACAAATGCTACTGCCCGTGAGCGCTCTTCCAATGGTATTGACCTGCATAATGGCAATGAACCTTACCAATCAAAAGGGTTAAAAACCAAAATATTATAATTGACTGAAATGTATAGTATCTCTCAAAATAGTAGGCTGAGGCAGGAACCAACTATTTTAGTCAGAAGTTGGATTTTACCAAAGCAGGAATTTTCTCCACTCACATTCACAGTTAGCATAAGGACTTATTTTTCATAATTAATATCCTTGTAAGGAGAAAACAGTGTTCTCAATTAGGAACTAACCCTAAACTCCTAAAGCAAGATGTTTTACAAATTTTGGGAGGGAGCTGGGTTAGGTGAGTGAAATTAAAACATTTTTGTGCAGCTCCAAACAATTGATCTTTGCATCTTTATGTTGCTTTGGATTCTTATCTTTCAACAAAAAATCCAGAGTTTCACTGACTAGAAAAGTAAGAAAAGATAAGTAAAAAATCAAATCAACAGAAAATCAGTTTGAACCCAACATATTTGGATGTTTACATGCCTGGCAATGAGATCAGTAGCAGCAGATGGTGAAACACCTTCGCCTATCCCAACCTAGATATTCAATGGAAGGGAAGAGCTTAGTAGTGTTAAAAAAGATAACAAATGCTAATGAGGAATCTTGCAAGTAAGTAGGCATTAAATCTGTAAAGAAGAAAGTATGCATTGGGGGAGGGGGGAGTGAAGTAAATTACTGACCAAAACCCTTGACAATAGTAAGCCAGGCATATATCCAGCAAGAAAAGGAACAATAGCTGTAGCCACTGACCATATCAATACTCCAACCTCAAGAACAGTTCTGAAACAGAAAAATAACTATGTAACATCATAAGCCTGGAAACTAAATCGAAATATTAATGCCAACTCTGAATGAGGTGAGTGTCCAATTACTATCTCTTTCTTTAGGATTTTAACAGTTGAACATGAGTTACTCAATTGACTCTCATTTAATAAAAGGAAGCTATTTAGAAAAAAGAATGTTTAGGCAATGATTTGATTAATGATATAGTAGGTAAATGCTGTCTTGCAGATATCTCAGTTTAATCTTGAACCACTCCTTGGAATGTAATTATAATTTCATCAGGTAGATAAATGTGAGAAAATGCATTACACAATGACAAAGGTATTGTTTAAGATGGATTAAAGGACAACGAAGACAGATTTAGAGAAGAAAAGGTATTCAACTTTAAACGCTTAACAGTTATTGGGAAACATATCATTAAGAGAATGCTTGGTATGAAAAAAATGTCAATTCCAGTTTTGCCTCCATTTCATGGGAATCAGCAACAACAAAACCTTATCCCACTAGGTGAAGTCAGCTACATGAATTACATGACACCATTTGATACTGTTAAAAACCAAAGTTACAGAGATATTATTGAGTCTAAGGTCTCCCTTGATGATTTCCTCCAATGTCCTTTTCGGTCTCCCTTTTCTCATTTTTTTCTGGACTAAAAATCATGTTATCCACTCTTCTAATTGACGCCTCTTGTGGCCTTCTTTGTACATGCCCAAACCACCTTAAGCGATTTTCTGTCATATTTTCCTCAATGGGTGCTACACCAATTTTCTCTCGTATAACGTCATTCCGTATTCTATCTTTTCTTGTATGGTCATACATCCATCTTAACATTCTAATTTATGCTACCCTCACTTTTCTCTCATGTTGTCCCTTTAAAGCCCAACATTCACTACCATATAGTATAGCCCACCTGCTCCGCAGCTCCAATGCCTATGCAAGTTGACTGTGCATCATCCCTTTGACTAGTCCCAAGCAAACTTTGCAATGTCAGAATCACCACCCGCACCTTGTTTGCAGCTGAGAGACAGTATAGAAGATTCTAAATACCTATTTATAAGAACCTTGGGAGAACTACTCCAGAAAAGCTAGTTGTTGTAGTTTGAGAGCTCAAGGCCTTATAAACTCCATACTAGAATTCCATATTTCTAATGTGAGACTCAAGTCCCATGCGTTGCAATTAGATCCCCTAACATATCCATCCTGAGCCTTGATTACAAAGAGGTTGCATAACAAGATATTTGTTGCTTGCATTTCAAAGATTTGGTTCTTTCAAAGTTGGACAAACAATTGATTCATTGTTTCAAATCAATTCAAAGTTTTTTTTTATCAGCAAAGATAATAATATTATTAGAAATAAAGTAATAGCAGTACAAGTAGTACTGCTGTGAATACAAATCAATTCAAAGTTATAATAAATATTGAAAAATTTGGCCTTTTGACTGCTTTGTTTCATCCAGAATATAAATCCAGTCAGGATACATTTTTTTCCGATTTGAAAATTATAAGTTGCATAGAGAAAAAAAGAAAGGAAAATTAGAGGCAAACAAGAAATAAATGCAGAATTATTTAACCAATTCTATACTGAACAAATTAAAGTGGCCAACTTGATTTATTCTTTATTCTTTTATACTAATTTTCCAAATGTTTTCATTTCTTTTAGCAAAGAATAATAGAAAATCAAGAATACCTTAATAAGTAATTTGAAACCTCAAGTCCACTCCCCATCAGCCCATAGTTATATGTTTCCTGTTTTTTTTATGAGTTTAACTCTAATGCATTATCAATCAATGTAAAGATTTTTACACTATCAACTAATTAGATATCATCTTTTTTTTTTTAGGAATTAGAAATCACCTTGGATATGTCTTTTAATTAAAATAATTATTACAAAAGTCTACAATTTTAACAATCCATGATTGGAAGATAGTATAAACATCTTTATAATGTCAGCGGATGTGAATTAAATGCTTTCATTATATACTACACTGTTAGATTTTAGCTTAAAACCAATTATTGGCACTAAGTGAAGTTGCCCAATAGATATATAAGCTGCACTCCAAGAATTGAGGCAGACAATGTGGTACTTCCTAACATACACTATTTTATATTTGTAAATAAACCCTGTCCCTCCTTAAAAGTCTAGACACAAAAAGAAATAGAGGAATCTTTTGGATAGCAAATTACATAGAGAAAAAAATCGTGTTGCAAATGGTAACTAACCTGCCACCAAATATTTTGGCTAGCCAACCCCCAGGCAATTGACTCAAAGCATAGCCCCAGAAGAAGGAGGACTGAACCAATCCTGCCGTTGTTGAGCTCCACCCAAATTGATGAGACATTGGAATTATGGCAATACTCAAGTTCACCTGCACCACTCCCCATTAAATCAAATCAAATCAAATCCAAGGCATAATTAATTATGCAACTCATTATTAATTAATTATACTCTAAAAGAAGCATTTTTTGCTTGTGAGGTTGCAACAAAGAAACGCAATAGATATAAGGTGGATTGGATGGTTAAAGGAGAAGGGAAGAGGGAAAAGGTTGGGGATTCGAACTCCATACTAAAAAAAACTAACATCGACAAAAAAAAAAAAAAAAGCTGGAAGCAAATAAGAACCTTATCCATGTTACAAATAACAAAGGCCAATGAAGTGGTGCCGATGAGCTTGTATCTTTGGGGAAGATTCTTCCAAGGTGGCCAGTTCCAAGACAAGGTCTCATGCTGCTTCTCCACCTCTTCCACTTGAAGGTCCGTGAGAACCTTGGCCTTTGCCTTGGCCATGGACACTCTCTGGGTTTCTTTGGCATTTTGCTGAGAGCTAGAAACTATTCTGAGCCTGAGGGTGTGGTTGGATGGTGAGAGATGAAAGTGAAAACGTTGAAATGAGGTCGTTCTGGTAAATGGGGTGTGTGAGTAACCTCTTTGAATGTGTGAAATGAAGCAGGAATTGTCTGGTCTCAGCGTGAGCCTGGCCATGCTGTTTAAAATAGCCTATTCAAGTTGAAGTTGCAGAAAGAGAAAGGAAAAAAAGATGAAACCAAGCAAGAATATTTAGCTGTGTTAGGGATTGCCATAACATAACATGAGGCGTATAACATTGATGCTATACGAGGTGGCCACGGAAGTGGTCGTGCTTTGTGGCTCACATCAATTTGGAGATTTGGAATATGCACAACGCATGACATAATTATGTTTTCTTTTGGTTCAAAAGACATTTAATTAGCATTGAAAGGGCCAGCCGGCCAGGGAGGCCCAAACCAAATACGAATGTGGGCCGGACCATTTGTATTCAGATTTTACTTCCTGCGCCTCTTTTTTTCTTCCTGCAATCCCAAATTATAATATCCCTAAAGTACCCTTCTGTTATATAAAACTTATTTCTTTCTCCTACACACCCAAACTTGTTCCTCCCTGTGCGAAGCCCCATAGTCTCAACCACTGTGGTCCTTCCTCACCCTTGCAATCATGGTTTCCATTCCCTTTTTCCGACATAGAAGAGTCATTTTTATTCTATCTTCTTGCACCCAATATTAAAGAAAAAAGACCCAATTAGACAAAATATTTCCACCCTCATCAAGCACACATTTCAAAAATTTTTTAAAAAATGAAATATAATAAAAGTAAATTATTTTTAACACAATAAGCTAATTCTTACATTTCCACACTAAAGTTGGATATAATATTTCTCCATTTTAAGTCCACTGGTGTTTCCAGAAAACAACATGCATTCTAGAAATGCATTTTCAAAATTATGTTGGCATAATTCCATAAATGCATTTTTGAAGTGTATGTTATTTTCTAGAAAAGCATTTATTACAAAATAATTTTTTACTCCACTTAATGTGAAGAGCGAGAAAGTAATTCACTTAGGCTATATTCGGAAAAAAAAACTAGTTGAAAGCTAGTTGGTAGTTGAAAGTTGAATGTCGGTAGCTAGAAGTTTTTAATCTAAATTGTTAAATTATAGGTATTCGATAAAACTAGCTATTGAAGTAGACATAAATGACATTTAAAAAATGTAATAAGAAAATAGTATAAATATTTTAAAGATAAAAATAAAATAAAATATAAAAAGTTAGAAGTTAAAAACTAGCGTTTCAAAAAATATTAAAAATTATTAAGTAAACACTAAAAATTATTTAAAAAACCTTTTTTATCAAATAATCAAACAAGTTTAAACTAGGAAAAAAAACCAACAACTAACTGAAATGGTCTTTAAACAAGTTGTAATGTGAATCATGCCTTTTAGGCCAGTTAAGAGGAAACGGTCCTTGTCAATTTGCATATTAGAAATGTACAAAGAGTCAAAGACACAAAAATAGATGTGCAACCATCTCAGTTGAGTATGAGATTCACCTCCAAAACAATTATTAAGTTACATGTTAACTTATTGTTTTTTTTTATAAGTTGTGATATATATATATATATATATATATGAATCACTAGATTGCATAATCCAGTTGTAATACTTCTTCCTATTGTAGTTTTTTTTTTTAAAATAAAAAAATCTTATTTAAGATTACTTGACAAACATTAAAAAAAAAAAAACTGCTTACCTCGTTGCATGAAAGCTCCACGTTATGCGTGGGTAAGGGGAAAAGAAATTGTACTCAACCTTACCCTTACATATGCAACGATGCTGTTTTCGAATTCGAATCCATGATTAACAAATCAACAAGACACAACTTTAGCAAGACACAACCCATGATCAAAATTGCCATAAGTATCCAATTGCTTTAAAACTTAGAGGAAAAAACAACTTTCTTACTCATAATAATTTTACTAACTTGAGCAACATTGTTTCCTGTAAAAAAAATACCAGTGGTTTGAGAGAGAGAAAAAGTTGCAGTGGCATAGTGTTGATTTAGCCAATTTAAAATTATAGAACACTTTGATGAGGTTTATTGTTTCGTTTGGAACCATATTTAATGTCGGTAGCAAACACAACAGTAAATATACCCCTAAAAGAAGTGCTTTATCATGAATGTCACACAACTTCAGAGTTGATTCCTCTTTTTCTCTTCCATCCTGTTTTTAACAGTATTCATTATTAAAAAAATCAGGTAATACGAACATACTGATGTAATGTTCTTGTCGGAGCCATTGGATTAAACTGTTCATTTTCTTTTTTAATACACTAAACTTAACAACAAATCAGGTAATACCATTTATGTTAATAAACAAATTAATGAAAGCATTCAGCAAGATAAATGAGGGAGAATAAAAAATTCAACTTAACATATCGTTAACTTAACACTACCGAAACTTGCACTAGAAAAACTACTGAAAAACTATTCATTTGTTCATCAGCAACTTCACGGAGGAGAGAAAGACATGGCTGGCAATATAATAGTTTCACCAGTGCCCAAGAGCGTCCAAGAAATGTCCATGGATGGTGATGAACCACCATCAAGATATGTAGTTAATGGAAATAGCTTTGGATCTAAAGATTCTTCTGTACGATTTCCAATACCCATCATTGATGTGCGTCTCCTCTCATCAGAAGATGAGCTAGAGAAGCTCAGATCTGCTCTAAGTTCAGCTGGATGCTTCCAGGTGTGGATTTATAAAAACCTTACAACAACTTCATTAGTGCACGCGTGCTTTTTTTCCCTCAAAAAGCATAGTTGACTGCTACTTAATTAGATATGTCTCGAAGCACCATAGGTCACATGTTGCATAAATGGACTTTCTAGTGCTCTTTGAATTTATGTGATGCACTTCTAAACTTGAGGATAAAAGGGCCACTTCCACTCTATCAAGATTAATTTTGCATTTTATTATCTTGATAATGTATATGTACGTAAATTCCAATATTGCTACTGATTACTCTTCTTTAAACCAAAGATCCCTTTATCTAGATAAGTATATAAATCCACTTTCACATGCTGCTGATTGTTAATTATGTGATTCAAGAATCTGATAGGTAGTGGTTTAGAAGGTGATCTGACTTTCTATGTGATAGGGATATCAATGTTTTCATCGTCCTTGGGTTTACAAATCTTAATGACTATATTTGACATGATCTTACCAACAGGCAATTGGTCATGGAATGTCAAGTTCGTATCTTGACAATATACGAGAAACTGCAAAACAATTTTTTTCACTTCCAGAAGAGGAAAAGCAGAAGTATGCTCGAGCTGCTAATGAATCTGAAGGGTATGGAAATGACAGAGTAGTTTCAGACAAACAGGTCCTTGACTGGTCCTATCGCCTAACACTTCGAGTTTTTCCAGAAACAAAACGAAGGCTTTCTCTTTGGCCAAAAATTCCTACTGATTTTAGGTGCTACCCTTTTCTCATGGTGAATTTATATGTGTATTAACTCTTTGGAGCATGTTCTCTTGTACTTCAACCAGTCCTGGCATGTCCTAAAAAATAGTAATTATAATTAAATTATGCTAAACTTATCTATTAGTTTTCTTGATATTTTTACTTAATATTATGCAGTGAGAAATTAGAGGAGTTTTCTACGAAAGTGAAATCAATGATGGAATATCTCTTGAGATGCATGGCGAGGTCACTGAATTTGGAAGAGGGTAGCTTTGTGGACCAGTTTGGGGAACAACCGTTGATGCTAGCGAGGTTCAACTTCTATCCACGTTGTTCTAGACCTGATTTGGTTCTTGGCGTCAAACCTCATACAGATAGATCAGGAATCACAGTCCTATTGCAAGACAAAGAAGTGGAAGGTCTTCAAGTTTTGATAGATGACAATTGGATCAATGTCCCCCCAATGCCTGATGCTCTTGTTGTCAACCTTGGCGATCAAATGCAGGTAAACTAGGCTATGTCTCAAGAAATTATTCTACTTGTTGATGCTTAATCAAAATTCATCAAACTAACAGAGTGCCCACGTCATCGGTTAAGTGATCATGTGGCAGGCTGATAGAGTGTTAGACTAACACAAGTACCAAAAGCAAAAGATTGGAAATGTTAAATAGGAAAATAAAAAATATTTTGTAGGTAATAAACTGAAAAATGAGTATGAAAAACATACTTAAGCCAACTAAAAAGTAAAAACTATATTTTGTACTTACTTTCTTGTTGGCGCATCATTAACTAAAAATTTTGAGGCGTAACAAGTGTTCAGTTGAAAAATGCTTGATGAAATTGCTGATTGTTGCAGATCATGAGTAATGGAATATTCAAGAGCATAATGCACAGGGTTGTGACGAATACAGAAAAGCTGAGGATGTCTGTGGCAATGTTTAATGAACCAGAGGCCGAGAACGAGATTGGACCTGTAGAAGGTCTAATAGATGAGTCACGGCCAAGGTTATACAGAAACGTTAAAAATTATGGTGATATCAACTACAAGTGTTATCAAGAGGGAAAGATTGCACTTGAGACTGTCAAAATTGCAGATAACTCTAATCTGAGGTGAAACTGTTTCATATTTGAATTCCCAAAAGACAAGATACATCTAGACTAGCCGGTTAGAAAATACATTAATGTTTTTTTGTAATTTAAGTCAAACCAATGAACTATGAGAAAAAAAAAAAAATATATATATATATATATATATGTATGTATGTATGGTTCTGATTCAGTTGCTGTGAAACCGTAACTAGTCATACATTTCAATCTCGTATAAAATGGTACATCAACTAGTTTTTAAGTTATTCTACTTAATTAGTTAGATTCGATTTATGTCAATTCTTAAAAATGGTAACAGAAAAAGTAATATCTTACGTTTGATAGCTTACGTTAACCCAGTGATTAAGATGTGCTGCATAACTTGACTTCTCAACTCCCAACTTTGAATTACCACCTAGAAATTAGTTCAAAATCGCCATTAAAATGCACTTGGACTATTAAATACATTTTTTAACCAAAATAAAAATACATTTTCATGATCAATGGCATCAAGTGGCAACGCAATTTTCCAAACAACTTTATCTCCATATGGAACAAGAACTACATCACATGCTCAGGATCCTAGCTGACATTTAAAAAAAAAAAAACATGCTCAGGATCCTCACTCATGTCAATGACAAAAGATCACAAGAAGGAGAATGTACAAGTTGGAATCATACTGAAAGTAATTCAAAATCAACAATCTAATTTTCGCCTCCAGCAGTCAGATCTGAAATTCTTCATATACTCTATGAAGAATGTGTCCCTAGCATTTTTCTAAAATATTTGAGTTGTAGATCATATCCAAAATTTCAAGTCATTTTTGTTTTCTTCTGCCATATTATTAAAAGCTTGGGGTAAGAATGCGTAGCGCCCGAAAATAATATTCCAAAGCTTTTTTTAGCATAACTTTAACAAAACTGGATATGAAATTTTAAAAATGACAAATTTATTTAAACCTACTAAGGATAAGTATAGCCTGCAATAATTACCAATAAGAGGTAAATCTGGGAAATCCATTTCATTTAGTGTACACCAATATTAGAAGAAGATGATACTGCAGTATCTTCATATATCTTGGGCAATATAGAACTCTCTGGTAAATCATGGAACTTCTCTTCATGTTTCAATACTTTTGGTTTTGGTAATCCAGATGATAAAAAGAATTGCATAATCAGTGACTCAAAAACAGGCATTTATATTGCACAAGTAAAAACCATAGTAGAGATCAAAACTATCAACGTGTCAATTTCTGTTGGCTCCAACTTCAGCTTTTCGAAAATTCTTCCTGTAGTGTGCGTGATAAACTGAGATCCAGCTGCATACTGATCATGTCCAGCACATGGCATTTCAACCAGTTGACACCTGACTTGTAATAGAGCTTATGCTTGATAGAAATTAAGGTTATTATCATAGAGTTGACGAATCACCGCGTGATGTTCTTGATTCAGTTCTTCCTACTCGAACTTTATCAAAAAACAAAAGGAAGACCATCCCATCCATGATCCATCTTTTGCACTGTCTTGCCCAAACATGGGATGGGTGCCAAGAAAATCAAAATCAGGTGGCAAATGCTGAAGAAAACATTTTTTAGGAAATTCTTTGGCAGAAAATACATCAACAAACAAAGTATTAGTTTTATTCCTGATGATGGTAAGATCCAACTTTTTAAATTTGTTTGTTCCTTGATATAAAATTGTTGTCTCGTGTATTAATTATTTTTAAATTAAAAATATCATTAATTAAATAAGAGAGATTATATTAACATGTATTTAGAAAAGATAGAAACATTAATAACGATAATATTTTTTTAAAAGTATATAAATTTAGGATAAATTTATTATTATCCATTAAACTAATTTAGGAGGAAATACTACTTCTCTTCAATCTCTGCCCCAGGGCCGCTTTGGATTCGGAGTTGAAGGGAGGGGTATACATGAAGAGGCGGTGTTTGAACGTGAACGTGAGAGGAGAAAGGAACATTGTTATTTGTTTCAAAACAATTAATGTTATTACTTGATCCAGCGAGCATTGGTTAACACAAAGAGCAACAACAGGTCTCTTTAATCTCTTGGTAATGTTAGGAAGTGTGAAAAAGACAAGGTTTTGTCTCTTCTCTCTGTGCATCCCACATCTTTGTGACCTTTCTACGTTGCCTCAACATAGCTTCCATAGAACCACAAGAATTGCATTATGCGTATCGAAACACATCAACCCGAGGAGGTTTTTCATTTAAATGGTTCTAGAACTAGATATGGAGCTTCAATTAGTATCTAGATTTGGGTTTGTTGTGGGATTCTGATTTTGTATTTGATTCTGATTCAATTCATTGTTGACGAGACAAAGGTCGATTGTGGTTTATAAATTGTAAGAATTAATAATCCGTCTTTAAAAGATTAAAGAGATTTGTTGCTCGTGCCAACCAATGGTCCCGGATCACGTACTGTTAGTGAAAAACTAACTGAATAGCCATTTTGGATAATATAGCAAACATATAAGACCAAAACGAAGAAATACTAAAACATAGTGACCAAAATAAAAATTTAGCCTTTTATTTAACATGTCACCTCATCAAAACAATCTATATTAACGGACACATCAGTCGTTAAACACTTCCATAGTTCTATTAGCAAATTTAATATTGTTGATGAAAAAGATCAACATGGATCTATTTGTTAACACAAAGAACTAAATTGAGAATTTTAAAACATAAAAAATCAAAATAAAAGAAAATAACGTAATGTTCTTAAGGAGGAATTATTTTAGACTTTTGAGGTTTAAATACAATTGTCAAAACTCAAAACAATTTATTTTATGACCAGAATTATTTATTTATCCATTTTTTAGTTTTAATTGAATTAGTTCATTTGCAAACACTCTTAATAACAGACAATATAAATAAATAAATAATGGTAAAGAAATATTAAGAAAATTGGACCATCCAAAAGGAATATATAAGAAAATTGGCCACGCGGGAGAGATGGTAAACATCATCCGTCATCATCATCAACCTCCACTTTACAAGGGAAATTTTCGCTGCAGACTCAGCCTAATCGAGTGTCTTAAAACTACATGAGACAAAATATACTTCTGTTTCAAGGTGGGGGAGGGAAAGGTTTCAAAAACAATGGAATTGGCATGACAGATGAGTTAAAGACTAACAAAAAAGAGAAGGCATTGGTAAAGGGACGGGCTTTTCCTTGTTATTGTAGAAAATTGACGGACGATGCTCTTTTTTCTACTAAATCCTTTAGATCTTGAAGAGTAGGCCACCATGTGTAGCAAAGAAGGGAGCAAACACAAGAGACTCAACGGCCATGAGCTTGATAAGGATGTTAAGTGAAGGCCCAGATGTATCCTTGAGGGGGTCTCCAATGGTGTCACCAATAACAGCTGCCTTGTGACAATCTGACCCTTTTGGACCAAGGCTCCTTGCATGCTCAGAAGCACCAGCCTAATACATTACACCAAATATATACAACAATCAAATTCACATTACAGATTTCATTACACAACTACCAAGTTGCCGTGCATTGTACCAGCATTTTAAATTGAATAGCTTATGACAACTTATTGAAGAGTGAGAATTCAATTTAATAATACAGCTTGGCATAAAATATTTACCTCAATGTACTTCTTGGCATTATCCCAAGCACCACCGGTGTTGGATGCAGAGATAGCAATCTGTAAACATGGAATGGAAATATGTCTTAGAAACAAAGAATAAAAGGGGAGAATGACAAAGGCCAACAAGTTGTTGAGGTTATTAAACTAGTAATAAATAGTGGTGGGTGAAACATCACCTGTACACCAGACACCAAAGATCCAGCTAGGACACCAGAAAGTGTTTCGACACCAAAAAGGATACCAACAACAAGGGGTGTAAGCATGACAAGAGCACCAGGTGGAATCATTTCTTTAATGGAAGCATCAGTGGAGATCTTAACACAAGTGGCGTAGTCAGGCTTAGCAGTTCCCTCCATCAATCCTGGAATGGTGTTGAATTGCCTGCGTACTTCCTCAACCATCTTCAGAGCAGCACTTCCCACACTCTTCATGGTCATGGCAGAAAACCAGTAAGGAAGCATTGCACCCACAATCAAACCAATGAAAACCTTTGGAGTCAACACATCAACAGTTGTAATAGCAGCTCGGCTCACAAAGGCACCAAAGAGGGCCAGAGATACAAGGGCAGCAGAACCGATGGCAAATCCCTAAAACAGAATAGCACACTATATAAGCCACCTAGCAGGAAAAATGATGTTTCCATGAACTTGGAAGAATAAGGTTTGAACAGAGTTAAAAAACAGAGAAGAATTAGGTTTGAACAGAGTTAAAAGGCCAAAAGTCTGCACCTTCCCAATTGCAGCAGTTGTGTTTCCGGCAGCATCAAGGGCGTCAGTTCTCTCTCTAATTCTGTGACTCATACCGGCCATCTCAGCAATACCTCCAGCATTGTCACTGATTGGACCATATGCATCAATGGCCAATCCGGTGGCAATGGTACTCAGCATGCCAAGTGCAGCAACAGCAATACCATACATGGCAGCAAAGGTGAAACTAACAAAAATACTGATTGCAATAGCAAAAATTGGAATAATAACAGACTTGTATCCCAAGGCAAGGCCAAAGATAACATTAGTTGCAGCACCAGTCCTGCAGGAATCTGCAACATCTTGCACTGGACTGCAAAACCAAACAGAAAAGTCAAGATAAAAATCTCATGAAATAGATACAGAAAGGTAAAAAAAAAAGTAAAACATTACCGAAAATCACTTACCTATATGCATTGCTAGTATAGTACTCAGTTACAAATCCGATAATAAGCCCTGCCCAAAGACCAACAGCAACACACAAGAATAGCTGCCTGCAAGACGAAATCTATGTCATGAGTCCTTGGATATAAAAATCTACCATGTATTATTCTATAAATAGTCAATAACCCATCCTTTAATAACTGCTGCATCAGAAAAGTGATTCTAATAGATGTTGTGAAACTTACCAATTCTTGACATCTTTCTGCACTCCAAAATTGAAGATAGTGAAGGAAGTTGGGAGTGAAATCCAACTAACAATTGCAATCCCAATAGTCATCAAGGCAGTGGAAATGATGAGCTGTTTCTTCAATGCAGGCTCAATCTCCTTTACAGCCTTGATCTCAAAGAAGTCAGTTGCAAATAAGGTTGTGAACAAACAAACAAGTATACCCACAGAACTGATAATTAGAGGGTATAACATAGCAGTAAACTCATGATTCACCCCAAAAGAAGAGATGGAAGCAACAACAAGAGCAGCACAGGATGACTCGGCATATGAACCAAAAAGATCAGATCCCATACCAGCGATATCCCCAACATTATCGCCAACATTATCAGCAATCACCTGTGTACACAATGATTTATTCAGACAAATACAAAATGGATTAACTAGAGAATGTTAAAAACCAAATAGCGGGGCTAGTTTCAGGATTATATTTCTTACAGCTGGATTTCTTGGATCATCTTCAGGGATGTTTCTTTCGACCTTTCCGACAAGATCAGCACCAACATCAGCAGCCTTAGTATAGATACCTCCACCTACTCTTCCAAACAAAGCCATAGAAGACCCACCAAGACCATAACCAGTGATGGCCTCAAAAAGACCACCCCAGTCATCACCATAGTAAATCTTGAACAAGTTGATGGCAATGTAAAGAACCAAAAGACCATTTGCAGCAAGGAGAAAACCCATAACTGCACCAGATCTAAAAGCCGTAATGAAAGCCTTCCCAACACCCTTTCTTGCCTCCAGGGTGGTTCTTGCATTGGCGTAAGTTGCAATTTTCATTCCAAGGAATCCAGAAATAAGCGATGTGACACCTCCAAGCAGGAAAGATATGGTGCTGAAAACAGCAGTGGCAAGAGCTGGCTTACACATTTTAGTTTGGTCATAGGTGCAAGGCTGGTAGCTTGTGCTGAATCCTTCCACAGAGCCAAGGAAGAGGAATATCAAAATGGCAAAAGCCACCATGAAGATTCCCACATACTTATACTCAGTGAAAAGGAAAGAGGTTGCTCCTGTTCACACCAATAAATAAGTGAAGCATTCTTAAACATCCACCAACAAGCACTAATTTAAAATAAGAACCAGCAGTAGAAAACACATCCAAGTAATTAAAGGTCGAGTGAAATGCAGACCTCTAGCCAGGCAATGGTTGCAATTGCAACTAAAGCCAAATTTATTTTAATTTTAAATATAAACTGGCCAAAAGTAACAGATTACAAGGTTTTTGAAGATAAAATGATATACGGTGGTCCAAATTTAGGAAGCAATAGAGAGTTTATTATAGGCAAAATATTGCTGGGAATGGCAGGAAATATGGTAAATGCACTCATCTAGAAATTGGGACCATGAGGTCCACAAATTAATCAAAGCAACTATTTCATCTGTTATTAATTCAAAAGCTTCAAATACAAATATTAAGAAATCTGAGAAGACAAGGGCCATGGACCCTCAAGTCTAACACAGCACATAGATTGCAGTATCAGAAACCACACAAACTTTTTCAACAAAGCCACAGACAGACAAAGAAGCAGCACATATACTGATCAAACCGAAAGATCAAAGCCAAAAAAAAGCACACAGCTTCTTGAGTGATTCTCATTCTCCATGAGCAAAGATTTTTAGTGAGGCAAAAAAAAAATATAAGCAAAAAAAAGGCACCAAACTAATTTCGATTGCAAATTATTAATTTACCACATGACTTGGTCGTGTGGTCCAAATCCCATAACCAACACCGATATTTTTTAATAATTAAAAAATAACACGATGTTCGAATCATGTTGTAGGCCACCAAGCCAGCTCAAAAACGTTTCAGAAATCAAGAAACGAAGCCCAAAAAAAAAGGTTAAAAAAAACACAGTGGTAGCTCTCAAAACCAGAGCATAGAGTTCACAAACAACCAAAATCCGATAAGGAACAGCTTAAAAAAATTAAAATTAAAATCAAGAGCTTTCTCAATCAAAATCCAAACAAGCCATGCAGAACGAAGCACAACAAGATCCAGATCTACCCAGAAAATTGAAAACCACGCCGACATAGCAATTTTCATTTTTTAAACTATTTTTCAAAAAGAGAGGGAAAGACAAAAGACGGAACTCGAGGGTAGATCTCATAAGCCCGAGAGAGAGAGAGAGAGAGAGACCTTCGGAAATGGCGTTTTGGATTTCGGCGCATTTGAGGACGACGTTGTGATCGTTGAGGCCTTCCTCTTCTTCGATGAGGTAATCGTTGTAGCCATTTTTGCCACCGCCGGCGTTGGGGGAAGCGTCTCTGGCAGCGGAGAGCTTGACCTTGGAGACGAGGAACCACTGGAAGAGGGCGAAGGCTATTCCAATGATGGCGCAGACGGGAATCAAAATCTCGGTGCCGAGATCTGGGAGAATCACTACTCCCATGATGGCTGAGAGAGATGAAGAGAGAGAGAGAGAGAGAGAGAGAGAGAGAGAGAGAGAGAGAGAGAAGAATGAGGGAAGAATGAACGGAATGGGTGAATGAATATGAATGGGTGGAGAAGGTTTTATTTATGTGACTGAGAGAGAGAAGATAGGGGTGCGAATGATGATGGAACAGTGGCGAAACTGTCACGTTAAAAAAATAAAAATGCTAAACGTTACAGGTTTTATAAAAAATTTATCAAAATGTCACCTTACCTAATTAGTTGGCCATGTAAGCGAAGTATATAAGGTGATGCGGCGTATTTCGCAACACAGAGTAGCGAATTAAGTACATGACAAAAAATCAAAATTGCATAAAAATTTCGAATGGTCATAACTTTTGATTAGAATATCCGATGAGGCGTGCGATATATCAAAATGATCGTAATTGAGAGAAGTAATTAAAAAAATATAAAATTACATTAAATTAACTAATTAAATAATTAAAAAGTAGATAATTTTGAAATTTTTGGATGATTGAATCCTAAATCGTAATTTTGAAGTACTTAGAGGCATTTTTTGAAAAAAAAATATTTGACCAAATCCCTTCTAAGAATTTTAGGGTTTCTCCTCTCAATTTCGAACGTCTGGCCACCAATTTTGCCTCAATCGGACGTTCCAATCAAAAGTTATGGTCGTTCAAAGTTTTTACGCGATTTTGATTTTTTGTCACGTGTCATACGTAATTCGCTACACAGAGTAGCAAAATACGTCTTTCAATAACTGAACGCCACGTCAACCTATGGACTTCGCTTACGTGACCAACGAATTAGGTAGTGTGACATTTCGGTAAATTTTATGAAGTCCATGATATTCTGACATTTTTTTTTTTTAATGTGACAATTTGGTCCCTGTTCCGAATGATGACTGGAGAGCCAGAAGAAGGTGTGTGTGGCTCAGAATATGAAAATTTTACCAATATCTGTAATTTGTAATTTTCCTACATGCCAAATCTGATTTTTAGGTGACACACTTCTCGCACTTTTCATTCCCATCTTTAATTTATTATTACTATTATCTTCTAAGTTTAAGTAATTAATACTATTAATCTGATATGGTTCACGGATTACATTGAATAGTTAACAATTTGATTAATCTAAGTTGTCAATTTGATATGTAAAAAACAAAAAAAAAAGTTGTCTATTTGAAATTTGAAATAAATATATAATTGAGAGAGGTGAATCTTTAAAATAAATATAAGTATATTAAAAAATATAAAATAATCTATTTTGTCTTTTATCTTATTTTAGGTTCAATTTAATCATTTATGTTTTAAAAAATTAATTTTTATTTTAATTTTTTTCAATTTATTTATTTATCATTTAAAAATTTTAATTTGATTTTTTTTAAGTTTAATCTTTTATCTTTTAAAAAATATGTTGGTGATTTATTTATTTTTCAAATTGATTTTTAGATAATTTAATATTGACGTTATTAATCATTTAAAAATAATTTTTTTATCAGTTTTCTCCTATTCTCCTCCACTCCATTTTTAACTTTAAGTAGATTAAACTACCAAACTAAACAAATAAATTAAGATAAAATACTAAGTTGAAGGGTAAAATGGGTTCACTCACTCTAACCCATCCCGCTCCGTCACTAACCACCAAAACATAGACCTAACTCGTTTTGTCTTGCATTTCATATATGCATTCTATCAATTTTTGGTCGCATTGGCGAGTTGAACGGTTGGCCCATTAAAACTAAAATATTAATAAATATATTTTAATTAATTTTATATTTTATAAATATTTATTATGAAGTATAATAAATGCTTAAAGAAAGATAGGCACAAAAATATTATTGTATGAATTATAAGAAATGTTAAGATCAGATTCTCTAATACACTTTTCGAATATTCTCTCTCATTGGTTGACATATATTGGGTTTTGTATTTTATTTAATGACTATCTCTCTTGTGATTTTGAAATTTTCAAAATATTTTAACCAATAAGAGAAAGTGTGTATGGAAGAATGTGATAAATAATATGTTATTACCTCTCCTCATAAATTATTGTATATTTTTTTTGTGAATAGCATCTTCATTTTTATTTAATATTTTTTTATAAAATACTATGAAAGTTTGTAAATATTTTTTTATGAAAAATTAACTTTTAATTTATATATTTTTTTAGAACTTTTAGTCTTTATGTTTGTTCTTTTGTTAATAGTTTTAGTCGCAACTTTTAAATTATAATTTTAAGTGATGATGTTAAGTTAGTGATGATGTTAAGTTAGTGATGAGTCAGGTAGAGTAATATTATTTTATATAAATTGTATTTTTTATTTCTCATTAAACAGTATGGAACCTTTAATCACTAACAAATAAAAAATTAAAAATATCATTTACTAAAATAAATGTGTGACAATCCTATTACAAAGATTTAATGACATGCCAAAGCATGGTGTTGTCAATAACTCAATATGATTAGATAATAAAACTACTAAGAGAGAGAAAAATATGGAAACAAAAAATGCTAGAACTTTATTTAAGGATAAAAAGCGAAATTTAGAAAAGATTTAGAAAAAAACATAGATAATCCTAAAAAATAAAAATAAAGAGAATTAAATAAATCTTATTCGAGTTGAGTTACCACATGCATGCCATGTACTATTAATAACTTTGACAAAATAAAATAAAAACTATCCATCTTAACACACACACACACATATATATATATATATATATATATATATAGAATCAAACATTAAGATTAGTTTGAAAATATGTTATTCCTACATTTTCTTTGATGAAATTTGTTTCTCAAAACCTCCGATTTTTAAAAAAGTTGAACCGTTGAAGTATACAAATTTAACATGGGTCTTATTAACGAGTGAACTTGGTGTCCTAAGAATAAGAATATTGAATAAAGAATTAAGAGATTAAAGTATTTATTGTTAAAATTCTAAGAAACTGTAAAAAAATTGAATAATACAATCTAACACATTTTAATAATAATCTTTACACTTTTAATTTCTCAATCAGACTCTTAACACTAATTAGCATTTGACATTTACTAATATTATATCTTGAAAGAATAATTATTTAATTTTTTTACAGAATACTAACTTCTTTTTTTACAGCAATACTTACTTTAAAAAGAAGAAAAAAAAAAGGCAAAACGGAGACAGAATACTTACTTAATTATGCCAGTCACATTAGTACTTTCTTTTATTACTAAAAAAATAATTGGAGATTGATTGAAAAAGCAACACATATTTATCGAGAGAGATATTTAAGTACGGTACGTGATAACGCATAGTGATAGTGGACAAACAAATTACTGGAAGATTATAAGTAGGTTAGCGATTGAGAAATTTTGATAATTTGTATGAAATTATAAATTTAAATCCTTTTGCCACCATAGATTAATAATGAGCGGACTTGGATATTCCGGTGTTTAGGCAATATCTGCGAGCGTGAGATGTATTTATTAATTGAACAGTGTATTTATCAGTATCTTTTTTTCTGGATAAACATCGCAGAATTTTTATTGAGGTATAGTATTTTTGACCTTCTTCACTCTACAATAAATATTATCTGTGATTAAAATTGTACTACTAGTTAGCTTCCTTTCTTTTTTAATCTCAGTTTGATACTGTTGAACCAGAAAAACAGAATAATATGGGCATTGGGCAATGCAGTACAATAATAATACCTACCAGTCACCAGATTCGAAATTGGACCCAAATCTCTAATCTCACACTCTCCACCAAAAATCCCACTCCCTCTGAATCTTTGTTCTAAACATCTTTACCCAAAGCCAAAGATTTGAACCCTGTGATCGGTCTCAAATTCTGCTCCCTCGAGTTTGACGCCGATATCCTAGCGATGACTTCGGTGCAACTCATTTTCCTCATGGTTTTACGGTGGGAGTGCTCCGCTACAAGGTACCTCGTTGACTTCACATACTACGAGTCAAAGAAAAGCCCAAGATCTTGGCCGAGTCGTTCCTCAAAATGACAAAAGAGAGCAACGTTCGAGGAAAGATCATTTCAATTTCAGAGGAAAGTTTCCACCATGGTTGGTTTGGGCAATGACTGTTGCATGTTTCAGGTCACTGGCGTCGCCGTCGGCACTGTCAGAATTATTTTCTCTAACATACTCGTGCTATCTCTTTCTTACACCAAAAGACACTCGTGTTTGACTGTTTGGTTTTAAAAGATAAAATTTTAATTAAAATAAAATGTAAAAAATATAAATCACATAAAATAAAATATATATTTTTCTCTTGTATATTATTTCTCTCCTTCAAAATAATCACACCTTTTGAGAAAAGTCATGATTTGTAAAAGGGACCAACAAAGAGGCTGTTAAGGACTATGGTTTCAAGATGTTGCCATTAACCACTAGATTCAACGATGACAATAATATGCCTCCAAGTCTCCAACCATCCACTGTAGGGTAAGTGGCCCAAGGAGAAAGTTTGAATTTTTCTCTCTTTTTTTAGGTGTTATTGTTGAAAAAATTTGATTTTTTTTCTTCCTTTTGGAATCAATAGGTCAATATTTTGACACAAATTTTAGTTACTATGCTTAATTTTTAAAATAGGTTTGGCAAAAGAGTTGAATATGAGATCTTCATTTGTGCAATCTGTAAGAAAAACTAAATAATCTAACCATACATAAACAACATAAGCAATTAGATTAAGTGCGGAAAAATTAAGATCATAAATACCTCAAGCCATTGCTCACGGTTTTGAGTCTTTGGATTGCACTGAAGATCTCTCTTGAGTCTTCTAAACTCTGATTCTAAAGCACTAGATGGTGTATATGCTAATGTATATAGAATGAGTTTAGGAACCCAAGAAGGCTGTAGACACACTTATTTATAGACCCCTTGCCATCAAAGGGTCAGTTACGGTGTGCTAAAAGAAGAGACGTTAATGTTGCAAAAAAATAGGGGATGTGAGTAGTGGTTAGTTTCCTGAATTATTGTTGACCACTATCAGGTTGGTTACAGATGTTTTGTAATTTCAAAATAACAACCAACATTCTCCCACTTGGTTGACATGTCCCTTAATTTACATAATAAGAAATAAAATGCATGAATCATGGCGATAAGTCCTCTTAATGATGAGCGAGTAGTATCTTCCATGTATTACATTGCATTATATTTCTCAAGCCCATACAACTTAATGAATAAACCCAATGTTTATTCTAGGTCCAAACTTAATTGATGTTTCTCAGAATAAATAACTGTAGATGCGCATAAACTGAATGAAAAACATCACAATAGAGTTTCTTAATATCATTCTTACAATGAAAATCACAT
>PYAF01002171.1:741739-754533 GCA_007407185.1 Glycine tomentella | reverse complement strand
ACATGCCCTTAGTTAAAGGATCGACAATCATTAATTCAGTGCTAATGTGTTCAATAACCACTATAGTATCTTTAACACATTCTCTTATGGCTAGATACTTAATGTCGATGTCCTTGCTTCGACTACAACTTTTGTTATTCTTAGCCATATAAATAACATCTGAATTATCATAGTATATCTTCAATGACTTAGAAATGGAATCGATAACTCTAAGCCCGGAAATGAAACTCCTTATCTATACACCATGTAAGGTAGCCTCAAAACAAGAAACGAACTCAACCTCTACAGTGGAAGTAGCAGTCAATTAAGTTCTGCCCTGACACTTCTCCAAGACACAGCTCCACTGGCTAGCATAAAAATATATCCCGAAATTATTAACTTCAACGCAGCCAGCGTAGTCTGAATCTGAGTAGTCAATCACTTCCAAGTTATCAATTCATCTGTACATAAGCATATAGTCTTTAGTTTCCTAAAGGTATCTCATCACTTTCTTTGCAACTTTCCAGTGGTCTAAACCTGGGTTACTTTGATATCTCCTTAACACTCCAACCGCAAAAGCAATATCAAGTCTTGTGTAGACCTGAACATACATAAGGCTTTCAACAGCTGAAGCATAAGAAATGTTCTTCATTTATTCCTTCTCAAGATTATTTTTCGGGCATTGGCTTAAATTAAACCTGTCACCCTTCATAATGGGAGCTATACTTGTTGAACAATCACTCATTCTAAATCTTTCCAGAACTTTGTCAATATAGGTCTCTTGAGACAAACCAAAAACACCTCTTACATTGTCTCTTGATGCCAATAACGTAAGAGGCATCACCCACATCCTTTATATCAAAGTTCTTAGAGAAATTGTTTAACCTCATATAGTAAACCCTTGTCATTGGTTGCAAATAAAATATCATCTACATATAAAATAAGGAAACAATTTTTTGCTCCCACTGATCTTATGGTATATACAATGATTCATGACATTTTCTACAAAATCAAATGAAGAAATAACGTCATGAAATTTTAAGTACCACTGACGGGAGACTTGTTTCATATATAGATTTCTTAAGCTTGCATACCAATTGCTCACCCTTAGAGAGGAGAATCCTTCATGTTGTTTCATATAAACCTCTTCCTCTATGTCTCCATTGAGAAAAGTCGTTTTCACTTCTATTTGTTACAACTCTAAGTCAAAATGTACAACCAATGCTAGAATGATGCGAAGAGAATCTTTCTTAGATACAGGAGAAAATGTCTCTTTATTCTAGTAGATCTCCTTGATGTTGTTTCATTATCTTCTTGAGGAACTTGTTGTTCAATTGGTTGATCAACAATTTCTTCTTGCTCTTCATGAACAACTTGATCAACTAGATTATCAGCAGATTGTGGATCTTGAATGATAGGTTGCACAACACCCGGTTGAGTTGGAAGGTATTGTTAATAACAACCAATCTAAGATTTAAAGTGAATAGTTGAGTAACTGAATGATCTTTCTCAGAAACAAAATTTCTGGATTGATCGCTCCCACTAATCAAGTCATTCTCAAGAAATTCAATATTTCTTGATTCCACAATCCTTGTACTTTGAAATGGACAATACAAATTGTATCCCTTAGACCTTTCAGCATATTCAATGAAGTATCCACTAATGGTCCTTGGGCCAAACTTCTTTTCTTGTGGGTTATATATTTTCACTTCAGACGGGCATCCCCAAACGCGTACATGTCGTAAACTCGATTTCCAATTCTTAAATTACTCAAATGGTGTTTTTGGGACAACCTTAATTGGAACTCGATTCAATATGTACATTGTCATCTTTAGTGCTTCAGTTCATAATGACTTAGGAAGCTTGGAAATACTAAGCATACTTTGCACCATGTCCATTAAGGTTTGGTTTCTTCTTTTTGTCACACCTTTCTGATCCTGAGAACCAGGCATAGTGTACTGGGCAACAATCCTATGTTCTTGAAGAAACTTCACAAATAGATCAGGTGTTTGTCCATTCTCCGTGTATCTACCATAATATTCATCACCTCTATCAGATTTCATGAACTTAATTTGTTTTCCACATTGTTTCTCCACTTCGGCCTTAAAAACTTTAAAAGCATCTAAAGCTTCATCTTTAGAATGAAGTAAGTAGAGATACATATATCGTGAATAATCGTCTATAAAGGTGATAAATTATTTCAGACTACTTACGTCCATGTCTGGACAAAAAAATATCTGTATGTATGATTTCTAATAGATTTGAGCTCCTCTTTGCACCCTTTTTAGACTTGTTAGTTTGCTTACCCTTAATGCAATCTATACAACTATCAAAATCAGCAAAATCCAAAGCACTAAATACCCCTTCATTTACCAATATCTTAATTCTCTCGATAGAGATGTGTCCTAATGTTAGGTGCCACAACATAGAGAAATCCTCATTCATAACACATCGATTCATGCCAACATTAACATGCATAGCATCATAAGTGGTATCATTTTGCAAATTAATATAGAAAAGACCATATTGCAAATCAATCCACCATGTGTTATGATTAATCATATTAGATTCATAACAAACTAAAGAGGTAGGCATACATTTCTTTTCCAAACCATAGCTTGAACTTAGGACAATCTTTCTTCATGTGTCATTCCTTTCAGTCGTATAAAAGAACTCTCTCCTTGTTCTAATTGCGACCTCCTATCTTCCTGAACACACATGGTCATGAGTTCACTAATAGACCATTTGTCTTTATGTGTATTGTCAGATATTTTAAAGAGACCATATGGTGCTGGGAGAGTATTCATAATAAAATGCCCCAGAAAGGAGTCAGACATGTCCACCTCTAGAGTTTTTAGTTGAGCTACAATGTCCCTCATATGCATGATGTGGTCACACACATCCCTAAGAGTATTGAGCTTCGTGGAAGAAAAAATCATTATTAAGGTATTGGCCAATGCCTTCCCTGAAGTTTCAAATTGTTCATCATTGTACTTCAGGAACACTCTCACATTGTCATACTGTTCAACTGAGCCCTTAATACCAGCCTATATACCATAGTATATATTGTTCTCTGTAATTACTGGTGGCTTAGTTTCAAGTTAGCATAATCAATGTTTATATACCCTAACGTCAGTAAAATCTTTTCCTTCCAGATAGAAAAATAATCCCCTCTGAATTTCGGGACATTAATTGTATTAATAGGTTGTATAGTTGCAAAATAATTCAACATATATGCTTATCCTTAAAATTTGAGACAAAATAATGTTTCATGCTTTACCAATGTAAGTCATGCTTATAAAATTATGAATTTAATGACATAAAATTTGCCTGTGGGCTAAAATTTTAATTCAATTAAATTCGCATAAACATTATGATAAAACTACCAAGTTATATTTCTTGATCCCTGTGGGCAAATCAAAAAAAATATAATTTTATTATTTTATCCTAATTAATCATACAAAACTATAATGGAAATTCCTGTGGGATGATATCTAATATATTATATATGACTAATTACAATTAATATCATCTACCTTATGTGATCTAAAGAGAGAGTCTTAATATATAATTTAAATAATTAAAGTTGCTGTGGCTAGACTTTAATTAATTAAATTATAAAGATCATTAAATATTATATAATTTCCAAAATTAATTTTACTGAAATCAACCATAAACAATAAAATTAAATAATCAATCGTTTAAATTAATCAACTTAATATTACATGTATAGAGAGACATAAATTAATATATGTAATAACAGAATAACAATAGGTCATGTGAACATACATCACAAAATTGTCATTAGTTCAATTGGCAAAATGCTTTATAACCATTTATTTGGTTACGGGAACCCCATCTAATGCATTTCATTTTATTTTGAATTCTTGAATTACCAAGTCATGATAGCATAAATAACAGCATTAGCACAATGCCTAATGCTACTCGTACCCATATCACAACCGTTACACAAATCAAAATAAAATAATAAATAAAATAAAAATGGGAATAGTAACAATAAATTACAATATTATGTCTAATTCCTTATATGATCTTTAAACAACTTAATATATAATTTTAATTAAATTATAGATATTGTGACTAATCCATAATTAATTAAAATTATAAGGATCACTTAGACATAAAACTTAATTATATGAGAATAAATCATATTATACACCTCAAGATCAAGATATAATATAATGATAAATAAAATTCTCATACATACTTGCATAATTGAAACATAATATTATGCATTTGATTTAATATAGATGCATAGAATAAACTCTTTCATAATATATTCATGCATAAAATAAATCAAAATTCTATAAATTTCAAAATTGAACAGGAACGCATAAACATATAACATACAAATAGTTTCATGTGGCTAAGTGGTTGATGTGAGTATCATTTAAGCGAAACTCATGGGTTCAAAACCCCAACAACACTAAAAGCTTTCTTTTAATTTATTTATTACTATTCATCATCTTCAACCTTGAGCTGGGTCCCTTTGATCCAATTGCAACCCACGGACCCGAATTAAAAACCCAATGATTTTTCAGCCTTTTTCAACACCGAAATCCATGTTTTAATTTACATAAATTTTAGAAACTCAATTTCCATATGATTCCAAAGCTTCTTAATAATTAAAACATTCAAATAAAATACTCATATTTTAATAAAATAATATTTCACATATATGAGTGTTAAACAAAGCAAGGCAGAGGCAATAAACGGGCTCTGATACCAAATGTAAGAAAAACTAAATAATCTAATCATGCATAAACAACATAAGCAATTAGATTAAGTGCGGAAAAATTAAGATCATAAATACCTCAAGTCATTGCTCACGGTTTTGAGTCTTTGGATTGCACTGAAGATCTCTCTTGAGTCTTCTAAACTCTGATTCTAAAGCACTAGATGGTATATATGCTGATGTATATAGAATGAGTTTAGATACCCAAGAAGGCTGTAGACACACTTATTTATAGACCCCTTGCCATCAAAGGGTCAGTTACGGTGTACTAAAAGAAGAGACGTTAATGTTGCAAAAAAATAGGGGATGTGAGTAGTGGTTAGTTTCCTGAATTATTGTTGACCACTATCAGGTTGGTTACAAATATTTTATAATTTCAAAATAACAACCAACACAATCTTGGTATGAATCTCATGAGTAATGTTAAGGTAGTTCATGGTAAAATACATTCTCAACTCTTTCGTGGACAATCACAGTGTTGGTATGAATTTGATGATTAATACTGTTGTTGAAGGTGGTGACATTGTTGTTCATGAAGACTGAAGTCATTGTTGAAAAGGGATTGTATTGTTTATGTTGTTGTTATCGTTTAAGAGGGAAGATGGATCCAGGATGTTGTTGTTGTTAGGTTCAAGGTTGTGTTTAGTGTGGATGCTTTGGATCAAAAACAGAGTGCATTGAGGAAGACGACGTGTTTTGTCAAAAAAAAAATAATCATTAAACGATCATGTGCATGACATGTGATAAATTTTGGTTAACATAAGCTACATTATTACACTGTAGGTATGTTTGTAATGAAATTATAAAAATTAGGAAGATTTGTATAGGATTCCAACAACAAAAATGTAAGTGTAATGAATCTAACACGAGAGATAAATATTTTTTATTTTTTTGTGTTTGACAATATAAAAGTTTCTATACTAAGAATGCATAACCACTAAATTCTTTAAATATTTAACATCATGTTTTCCATTTAAAATTTAATAAATGTTTATTAGTCATTAATTATTTTGTTATGTATTCAAAGTCCACTAAATATAATTAAATAGTCTTACAAGTAGTGCTAGTGCATGCATTTTTTCATTGCTGTTACATAAACATATTTTTTATATGTAAAAATCAAATAGGATATAAAGAGTTTATAATTTTCACGTTTATTCACTTATAATTACACACGTATATATTCTTCATAAAGCAACAACATCTTTTACTTTTTCTTTTTTCACGTACAAACACACCTTTCTTTTAAAGAGGATAAATAGGAATATAAAACAAGTTTTTTTTTCTTTCTTTGAAGTTTATTTTTGTTAGGCTTCATGATGAGCTGGTACCTATCTTAAGGAGCGTATTTCGAACACATCCAGTGCCCGAATCAACTTTTCGCCCTCCCACCGTTTTTTTCCCAAGTTCTTACATTGGAAAGCAAATTAATTCAGAACTTTGATGAATAATCTTCCCCCTTACTAATTACAAAACTAAAAAACTCTTTAATGATGATACTTCGCTGTCATTCAGTTCGAATGAACCAAATCATGCATTTACGATATGGCCTACCATTTATACTCTCACCCAAATAGTAGCTAACAACTTACATGCCACAACTTATATTGACCCTTAAATAGATTCGCACATGATGACATTTTTTATATTTAAAAAGTAAAATGTTAGTGCAAATATTTATTTTTCTTCTCACGACTTAATTAGCAATGTGACATATAAATACTGAGCATTGGTTATATCTTGTGTATTATCAATTTTTAGTGTTTTTATACTGTACCCACTATTCCTCTCAGTTTTTAAATCATTACACAAATTAACGGGTTCTGTTGTATTGGCTATATGTTGTGTATTATCAACGATTTTCACATAGGATGGTAAAATGATGTCTTGAGCGGATACATATCCAGGACCTTTGAAACAAATATACGCGTCCCGAGTTCCATACATATTACTTCTCAATACAATTTCTTTCAAATTTATTAAAATTTCATGTACTTATTCTTCAATACCTATTATGATAGAATATTCATGTGGTATTTTTTTCTAATTTTACACGTGTGATACATGTTCCCTCTATTTCTCCAAGTAAAACTCTTCGCATTGCAATGTCTATTGTATCGACTTGATCTTTCATAAGTGGAGATAGAATAAAGTGTCCATAATAAAGACGCTTCCTGACTATTCTTGATTATTCTTGATTCAACACACTTCCATTGTAGTGTTCGAGTAGATACTCTTACTTGCTCTTGAACCATAGTAATATATTATTTTGATCAAACCCTATACTTGTTTATTTTTCTTGAAATCTTTTCAATGTTTCTTTTTAGTTTTACACACGTCTTTTTTTAGGAAACCTACATCCATTATGTTATTATTAAATGAGTGTGAATTTATTCTACATTATTAAAGCATTTAAACTAAATTCTATAAATAAAGGATTCTAAATTTAAATTTTCAACATATGTTTACTAGTAACTTCTACTGTAAACGATTATAACAAGTGATTCATGGATGAACCATTCAACAATAAAATATATCATTGGACGTATTAATTAGATAATGAACGGTCAAGATTTTTATTTGGTAATTTAATTATAATTGAAATTTTAATGTTTAATTATTGTTAATTTAAAATTAACATATTAAAATAGTTAATTAATTAGTCCTTAGTAAGCCTAACCCTAAATCCCCCTTCAACGTTTTTCCTTCGTCATTGTTGTCAGCTGGAGCATTATTGCACCATCTTTGTCTTTTGCGCATAAGTCTTCACTTGAGTCCTTCACATTGTTGCACTCGATGTCACATCAATATGAATGATATGCCCTCAAACATTGCCTTTGCGCCCACATCTCCTCCCCCCAACCTCCACAGCCAAATCTAACCTTCATGGACAAAACATGCTAGATTTGATCAACAAACTGAAAAATCGTAATAGATTCACGATCACCTCCCTCCCCCCTAATTCACAATTGGTTATGCAACTTTTGCACACATCCTCAACATTGTCGTTGTCATGCTTTTCAGATTCATCATCACTTTGTCTTTATAGGATGACGATTGTGGTGGTGGCAGAGCAAAGAGGGAGTCAAATCAATTGTGGATCCCAAGCAGTGGAACGAGAATCGAGGTCAAAGTAGCAATGGGGTCACTCGCCACTATTTTTATCTCCCGCTCCTTCACCTGCATCAATCGCCTCAACTAATTTCTCATGGTGATCTACTCTCTTGCTAATGCCGCACACAACACCACTCTTGTCGACAACAAGATCCTTAAGAGAGAGAGAGAAATGTCATTATTAAAAACATTTTATTTTTTTAATTATTTTAAGCATTTAATTATTTAAAATAATAATATCATTAATTATTGAAAAATATCTTTGTTCAATGATCCATCTATAAACCACTTATTTTGTGGTTCATGGTAGAAACCACCATGTTTACTTCAAATCTATTTGAGCTTCACTCTATTAATTTCCCTTTTGCTTTATTCAAAATCAACTTTACTACTCTTATTTTTCACTTTAGTTTTCTAAATGATAAAAATACATAACTGTTTATTCATTAGTTTTTAATGGTTGAACCCATACTATTCTTCATTAAACTCTCTAACTTTTGTGTTCCAAGGATAAAAATGTTGTTGTTTTTCACTTTTATAACAAATAATTGTTGTCCATTTAATTCTTCGTAATATAAAATACAATAACTTTAGTCCGTAAAAAAAATAAAACATTGATTTGATTTTTTAATATAGTAAAACGCCGCTAAGGCAGTCTCAAAATAATTAATGAAATATAACTAAATTAATTTATAAGATAATTAAAACTTCGTTACAATCATCTCTCTCGCTGATTTAACTAAAAATAATAATATATTTAATGCCGCTTTATTCAATTAATGAACTAATTAATAAAAAAATAATTACAGATTAAGAGGACCTCATACATTTGATTATTCAGAGAGAAAAAAACCTTAATATATTTGATTATTTGAATAATGGAAACAAGTTTTTCTTCTTCTGTAGAACAGGACAAAACAACCGGGAGCTCTCAACCTCAAGGCTTCCACATGTTTTCCCACTCATAAAACAACCTCAAGGTTTCGACATTTAGGAATCGATAGTTTTGATCTGAATGCATAATCCTTAATTATAATTCAATTTTAATAATATTTGCTATTCATAGAAGAAAACTCAATAACACATATCACCCAAATTAAAAAGTATATGTACTTGTCAAAAAGAAGAAGTATCCGTAATATAAAAAGAATAATTAAAATCTTAGCCAAATTCAGATATTTGTATCTTATAGATACATCTATCAACTCGATCGACGTATAGGTGGAATGGTTAAATGATAGCGATCGTGAATCCATGATCGATCCAAACCTCCACTGATAAACATTATTTCACTAGTATATATCATTTGCAGACATTCACCGGTTTTAATTTGTTCACAAATCACAAGCATGCAAAGACAGCTTAACCATATATACGTAAATAATGTTCATTAAACTTATATCCCCTTTATTAGCTGTTAGTTTGCACTCTGTAGTGTGATATACTCCAAATCATACATAACTAATTATTATTCAATCAAATAAAAAAAAAATGCTTCAAGTTTCAGCAATATATTAACAACTTAATATATCAACCTACCTTACATAAAAAAACACAAACTGTTGAGTAAGTGAAGCTAATAGTGCGCTGTCATGGGTGGTGGAGGGACCAAAGCACAGGTTGCTATCGAAGCCCCCATATGTTTGTTAGCTATGGTTGGCAGCCTTTGTAATTGGTAAAGGTAGATTCAAAATCATCATTTGTGGAAAAAGGATTATTGTCGCCTTTTTAAGGTTTGGTTGGAGGAGGTTTCCATGGGATTGGGATTGGGATCGGGATCAAGACTTGTTATTGTTTACAAACAGCATATCATGTGCTATTGTGCGAATCTACTTACATAGACTCGGGTCGGGGCATTATTAATTAATCTTTAATTACTTTGCCAACCATGTAACTTAAAACAAAAAGGATTTTTCACACACAAATAAATACAGTATCTTTTATGAATAAAGAATGCGTAAAATTAACTAAATACTATTTTTTTAAAGAAAACTCAAAATAAAATAAAATATTAACAATTATTATAAGATTATAAGCACAGAAAAATAATTATATACTTACTTTGTAGAAAAATTATATCGACATCTAATCATAAATAGTAGAATATCAACTAAGAAATTCATCTTTTCATGTGTTATTCTATTCACTTAATCAAAAAATAAATTCCCAACATGTACTTAAAAGAGTCTAAGTTATTCATCACTTATATCGTTAATTTGATGATAATATAATTATTTTATTTTTTATAAATGTCATTTTTAGACTCGATCGAACATTAAATACGAATATATACCTTTTATTAAAGATTTGAATTTTGATTCAGGACGTTATAAAAAATTAAACCCGCTAGACTCATTCCCTTTTACATTATTAATTAATAATGTCATTAAAATCTTATAAAAAAAAGTATAGTGAGAAAAACGTTACTCATTGTTTATGTAAGTTGTAATAAACAATTGCGTGCATTAGGCTTGCAAGGTGCCGCATGCAAGCATTACTTAGATCTCACCGACAGTGCCCCCACATTCGTGTCACATTTTTATGGTGCAGTGATCTATCCTACGTGGTATGTTTTCACAATCAAACTCTGTACGGGTGGACAATTAATTTAATTAAGAGCTTTTTAATTATTTTATAATAATATTTTTTTTTAACAAACTTCGTTCTAAAGTTCATAGACACGAGAAAGTATTCAAAATAATTTTAACGGAACTTATTGAGACTTATAAAAAATAATTTACAGCTTTCTTATTTGATAAACTTACTGACACAAGTTTTTAATTTTTAGTTTATTATAATAAGCTCCATGTTCAAATTTATAATATAAATTCAAATGCAATAAAATTTCATTAGCATTTAATTATGCTATTTTCTTAAGTGTGCATTAAACTGTAGTTTATATATATATATATATATATATATATATATATATATATATACACACACATAATCTAAGAAAACTTATGTTTGCATTGTTTAATATAATAAGTTAATTCAGTAAGAATATATAATAAATTAACATTATATTTAGTTTATATTGATTTTTTGTTTTGTTGAAATCAATATATTCTTATAATTAAAAGTTACAATATTAACTCTTAAAATATAGGAATCACATAAATAGTTTTTTTCTCTTTCAACAATTTTTTTTCATACTCATAATAGAGAATCGAATCCTTAACTATTTTAGCTAAGTTGCACTTTAATTGTAATTATGTTTATTATTATTATTATTATTTTGATATCTAATATGATGAGCCGCTTTAAGGGAATTTGGTGTCGGCTAATAGTGCTTGAAGTTAAATATTGTAGTGGGAAAGCCTACCAAATATTTTGACACCCCAAACAAAAAAAAATGTAAGTAATAAAATATATAAGCCAACGAGAAATAACAAAGAAAATGAAAAAGTAACTATGTATGAAGATGGTGGTGTTTGTACTTAAAGAGCTACATTTACCTTTTAGCAACCTTTTCCTCTTCACGGTCAATGAAAATCCCGTTTCTTGTTGGCCTCCCAGTTTTCGGCTTAGTTTGCGGTCAAGCTGGTACTACAAAAGGTCATGTTGTAAAAAGACAATGCTTAACATGTGCATAGAATATAATAAAATAGAGTGTTCTATTTTATTTTGTTTCTTTTACTTTCACCCTTTCTTTAATACATAGAATCAAAACATAATTAAGTCATAAGGTGATGTATAAATTTTTGTTTCAATATAAGAAGAATTTATTTAATAAAATAATTTGTATTTGATTTTTTATATAAAATTTTCTTAAATTAACAATAATCATACACACCGCGAATGAAATTTGTCTTTATTTCAGTAGAGTAGATTATACAGTAATTTGTAACAAATGAGAAAAATAATCAAAATATAATATTTTTTTAAAGTCTATTTCTTTATATTCTTTTATTCTATTTTTGTTTTTCTTACTTTAACCATATTCATGTATAGAATCAAAATATAAAGCTTTCTTAAAGTTGATTTTTTCTCTCTCAAAAAATATACATAAAATGAAAGAGTTAATATATAATAAAATCCTAACAAATAGCAATTTATATTATTTTGTTCTTTTATAGTTTTGTTGACATATGTAAATTTGTCAACAAATTATAGTTTCAATGACTGATGTAGAGCGGAGATATAGTCAACGTTAGGTTAAGTGGAATGAAATTGAGTTTATATCTCTTAAATAAATTATGTATTTCAAATCTTATTAATAAAAAAAAACATGATTGAAAAAAATCACTAAAGAGGGTTGATAATTTTTTTTAGCAAAAACTAATAATCTATGAAGTCCAAAGATACTTCACATTTATGACATAATAAAAAATAATACACTTTTAAGAATTAAAAAATACAAATTATTATTTTGAAAATCAAATTATATATTAACTACTATTGGATATTAAATAAAACTTCACATGTATCTTTGGCCTCTTCTAAAATGTTTTACCACACACTAGTCACTTTGGACTCAGAATCTTCTCGAATGAACTGGAGCATAAAAGGTAGAACATTACAATCTTGATTGCTTCTGATGTACAGAATTCAGTTTCAATAACTCTAATGCATTTAACTTCTTGCACAATATTGTTACATGTCACACATCATATATATGTCAATGGAATTAGTTTAACAGATAATAACTAAAAAGTTAAATTATAATTTTGATCTCTTATAATTTTAAATTATTGATTTTGATTTTCTTATTTATAAATTAAGAATTTTTTTTAAATAATCAATTTTGATTATTCTATAAGTTGACTATTCAAAATCAAATGCTAATTTTGATATGTAAGTTGTTGACGTGATATTTATGTAGAAAAAATTTAATTTATTATATAAATCTTTTTAATTTTATTTTATATCATTTTATATGTTTATATTTTGAATAGTTTTTTAACCAATTTTTAATTAGATTTCATAAATTAATACGTAAATT
>PYAF01002171.1:731621-741639 GCA_007407185.1 Glycine tomentella | reverse complement strand
TTGCCTAAAAATTTAGTAAAGAAATGTCATAATACCTGTTCATGTAATAAAAAGATAATCAGACTTACTTTCCAGTTTTTACCATTTAGTCCTTACAATCCTTTATCTTATTAAAAAATGAAATAAATAAGATTTTGTTCACACTTAATTGTGATTACAAAATATATATAAAAATATTGTGAAATAACAAGCTTTAAATTATCTATAACCTAAATTTAAATTGGAACAATTAACAATTAATTATTCTATTATATCAACAGTGAAGGATATCTCACATATATTCTTTCATTTCTTTGTAACTGCTATAAATTATCTGTAAGACGGTAACCTCTCATATCTTTCTCATTTCTCAAGTGTATAACACTTCTTTCTTCCACTATTATACCTATAATTGTGATATGATTGTCATTTTCCGTAAACAACACTTCCATTTAAAAGAAAAAAAGAGAGGAAAAAACCAGATTGATCTAGAAAGGGTACCCACGGGATTGTCATTTGCACGACAAAGTTAATCAGATAAATTACACTTCCACCACGTAATAATAGTAGTTAAGAATTTGTCATACCACTTTATCCCAGCTGATATTTGACAGCTTCGTTAATGATATGTTAATATAATATTAAAATACTTCTATTAGAAACAATAGATATTCCACGCTTTTTAATCGTCGAATTGACAGCACCAACTTGATGGCCAAATCAAATTAAAATATCTCCCCAGTGCCTAGAGCGAAAACCATTTAAAATATGTTGTGATTATTAATTTATTAATAATCACCCTTGTAAGTTGTGAGGTGATCGAATGGACTGGACTTGAAGGAACCCTTATCCACTCTCTCAGAAGAATTATTCATTAATTTCACGGCAGAGAGGCGTTTGTTTGTATCAAATAAAAACGTGTGACTAGGGTGAATATAATCAACGTCGTGTTTGAGAGAATTCTGACCCAATTTGATTAAGAATGGTTGTATTAGATTAAGTTTGGAGTATAATTTTAGGTGTGAAAACGACTGAATCAATCTAGTTTCATTTGGATTGAGTTGGATTAGGTTATTGAGATTATTGTTAAAATAATAGAAACAAAAATAAAATTGAGAATAAAACAACACAAAAAAGCTGAAATTGTAAAAAATTGAAAATAAATTCACATATTGCATCAAAAGTTATAAACATTTTATGAAAGTCATGGGTCTAAGTAAAATTGAGTTTGATTTATTTAAATAAGATCTTGACTTTAAGTTTTTGTCAATGAAAAATTGTAATTAAGAAAATAAGCCTATTAAAAGTGGTAAGCTAAATTTTATGACAGAGATTATATTAAATAATATAATACATTTTTAATTTTTTTAATATAGTTGTGTCATATGTGAAATTGTTAAACCACTTGACTTATTCATATTTATACAAATTCAATAAAACCTGTAAATCTAATCTAACCTTTTTTTTCTTCATTTTTGTTAGGCCAAATATACTCGAGACACGACTACTCATTCCTTTCCTATGTTTAACTAATTAATGAGCAGTTAGATTTAGAAAATATAAAATTGGTTGGATGATTAAGAAATGATACAAGGGAGAAAGATTACCAATTTGATCTCTCCTACTAATCAAAATTAACAATTAATATTTATTGATAAAAAAAATCATTAAGGATTGGTTAAGATGGTATCCATCGTTTTCTCAAGTTTTGGATTTGATTTTATATATATATATATATATATATATATATATAACAGAATATTGAAAAAAAGTTAACTCCAATATAATAAATATTATTTACTCCAATAAAATTATCCCACGCAAAAGATATATTATTATACAAACAAAATTAAATAACAATGTGTAACTAATCAAAGACTATACAAGAATAATACTCAGATATTGTATTTGTAGTTGCAGTCAAAGTGTGACAACAAAAAAATAGTTAATAAAGAAAGATTTCCGTGTACGCTTGTTTTACTTTTACATAACTCTATTTTTAATAAAAAGATTGGCAAAGGAGTTTAAGATTTCATTGTGTTTATATATAGAAGAATAATTTATTTAATGAGATGTTTTGTATTTAATTTTTTTCATTTACAATTTTTTTTTTTTTACCAACAATAGTTATATATCACAAGTAAGATTTATCTCTTAACTAGTGAACTAAGATACATGTAATCTCTGAAAAAATTATTCGTGTGAGAAATGGGAACAATCTTCAATTAAAACATTGTGTAGAACCAAAAAATTAAAACATTGCGTAGTTGCACGTAGTATTAATTTTAAACGTGTCAAAGTTTACATACGGAAAGAATTTCACCTTTTCCACGTCTCCTTATTTTAAGATAAACCCAATGAATTATATAGTATAGTTTGATTTCATTAAAATAAAATTCTTGCATGCTGACGTTCTGTGTCCTTTGTATAAAATCCACAATGTTGAGACCGTAAGCTCTTGAATGATGATTTGTTGTACAGCGTCACATTCACAAAAGCATGGCACAGCGAAATTTCCTTCAAATATGTGATGATGGTAGTAGACACATAGTTGGATTGGATGTTCTATTTTGTACCTTTGGATCTTTCATTTTAACCCCACTCCAACACCTTTTGTTTTGTTCACAGCACTCCAATGCTGTAAGGCTTACTTCTTTGATTGTAAATTACCACATGTTGCTCATTTTTGTGCTTTAATTTTCCATTTAATAACTTTAAGTTTGATTATTATTATTATTATTAAATATTAACCTGATATGACTATCTTTTCTTCGCTTTTATTATGAATCAGGATATGGAAAAAAATTGAAACTCTCACAACTTTTGTGTATATTAACATAATGGAAAGTAGTTTCCGTCAAATCGGCAGCACATGAAAAAAAAAAAAAATAACATACTGAATGCATCAAAATATAAGTAATAGAGGTGCAAAAGCTCACATAGAAAAGATAATGGAGGACGAGGATGAGCATTGCTTGTAGAAGAGAAAGTGAGAAGATGCTTGAAGAAGATAATAAGGTGAGACAGGGGGGCAAGGGGTAAGAGGGAAGGGCGAGGGATAAAATAAGAATTTTATAAAAAAAAAAAAAAAGGGAAAATATGGGCCCAAAGAGTGAAGGGGAGTGAATCTAGGAACTAGAGGGAGTGTATATAGCAATTTCTCATAACCAATGACCAACCCCCTTTTTCTGTTGAGCATTTTTTAATTGATCAATACCTTCCATATTTTGTTGGGTTATATAAGCATTTATTTTTTACCTACCTAAAATATATAAGCATTTTTTTCCAATTAAGGTTGGGCTTAAAGCCTGTAACTAGAAGCTTGGACTTGATCATGAGTACATACCCAAAACTTTTATATTATGGCAGTCCATTTCAATTTGTTTTACCCTGCGTTTGGATATGACATTTGAATCGAGTAATGTAGTTTTTGAGGGATTTTAATTGCTTATGAATCAAATACCCTGTTTGGATACTCAAACACAAAATTTGAAAAATTCTCCAACATTTCATCCATTATCAAAATCAAGTATTTGAAATAGGTGGAATTTGTAAAATTCCTCATTTTTCAACGGAGAGAAATGTATCTCACTCTTCTAGCTTCCCTTCTCCATCATCCATCTTTCACCTACTTTTCTCTAGCGAACCTTCCCGGTTAGAGCCAAGACCTGCCATCAATTGTTAGGCTCTCCTTCATGGAGTTTGAATTGTCGACATAAAGAGTTGAATCAAGCCACTGACAAAAAGAGAAGATTACCAACAAACTTCCCTTTATCACCATCATGAGATTAAACATCACCACTGACTAAAAATCGCCACGGAGGAGGAACTTCTTGACAGTTGTAATGCTCAGTGTTTGAATGTGATGTGTTGTAGAGAGCAAAAATGAGGAGATAAAAAAACTTATTTAAAAATAGATTGTAATTAGTTATTATTATGATTTTCTTGTGAAAACAGATTCAAAAGTCAAAACCAATAATAATCCAAATAAGTTATTTTGTAATTGAATGAAACTTAATTACTTGCATTTCAAATTCTAAGGCATTTTGAAAATTCTTCATCCAAACAAAGGGTTAGTGATTTTCACTTTGTTTGAATCCCAACCCAACATGCATGAAGTTCATTTTCTACCTACATGTTGCATTTAACTTAAAAAAAAACTACATGCTACATTTATACCAATATAAGTGAGGATGGGGGAGGGGGACATGTATAATCATTTTGTTATGACATATGATTGACGTAGTGGTGTAAGATCTATTATATTCACATGAGTGAAAATGATTTATTTAACGGAAAAATTTATGTTTGATTCTCTATAAATTTGAAAACATCCATGGTCTCTGACCCAATACAAAAAAAAAATATTCATTTTATAAATTTTGAATTTTGTTAATCATTTAATACATAAGGTCACATGTAAGGCAAAATCATATGTTATGTTGGTTAAATAAAAAAGTAAAACTTCAAAAATTTGCATACACACTTACACACAAATTTCACATATTGAAACGAGTTTTCTTAATTTGGAAGAGTATTTCATATTAAACTCAATAGTCAACATAACCTGAAAATATCTACACACAACTCAATAATTCATAAAATGTAATAAAAGGTTGTTATTTCATAAACCAGTAATTTTGAATATAAAATAAATGACATTTTGATAAAAGAAAATAAAGAAAATTGAAAAAAAAAGTTGGTGATCATGACTGAAGGCCTCTCTTAGAGCTAATGTAGGTTCATCCATGTTTATCTCTTTACTCATTCATTCCTCTTACAAGAAGTAAGGTTAAAAACTAGACCACCACATACTCATATTATAAAAATATAGTTTTTACCTTTCATTTTTTCATCGCACAAAACTCTTTTACTTTGCTTTATCGTCGTAGAACCACACATGCATTTACAAACTTTAAACCTTCCATAATTGGTAAGTCTTTTAAACGATCAACTTCATTTAGATTCTTTGTGTTTATTATTTTTACAAGATTAATCACTGTAAAACAAATAACAAACAATTTTTTGCACACTCAAACTCAAAGGGGTTAACATCCCTTGTTCGTGTTCTTCTTCTATAGGTATGTTTCTTTTTCATTTTTTTTTTCTATTGTTTGTTGGCATAATTTAGTAATTTAATGTATTGAGAAGTTGAAGTGGAAAAATCAAAATTCTATTATTTTCTTCATTCTCTATTGCGATTACTGAAAATTTCCATGGATGAACATGTGAGAAAATATGGTTTTAAGTGGGGTTGTCATCATTACTATCTCTTATTTATTTTTTGTTGTCTTTTAACAAGAGATAATCAAGGAAAAAAATTGACTCGTATAATCTTTTTTCATCTTAGTTCCAATGGTTTTGAGTGGGAAAAGGGATTTAGTCTTGCAAGATTTGAATTTGATAAGCAAAGTTTTGATAGCTTACAATTTTGATTCTACTAGACAAAATGTGCTAGAAACACATGCTTAACTAGTTTACATTGTAGTTTTCATTTTTCCCCTTTAGATGTTTTTCCATCTGTTCATCATCTTTAAAAACCTATTTTAAAAGACATTATATCTCCCTACAATATATTAATATATTAATGTGTTAGAGAGTTTATTACTAATTCTCCTTTTGATAAGATTGATTTATATTATTTGTCTTATTTCTTTACCTTTTTTATTTCAAAAGCTTTCACATTTAGATGATCATGGTGTACTTCATTTGTAACATAAATTGGATATAAATGATAGATCTATAAAACTACCAAATACCCATCCAACTATGACAAATGGTTACTCAAAGTCTCGATTGTTCAATATTTTTGAAACGATCACAATATCATTATGGCAATCAATATTCTCGACATGACTCTACCAATCATGCAAGTACATTATCTTCTCGTGGCAAAGGTATTTCTTCTTATGATGACATACTTCCTTTCAAGTTGGCTTGTTAACCAACTCATTGTTTAGAAGCATGGAAGTGTGTATTTAATGATTATTTTTGTGATGCACAAGTTAACTTAAAATTTTCCTTGGCAATGTTAAGGTTAATTTACATTCTTCATGTTCTGGTGAAGAATATTACTAGGAAAAAAAATCAATGTGTGATAAACATGTCTTGTATTATAATGCTTTGTGTGTATTTTAGTAGCATTTATGTTTAGGGTATACTTTATATTATATTTTTTTAGAACCTCTTTTGTCACTATTTTTTTCACCTTGGCAAATTGATTATTCAAGTTTTTCTTTTGAGCTTTTAATTTTTTTTCCAGAGTATAGAGAGAAAGTGTTTCTTAAGCCAGAGAGAATTCGGTCAAGTTTCTTAGGTATGGATGCAATATTACCAAATAAAGCAAAGACAGTTTGTGGGATTTGTGAAAAATTACTAAGTCAAATAATTAATTTTTTAGGGAGTTCAATGTCTAATTGTGAATTTTCAGTTGTGGCAATTTTAGTATGTGATCATGTTTATCATGCAAATTGTTTAGAGCAAATAACTAGATTTAAAGAACTATACAATTCAACATGTGACATGTATGTGCAAGTTTACTCTTGCAAGATCATGATAATAAATGATGCCAATAGTTCCAAGAAGATCATATGAATGTTACTACTTGATGTTGATGATAATTTTGAGGAATGTAACGAAATGAAATATATGACATTTTGTTGCAAGTGAAATACGATAGCTTCGATAAAGATATTGTAGATTGGAACAATCTTTGCCTTATTCATAGATTTTGTCAATTACAAGTAATGCGCCAAATTTCTTTTGAAACTTTTTTTTTCTCACAAAGTGCATATAAGATTACACATTTACACTTAATACTTCTGAATAATTAGGTGACAAAGTAATCATAATAATTATAAGATTTAAATATGTTTTAATTTCACAATCATTGATTTTTATTTTGGATTTCTAATAAAAAATTATTAAATTCAATTTTTGATATATTAACATTTTTATTTTGAATTCACGTGGTAAGTTAAATAATAATATTCCACCATCTCAATGATATATATATATATATATATTTGTTTGCAGGATATTAAAAACGATAAAAATTCAAAATAAAATAAATATGAATTTGTAACTTTAATTTTGTAGCGTCAAACACGATAAAGGGTTACAGACTACTAAACTAGAGGCATCTGCATAATGAAAATGAATAATAAAAAAAAAAAAGACAATATTATTGATAAGGCATAAGTGAAATTACACACCTTTTTAGATAAAGAAAGCGTAACGACAAAGGATTTGGCTTGGCATAATTTCGTGACCCAAAGTCAAAAATTGATTGAGAGAGATAGAGTCGCCATACTGTTTTTTTTTCTTTCTTTTTTTATTGCTTTCATTGTTTCATTCCAACTAACTCTAAAATAAGAATGCAATTTAGGGTACTAGTCTTCGCACTACTAATATAATATTGCTATTGACACTAATCACAGAGAATTATAAATATTTTTTTCTTCAAAAATACCCTTTAATAGAAATATATTTCTGTTATATATTTTGTATGCCAAAACGTATTTCTAATTTTTATTTTTGAAAATCATTTTGTTAAAACGAAAATGTGATTACAATTTTGTTTATGAAAATATAAAATGAAATTATGATTGATTTTGTTGTGTGTCGAAATTAGACAACAATGGAATAGTGATTCTATTGAAAAATTTGAAAAAAATTATAATTCCATTAAATAAAAAAATATAAAAAATTATTACCAAGTCTCAGATGTATCTAATAAAAAAGAAGAGATGCAGAAAAAGTGAGAGAGGAAGGGGGATGATGGGGGTGTCATGATGGAGAAGTGAGAGAGAAAGAGAGAAGGATTGGAGGGGTAGGAAACTTAGAAGAGTGGGTGACCATTTTGCTGTGCTTGGGGTGCCATTAGCAAATGTGATACTGACAATATTAGTTCCCTGAAATTTGTCATTACTCAATGTAGTCGACTTGCTTGCTTCTACAAAGCAATTACAGCCTGGAAGGCCCGCACGTGCACTTCGCCAGCAAAAGCCCAAAGAATTAACATTGGAAAGAGGATCACTGTTGTTCCCACCACGATACATCGTACTTTTTGATTAACTACATAAGGAACAATGTTTTTTTTTTTTTTTTTTGAAAAAAAATATGTTAAGTGATGTGATGAAAAAAGAGTAATAAAATTATAAACTAAATATATAAATTGTGGTATAGAAAAAATTAAAATTATTACATGATTTAACTCATATAAAGTACAAATATATCTTTAAAAGAAAAACAAAATATTATAAAGATTAATTGAAAAAAATAAGAATACATTTATTAATAATTTATAATTTATTATATTTGTATATTATAATAATAAATTTAGTTGTTGTTTTTTAAATTTAAATCACAGCTCATTTCTTAAAATCTCATGAACTTAATTATTTGCATGACAGTTCTTTTAGTTATGTGGTATTATCTTTTTCTCTCGAGGCCAGAATCCTTTTTTTTTTTTTTTTAATTTATTTTTCTCTATGTTGTTTAAGTCCTCCAATGGTCAAGTCACTCTCAACTTAAAGTCAAGCGAACCCACTTGGTGACAAACCTGGAATACATTCTCCTCTCCAGCTCAAATGAGTGCATTTTGGGCGTTCAATTTAACAAATGACAACTTTAACATTTGCAACCTCACCCTCAGCATAATCCATGGGATATTCTCCATCTCTATTTAATAATTAATTATTGCTACTATAAAGTCCAGTGAGGAGTAGTGTCTCATGAGTTGAAAAGGAATACTATCTTATAAAATGTATTTTGCTAGATAACTTAATTAAGTTTTATGGCGTATATATATATATATATTTATTGTGTGGGTATTTTTATATAAATTAGTTTTATAATTGAAAAGAAAATATGATTAAATTATTTTCATATAAATTATAAGTTATTTTTATAAGACATTTTATAAAAGTTATTGAAATAAAAAAAATAATTTATGAATGTATTATAAATTATTTTCATAACTCTATGGCATATTTATATAATTACTTATATCATAAAATAAATTCAAATAAATTATATTTTTCAAACAGGGAGCTACTTGTGTCTGATTCCATATATACTCTCTTTATAAAGTAGATAGATAAAGATTCAATTATAGTATTTAGGATATGGTTCAGTTTTGAAACCCCAAATTTTTTATTGAAGTGAAATTCACAATTTAGTTTCCGTATAAGCAAATGGGTACGAGCTCCTTGCTTATAAGCGATGGTGGCGAGGCATTACGATATGGAGGGCAAAACAGTCCAAGGAAGTGTTTTCAACAACCAAATCAACCCAAAATCCATCATTTTCAGCAATAGCAAAATGACAACCCAAAACAAAGCTGCAACACTCGAATTATTGTATTAATTACTGCTCTAAGAATTATAATGACGCCAATTTTTTCTTTCATTTCTTTGTCTTAATTTTTTTTCCGTGTTACTGATTTTTCTTCTTAAATATATTTTGTTCTTACAATTTTTTTTAATCATTACAAATTATATATTTTTTTTTATCTTATATCATTTAAATAATATTTTCACTGTTTTCTAAAATGTTATAAGGACTAAAAATAAAATAAAAAATATAATTTACAAGAACTAAAAATAAAAATAAAATAATTTTACAAAAGTGAAAAGAAAAAAATACACGAAAAAACCAGAACTAAAAAATATTGAAAAACCTTTTTTTATCGCTTTATTTGTTATATAGAATTCCCATTTTTGAACACTTATTAGACAATGTAAACTCTGTATTGATAATTTTTTTTTTATAGAACTGTATTTATAATTCTTTATTTCCCTCTATCTCTGTGTATGTATTATATTATATATCACTTGATATATTTATATTTTTTTTTATCTCTTTCTAGATATATCGAGCAAGAAACATTATTCTAATGTATAGTTTTTTTGAATATATTTTTGCATAAATATTTGTAAGAAAAAATAAAAAATATTTTTCTTGCATAAATTAAAACCATTTTATACACTTAACCTTTATAGAAATTATTTTTATTTTTATTTTTAGTTCTTGTAAA
>PYAF01002171.1:677849-713440 GCA_007407185.1 Glycine tomentella | reverse complement strand
TTTTTTTTTTTTTTTTTTTTTTTTTTTTTTTTTTTTTTTTTTTTTTTTTTTTTTTTTTTTTTTTTTTTTTTTTTTTTTGTATTAAACCACTTATTCTAATGTCTTCTTAATATTCAATTTAAACGGAATATCAAAATAAAATTAAAGCTTATGAGGAATGTTGAAACTTCTGACCTTGTGTGCTAGTAGAATCTTTAAGCTGGCTTGATTTGGTTTATACAACAAATTATTTTCTGGATAAATTAAAGTCTTCCATCCTTTCTTGCTTAACATTGGTTTGTAGTTTTTGTCTAACTTTAGTGGAAGCTGCTGTGGCTTCTTTGTTCCTTTCACTTAAATTTTTAAATAGTGTTTATTTCTGTGTATTTTAGTCATGGTTCATAGGGCTAAGGCACTATCTTTTAAAAAATATAGGGAATATTGGAACACAAGTCTTTTTGTCCTCTTTTTGCCGTCAAGGGACTTCTTTGATGACCGAAATCTATGTTTGCCTACCTCGATCCCGTTTTGTCGGCAAAAACTAACTGTATGGTTTAGTTGTTTTGAGAGAAGATGCTGATAGTGATCTCTATGGTAGTGGGCAGTAGCATTAGATTGTTTAGAACACAAAACCTTTAGATGGTGTAAGAACTAAGAAGTTAAGCTGTTACCTTTTTCAACTGGTGACAACTTGTTGAATTAGCTCAGATTAATCATTTGCAACCAAACTATTATAGAAGATGATCAATAGAGTGCCACTGTCTTGCTATCTTCAATGTCTTTGACTTTTTTTTTTTTTTTTTACTTTCAAAATACTATCTAAGATAACAGAGTTGTCATGCAGGGTGAGGGTTTAGGTCTCTTGCTTGTTGCCCTAGGAGTTGACAATTGCTCAAACAATTAGGGCTAATTTTCAACCACAACCTGCTGTCGAGATGGTGTTAGCTGCTACATTCCTTTGAGTCCCTGTAAGTCAATTTCTGCTTAGCCTATTCGTTTCATCATACAGGAGATTCTAGACCAATGATGCTAATGTTAACTCCACCTTTTACCTTGTTTAGGCGCTAGTTAACCAAAGCATTTCCTATCCTGGAGAGAAGGTTGCATTAGTTTTCCTGCCACTGTGAATGTGCCAGAACTCAGTTCTTTAAAAGCTGGGCTAAGATTTTTTCCTTGCAAGATTTAGTTCCACTTTGGTGTGTGATATGTCCCACATAGAAACACCCATTTTCTTTCCCATCTTTTGTACTGGCGTTCATGCAAGTTCTATTTCCTTATTCTCTCCATTAGAGGTTTTCAAATTTAGTGGGTCGGTTGTTCAAGAATCAGTTCTGTATTTAAGATTATGTGCTTTTGCTGTTCTCCTGCACTCTGGAGGACCTAGGGATAATTCTAGCAGATTGTTCTAGTTTTAACTGTGAGGTCAATGTTCTCCCATACATAATATTTAGAGGCTATAAGATGTTAAATTTTATTGGACCAATTGACAAATTCTTGGCATGCTTGGTTAGGTATACTTCTAGCAGATTGTTCTGGTTTTAACTGTGAGGTCAAAGTTCTCCCATACATAATATTTAGAGGGTAATGTTAAATTTTATTGGACCAATTGACAAATTCTTGGCATGCTTGGTTTGTAATGAATCAAGACAAATTCTGATGGCAGTGAAATTTTACTTCCAATATGTTGAGATAGTCAATCTAGACAGTTGATTCTGGATTGGGTCTCAACTCTTCTACCTTTTATTTTTCATATTTCTAAAAATGTAAAGAAAAGAATGGCAATCTAATTTCGTTTACTGTTTTTTTTTTTGTGTGTGTACAAAATTTCTCAGTAATTTAAATTGCAAAGAAATTGAGTTGTTTCTCTTCTAGAAGATTATTTTTGCACCAGGATAATGGTCGTACAATTGGGAATCCTTTGGCACTTTCTTTCTGTACTTGAACACCTCAGTTCTAACATCAGGGTCCCACCATGTTTTATAATTTTACAAGGAATTTATTTGCTACCTTCTTTGTTTTCTCAAATTTTTTTGCTGTAATGTAAAAGATCTTCAATGTACGGTCTTCTTATAAACTGATGTCATTTTATTTAGTCAACATCTTTGTATGACCACATTTTAACTGACGGTGCATGCAGGCAATGGTGACTGTTGTATTGCTCATAAAGTATTCTCTGGTATCTTGCGATCAGATGTTACATGTATGGCCTGTGGTTTCACATCAACTACTTATGACCCATGCATAGACATCTCACTGGAATTGGAACTGAATCAAGGGGGTTCTACCAAAATTGCTACTGCATCATCCAATCATTCTTGCAATGGTGAGGCAGATTGCATGAATTCAAGCCAAAACTGTGGAACATCTACCCTGATAGGATGCTTGAAGAGATTTACAAGAGCAGAAAGATTGGGGTCAGACCAAAAAATTTTCTGTCGGCAGTGTCAGGTGAGGCAAGAAACTCTCAAACAGATGTCCATTAGGAAGCTTCCCCTTGTTTCTTGCTTCCATATAAAAAGATTTGAGCACTCTTCAACGAGAAAGATGTCAAGGAAAGTGGATCGCTACCTGCAGTTCCCATTTTCACTGGACATGTCTCCTTATCTCTCATCAACAATTTTAAGGAATCGATTTGGGAACAGGATCTTTCCTTTTGATGGGGATGAGCCGGATGCTTCAGATGAGTTGTGTTCAGAGTTTGAGTTGTTTGCGATTGTCACGCACAGTGGTAAGCTAGACGCTGGCCATTATGTGACTTATCTGCGATTAAGAAATCAGTGGTACAAGTGTGATGATGCCTGGGTTACTCAAGTAGATGAGAACATTGTGAGGGCTGCACAGTGTTACATGATGTTCTATGTGCAGAAGATGCTTTACTATAAAGCAACTGATAAACAGGTTACCTCGTGATTGGGATAAGGATGGTCCAAATCATTGATATGCCATAGTCAATATCGATTTTCATTCCAATGATATGCCATGGCTTTTACATTCATACATGAGGAAACAAAAGCAAAGGAAAATATAATGTATTCGCATCACAACTAGCGAATCTATCATTTTTAGAGATGAATTTATACTTTAAAGTTGGAGCTAGAAACCAGCCAGAATTTTTGAGGCACTCCAACTTTTTGGAAACTCAAGGGCATGGATTTTTTATAAAGTTGTTTATGTGCCCCCCCCCCCCCCCCCCCCCCCCCCCCTCTTCTTTTTTTTCTCTTCCCTGTGCTCTGAAAATCAGTGCTTGGAGGGCTTCCCAGATGTTGCTTCATATAAGGAGAAATTAGACACAAAATATTGCAACTGGACTCAAACCTTTATGAATCATGATATAAGAACTACAATTACAAAATCTTCAAATGCCAGTTTCGCTGCTGAAGTTATGCTCATGGGTGTTCATAAGATTTGGATTGGTCCTGAGTGAAGATAGAATCAAAACCAATAATTTTTCTTCTGTTTACTTTGGATTTTATCAATATTGGACAATATCTGAGTCAAATTAACCTTACAAAGAATAAGTTAGTCCGGCTCAATTCAATTGGGTCACACATAAATGCAAACTAGTAGTTTTAAGGTAAAAAGCAACAACACGTGGTAATGAAAAAAAAAAAAAAATACACCAAACTACTCTCTGCGGAAATAACTTCCAAAGTCCCAACTAATCAGCTAGCAATATAGGCCTCCAGTCTGTAGGCAATTCCTAGTTCAACAAATTTGTGAGCATTTTGTTTTCCTAATTCACATGAGCTAGATTTGTGATTACTATAAAAGATTTTATATATTATATAATTCAATAAATTTATCATATATAATAGTTTTTGTGATCAAATAAAAGTATAAATTTTTTTAGGGCATTTCAGTTAAATTCTAATACTGATTGTCTTAATAAAGCTTAAACTTTGGTTAGTATTAATAACAATTCTAAAATTTAAACTACGAACTTAAAAAAAAACACTAGATATCTTAGTTCACGCTCGACAACCAAAATGCAGAGGTATTAAAAATTAACTTTTCCACACTTATATACATTAAACTTAAGATCTCATTCTTCATTTTTATGAAGTCACATGATACTCTTCCTTATCATAATATTAGGTCTCTTTTATGTTTTCACATGTGTAATAAATTTCTAAAACAAGAAACTTTTTCTTTACATAGTATTATTTTATTAATCAACCCATGGGAAACTAATTTTTCATTAATTAATACTTAAATATTTTAATATTAAATATTTGAGATTTTATAAGTTTTAAATATTTATATCTATATTCAGGATAACAAAATCAGAATAAAAAAATATTTATATCTATATTCATTAAAATAATTATTAGTTAATTTTTTTATATCTTTATAAATAGGTTAAATAACCTATTTCTCCTTTATTTTATTTTATTCAATTTGATCATTTTTCTTTTAAAAAGTTCAATTTGATCATTAATCTTATTTTTTTTGGTTCAGTTCAATCTTTTATCTTTATAAAAAGTTTATTTGATTCATTATCTTATTTTTTTTATTAAGTTAATACTTTATCTTATTTTTTTGTTTAGTATAATATTTTAATCTATTTAAGATTGACGTCACTAATCATTTAAAATAAATTTTTGTGGTTCACTTTTCTCTCATTCCTCTCCACTTCATTTTTAATTTTTAATAAAAAATATCATTCTTAAATGATTAAGGACATAAACCTGAAATGGATTGAAAGATCAAACTAAAAAAAAAATCAATATAAATTTTTAAAAATAAAAAACTAAATCAAACCAAAAAATAAGATAAAAGATTAAACAAAATGATAAAGGTCATTTGGCCTTATAAATATATTTACTAATCTATTGTTAGAAATAGACATATGTTACATGTCAAATATGATTAGAATGTCATAAGTTTTGTCAATAGCAATTAGCGCAAATGATAAGAATTAAGAAATTAAGAATGGTACATAGGCGGAGGGCACCTCATTATATCTTGACCCGTGGGAGTGGGTCTGTTTTGAGTAGCACTACTTTTTTTTGTTTCCATCTTTGATCTTCCACTTCAAAGAAAACAAACAAACAAATAAATAAATAAAATGAAGAAAATAAGAGGGTAAGGTTGGTGTCTTCTCAATCTCAATCTGTCTCATCTCGTAATCTCCATTTGACATTTCTCTTCTTATTCTTCCTCACTTTCTCGTGTACTCATACAACCCTTTCCAATTTCGTGAAATTAGGGTTTTCTCACGCCCTTTCTTCCTTCACTGATTCTCGAGATATGAGAGAATCCAGTTTCCTTAATGATTTCGCCTTGTCGGTGGCACCAGCCACTGGACCGTACATTGCTTCTCGGGATTTGACTTTGAGTATATAATCCCAACGCTTGTTCTTCTGCTGCCTTTTGTTTTTCGTATTATGGTTCCTTGTGTTTGATGCCCAATTATCAAAGTGAGCGCCTCCAATCATAACATATTTTCCCTGAAACTGCTTTTGCCGTTTTCATTGCATTTTTTTATTGTTGAATTTGAGTGATTGCTGCAATTCATTGGGCGATCTCTGTTTCGCAGGTTTACACACCATGTTCCTTAATTGCACCATCACTGATTGACTGGTTTTTTTTTTTTAATAGAAAACTGTTCAAAATTGATTTATGTTTTCAAAATTGACTTGTAGTAATTGCTTTTGTGCTTATGCATATTGATTTAATTGAGGATCACTAGTGAAGAATTCTTATGCTTTGCTGATTGCATGTCATGAATATTTTGACTCATGTTTATGATGTGTCTGGGGTGTTATACTGTTGCAAATTATCATTTCCTAGTTGGAGTTATGGAGTTCTCTTTTCATATTATTGCAGTAGGATGAAAGGTGTTAGAGATTGGGTTTTCTCTCAAGTACTATCCAAATCACTTGTCTCGCCTTCACCATTATCTGCCAGTAATAGTGTCTATGCTGGAGAACATCGGAATGGAGATGTTAATGAGCAAGGTACCATCCTGAATTTACTGTTTGACTTTGAGTGGAATCACTGAAAATGCACTTGGATAACTTCTCACAGTAGGAGGTCTTTAACGGAATTCTCCTCCCCAAAATGGTGGTTGCTGAAATAAGATAATACTAGTAGGGAATCTTATTTTGCTCTGTTATTCCGTGCATGTTAAGCTCAACAGATAGATAGTTATAATTTAATAAAAAGTAACATAAAATTATATAGTGCAGTATGTACTCCTAGGCAACCATTTGAGACTAGTAGTAGGTCTCACAGTTCTTAAGATCCTGTAGGGAACACTGTGACATGATTCACCCTCAGAAATCTATCACACATATTGTTTTAGTTCTTTGATGTTGTTAGAAATAGAAGGTTTCTTATTCACATCTAGTCCAGGGAACAAGTAAATTTAAATATCACATTTTTGGTTTTTCTACAGTTATTGGGATGGAAGATACCCCACTAAGAAAACAATGTGTTCTGATGTTGATCTATGCGTTTTATTTCTTACACTTCTGTGATTGAGGATGATTGAAGTGAGTGGTGCTAAATTCCATGCGTAATATCATTTCTAAACCAATGTTTGTGCCAAATCTGTTTTTTTTTTATGAATTTAATGCCTATTGTCAGTACACTTTAAATAGAACTGATACATATGTTTTTGTTAGGTTCAGATCTCTCAGCTAGTTCAGTATCATCACCCATTCCTTCTGACTCATCAAACTCTTCATACGTTGATCAGAGTAATCAGCATAGTTCCTCCTTGCAGCTAGTTTCAGATACAGAAATCTATCAGTATCAACATAACACTAATGGAAGACGGAAGGATACTTTGGCCAAAGTTGAGGAGCTCCAAGTTAAATTCTTCCGAATGCTCCAACGCCTTGGCCAGTCACAAGAAAATTTTTTGGTTGCTAAGGTTCTTTATCGGATGCACCTGGCATCTTTGATTCGCGCCAAGGAATCAGATCTGAAAAGAGTTAACCATAGTAGCAGTAGAGCTCGAGCAATAGCAAGCGAACAGGAGGCTACTGGTATGCCTCAACTGGATTTCTCTTGCAGAATACTTGTCCTTGGTAAAACTGGAGTTGGTAAAAGTGCTACCATAAATTCTATATTTGGTCAAGCAAAAACCACCACCGGTGCTTTTCAACCTGCTACTAATTGCATCCAAGAAGTTGTGGGAAATGTCAATGGGCTTAACCTAACATTTATTGATACCCCTGGTTTCCTGTCTTCCTCCACCAACAATATGAAAAGAAATAAGAGGATCATGCTTTCTATAAAGAGATTCATTAGAAAGTCCTCTCCAGATATTGTTTTGTTCTTTGAACGGCTTGATTTTATCAATGCTGGTTATGTTGACTTCCCACTTTTGAAACTTGTAACTGAAGTGTTTGGCTCAGCGATTTGGTTCCACACCATCATAGTCATGACTCATTCTTCCTCTGCCATTCCAGAAGGACCTGATGGTTATACTTTTAATTATGAGTCATATATTTCTTATTGTACTAATATAGTACAGCAGCATATACAACAGGCAGTGTTTGATTCTAAGGTTGAAAACCCTGTACTTTTGGTTGAGAACCATTCTCGATGCCCACAAAATATTGTGGGAGAGAAAATTCTCCCAAATGGACAAGTTTGGAGATCTCAACTCTTGTTATTTTGCATTTGTACCAAAGTTCTGGGTGATGTAAATTCTCTTCTAAAGTTTCAGAACAGTGTAGAGCTGGGGCCATTAAACAGTCCCCGCATTCCTTCTATGCCCCATCTCCTTTCGTCTCTCTTACGCCATCGACTTGTATCCAATCTAAGTGGGACTGATGATGAAATTGAGGAAATATTACTCTCTGATAAGGAGGAAGAAGATGAATATGATCAACTTCCATCCATACGAGTGTTGACAAAATATCAGTTTGAAAAGTTGCCTGAGCCGCTAAAAAAAGATTATCTGGATGAAATGGATTACAGGGAGACTCTTTACTTAAAGAAGCAGTTGAAAGAAGACTATCTGAGGCACAAAGAGAAACTACTCGCAACAGATAAAAAGTTTTTGAATGGTGATAACCCTGATGATCAACAGGCACCTACCGAACCTGTTTTGTTACCGGATATGGCTGTTCCTCCTAGTTTTGACTCAGATTGCCATAGCCATAGATATCGTTGTCTTGTTTCTGAGGACCAATTGCTTGTGAGACCTGTTCTTGATCTACAAGGATGGGATCACGATGTGGGTTTTGATGGTATAAACTTGGAGACTACTACAGAAATAAAGAAGAATGTATATGCCTCAGTTGTGGGACAGATGAATAAGAACAAACAGGATTTCAGTATTCAATCTGAGTGTACTGCAGCTTATGTTGATCCATTGGGCCCTACTTATTCAATGGGTGTTGATGTTCAATCCTCCGGTAAAGATTTCATTTGTACCGTTCATAGCAACACAAAGTTGAAAAACATAAAGCACAATATTGCTGACTGTGGTGTTTCTTTAACATCTTTTGCTAAGAAGTACTACGTGGGTGCAAAACTTGAGGATACTGTGTTTGTTGGGAAGAGATTGAAATTTGTTTTGAATGCTGGTCGCATGGAGGGTGCAGGACAAATGGCATATGGTGGGAGTTTTGAAGCTAATTTCCGTGGGGAAGATTATCCTGTAAGAAATGACAATGTAAGCTTGACAATGACAGTCCTCTCTTTCAATAAAGAAATGGTGTTGAGTGGAAGTTTACAATCGGAGTTCAGGTTATCTAGAAGCTCGAAAGCATCTGTAAGTGCTAATCTAAATAGTCGTAAAATGGGGCAAATATGTATAAAGATAAGTAGCTCGGAGCATTTACAAATTGCCTCGGTTGCAATTCTCTCGATTTTGAAATTCCTATCACGTAGAAAGGAAACTAAGAACGTGGTGAAGGAAGTAATGGACTGAAGTCTGCTCTTGTTAGGTTTACTTACTGGTACTGATACTTTTTGTTCAAGGAAGATGTGAAAACAGTGAAGTATTCTACATGTCCTACGTCACGGACCTCTTTCCCCTGTAAAAGGAAGACAGAAAGTTAGAAATGGATTTTATTTTATTTTTTGAAGAGGCTAGCTGGAATTTTCTTTTCTGTGATACTTCAGTTCAGATGCCAGTTTTTGTAAGTCTTTTAGGCAAGGCTGGCTGGCATCTTGAACTTATTTCTATCTGTAGATTATTGATTAATAATCAGTATGAGAGAATTGATATTCATTTCTAGTAAATGAAGTCATAATTGTACAGGAAAGCACAGAAAATGTCAGGACTTTCTTTTCTTTTTTCCTGTGATTTGTTCAAGTATAAGTTTGAATGATTGCGGATCGTTGTTCAACAGGAATTTTTGCAATGTGGGACTCGACTTTGGGCGGTAGTGAAGTAGAAAAAGTTGTATTTTTTGCCTAAACTTTTTTATTTTTTATTTTAAATTTTAAGCAAGGAACGTGTTGCACATTCTATACTATGTTTGGTAATCGAAAGAGGAAATCGTTTTTTTAAAATAAATAATAAGAAAGTAATTATTTTTGCAAAGTAAGTTGAGTAAAATGTGCATGTAAAGCACTCAACACCATTATTCTCGCAACTAGTTAAAAATTCCATCTCTTAAAATAATGGTTTTTTATCCTCGTTAAAAGAACATTGTTTTTTTCTTCTCTATCTCAACTATTTGTATGCTTGGTCTTTAATTATCAATCTCCATCTATCCAATTTTTTTAATCTCTAAATCGAATTTCAATAATATATTTTAAAGAAAATATCAAAAGTTAAAAAATAAACTTATATTACAATTATTCATTGAAAATCTAAAACATTTACTTGTATATTATAAATTAAAATATATAATTTAGAAAGAAAAACTCCTACTCTTCACTCTCTTAATTAAAAATTTCAATAATCTTTTCTCTTTCTTTCTTAAGATATGTACTTCACAAAGTATCCGTATAACTTCCACAAATATTTTCCTTTTTCTTCTTTAAAAATGTATTTCACAACCCTAAATAATGTGAATTTCCTCACGTGAAAAATACCCAGATGCACCTAAATATTAGGTCGGGGGATTTGTAATCCATCGATTGGCCTTTTGTGTTTGTGAATTTAGGATTATGATTTTGTTCTTCTCATCTCGTTTAGAGTCATCAATGACGTAACTCAATGTGCCAACACCGTTTGTGGTGTGGGGCTTCCTGAATTTCCATTAATCAAATCTTCAGGTTCATGTTGGGCCCCAGATACAGAATGGACAATTAAGGACAGGCAGCACTTTACCATACATAATGGCGATACTGAAGTATAATTGTATCAAGGTGTCTTCACATGAAAGCTAATCACTAATAGCATTTCTTCAGCTTTTCCTCGTTTTCAGTTGGCTATTTTTCTCTAGTTGCAACTTTTTTTTGAAGCACAAGTAAGTTTTTAATTTTAAGGAAAAACAAAACAAAATTATGATGAATCTTGGTTGGATGTATGTTCTCTTTTGTTCTGACAACTTGGTTGTATCATATTATCAACCTCTTAGCCTCTTATCTCCGTCTATTAAGTCCTGACATAAAAGATAAATAGTTTATCGGAAAATTCTTTTTCTGATGTAAATGTTTTACTTCCTGAATAAAATATGAGGCTGAATAATAAGGATGAAGAGACATTCGGGACAAGCAACTTTGATTGATGGTGAGTGGTGACTTGCTTTTACCCGTTTTTGGTTTTACAACACGCAAATCGTATATGGAACCGTGGATCGTGCTTGCTCTATGATCATGACACATTCGCATAAATCAACTACTGACTATATTGTGGCCGTTAAAATTAGGAACTTCATAACATAAATATATATTAAATCACAGTACAAAGAAAATGTGTCAAAATTATTAGATGTCCAGCACAACAGTCTGATTTATCATCTTCCGTCAATAATTCTTCCACACATGAATAATTAAAAACATACTCATTAAATAAAAAAATATATCACTGATAACCTAATAAAAATTAATGATATTATCTCTTAATTAAAAATATTAATAAAATTATTTTCATATCACATGATTATTGATAAAAATCTCAAATAATGTGAAAATTACAAATCACTTAATTTCTCTTATATCAGAACTTAAGATTCTCTTCCAATAGTAGAAGAATTTGAAAAATAAAAAAATTGTTTATAATTTTTCTAAAATCATTAATATTTATTTATAAATAGCATATTATTTATATTTTTCTTTTCTTTCCTTTATAAACTAAATAAATACAAATAATTTTCTCTTAAACAGTTAAACATATTAAAATGAGATTCAATTTCTTTTCACTCTATCTTTTTCCTTTCTTCCATTAAAATTCTTCTTCCTTTCTCAATTTTAAGCGGAACGGTTATGGTAATGTTTGTTAGGACAAAAAAGAAATAGATGAAATACAGAAATAGAGGAAACAAACAGAACAACAGAGGAGGCAAAAAATGACTTTCAATTTTTCTTTCCTAGTTTAGTTTCGTTTAAAACTTAAAGGACGAAAACATCTTGTACAGAACTCATCCCAAAATGCATTTCGTCCTTATTTTGGATAGAAAAGGGTAGAAGAGTATAATTTTAAATGTATAAGGATTATGTTATCCTTATTTTCTTATATTTCTATTTTATTACGAACATTTATATTATTTTGGATATATGTTTCTTTTCATTATTTACACAATCAAATAAGAAAGAAAAATTGTTTCATTTTCTCTCTCACTAAATAATAAATATTCTAAAAATTATCTCACTTTAAGGATTGATGCCCTACTAGGCATAGCAGCGGGACCCGAACTCGTAGGTATTCATCTGAATCCGTCCAGATTTTAACGGGAAAAAATCGAATTTTTTGAATTCGGGTTCGAGTTTTTCCCGATAGCCAAAAGCGAGGGCGGGAGCGGGTATAGGGTTACTGATACCCGCCCCGTCCCTGCCCCTAATAAATAATATTAAAAAATAAAAAATATATATTATTTTCTATTTTTTTAATTAAATTGATTGATTTTATTTTATAATTTTAAAATTATGATATCATATTTTAAATGTGTGTTTGTTATTATTATTTTTTTACTTAATTAACTTTTTTATCCGATTTTTAATAAAAAAAATTATATTATTTTTTTATTTTTAAAATTTTAATCAAATGATGGAGAATCCAATCCAAATAGGAGAATAAAAATGGATTTTAAAAGCCAACAGAAATCAAAGACAGAGGCCGGAAACGGGTTTGGAGATGGCCACTCCCCGCCCGCGTCTCGTTGCCATATCTATGTCCTACCATGATGAAAAGAGATAGCAGAGGTTTCCATACTGCCAATTTCTACACGTTACTCTGAAGCTTTGACCACTTCCCTTCCAGCTGAAACAAACAAGTCACGGAAAATTTATGTAATTAGCCTTCTGTATGTTTAGACGTGCAAAACTGAACAGAAGCTACTCTTCTTATAATGTGTTTAAACTTTAAATACACGAGAATTTATTTATTTCATAAAATTATGGTGATAGCGTAAAAAATTAAAATAGTTATTTATTATTTTATCTTCTATCTATTTTTCTCTACTTCATCATTTTATTATATTTTAAATTTTCTCTCTTTTAATTGTAAAACCTATTAACTTGTATCATTTATGGAACAAAAATTAGAGAATTAGGTGAGGGCAACTCATGGCCAAAGATCTTTCCGGGAGAGGGAGCCATGCAGAACCACTTAAAATTGCACTGAAACATGACTATAGAAGGATTGACGTTATATTTTACGCTTTCATAGGCATACATTTTTAAGAAATGCAACAGCAAGCATATAAGAAAGTGTGTATGGAGCATGAGACGAGTCAAAATCCTGATTATTTAACACCAGCAACCTGCTGATCTATTATTTATTATTTATTTCCATCCCCACCCCACCACAGCCACAATAATGGCATATGCCATGAACGATTCCCTTCAGAATCTTGATTCCTCAGCCGACTTCTCCTCAGCATATTCCGGAACCAAATAATTTTCCTCATAATCTCTATTCCCTCTATCTAGTAGTAGCTACCCATATACGCAACTTAAAACTAAATTATAGAAAAAAAAAAAAACCTCTTGTGAAGCCTTGGGCAATATAATGCACTTTTAAGCCTTAGTGTAACTTTAGTTGAATAGAATTAATTTTATAAGTTGAATATAGATTGAATGATGATATCTTTTAAAATGAAGTAAAAAAAATTATAAATTTAATGGATGATTAAATTTATTATTATTTCTATATTTTAATTATTTCTTTTTTTCTTCATTTTTTCCTCCTTCTTTGTTCATCTTTTATTTGAGTTTATTTTTTATCTTTTTCATCTTATTTTTAATTTTTCTTTCTTTTTATTTTTTTTATCTTATTTTCAATTTATCATTGAATTCATCTAATATTGAAAACACTAATTAATTTGAATTAAAAATGTTGTTGATGTTAAACATAATTTGAAAAAATAATCTGATTAAAACCGATGCATAGCACTTACTAGTGATTTTAAGCGTAAGTAAAAGAGACAAGCCATCAATGACATATCAACATGACGAACTCGATTCTTCACATGCATTATTCACCTCCAGTGACCAGTGGGTAAGAAAGAATAAATAATTACACATTTGATGAATTGAAGTCCCCGTTCCTAAAACCCAATCTGTACATACATCATACAACACAAGACAAATTAAACCTATGGTATACATAATCGATTAATTGTTGAGTTTAAGCGGGAAGTTCTTTATATGCAGTAGTTTATACTCGGAAGAAGAACTTCACTTTTCATGGGCTCGAACCCCACAAAACCTCAGCAGCAATGGTGGCAGCTTCGGCTTCAGAAACAGAGGCGTCTCTAACTCTGACCAAAATCTCAGGTTTAAAAGCCCTCTTTTCTCTCTGCCGCAACCCTTCCCCAACTTCCAACTGCACCGCAAACCTCGCCACGCAGCTCGCAAAAGGTTTTCTCTCCAAAACCCCACTAACCTTTTCCCTTCCAATCTCAATCAAATCCCCACCTTCCTCCGACCTCTGCAACTCCACCAGCTTCTCCACCAACCCCTCCTTCATCATCGCCTCCACCGCTTCCTTCCGGCCGAAGTACCCTATCTCCAGCGCGCACCCCAACGCCACAACACGCAGTTCCAGATCCTCCGAATTCAACATCGAGATAATATTCGGAATCTCACCGTTGCTCTCGATCTCGTCCACCAGAGGAGACCTAATGGACCTGATGAGTGAACACAGCAACTCAAGGGACAGAACCGAGCCCATCGAGACCAAAGCCCGGACGGTGGGGCCCATCAGAACCTGGCCCACGAACACGTCTTTATTGAACCGGATTAACGCGGAGACAGCCAGACCGGCCTGTTCCCGAACCCGGTTCGAACACTTTTCGTCGAACAGAACCGACTCCAGCGATGAGAAGAGCTTTAGTTTGAGAACCAGGTCTTGCAACTCGCGATTGAAGCCCTGCGAAACTCGGTCTATGGACTGAGACAACAAGGCGACCAAGTCGTTGTTATAGTAAGGGTTTCGTAGAGAAGCGGAGAGGGTGAGGAGAGTTTCGCGGTCGATCCAGGATTGGATTTCGGACTCGATTTGGTAGGCGAGGCGTGAGAGGGAGTGGGTGGAGAGGGGGCGGGTGAGGAAGGATCGGAGGCCCTTGGAGTTGTTGAGAGAGTGGACGAGGGTTTTGAGGCGGTTGAGGTGGTCGGAGAGAGCGGAGAGGTTGGGGTCCGAGGAGGAGAGAATGGTGTGGAGTTCCAGGAGTGCCTTTATGGCTGGGGAATCCGAGGAGTGATGTCGTTGGATGTCGTGGGTGGCTTGTTTCAGAGCTTCAAGGACTTGCACCAATTCTTTTGATGAATCTTCCATCGATCGATCTCTCTCTCTTTCCAACATCTACCTTTTCTTCCACCGACTCCTTTTATACGCCACTATTAATAATTTTGAGTGTTTCAAAATATATCAAGATTGGTTTAAATTCGGAAATTGTTTTTTTTTTTTTTTTTTGGCAACAAATGAAATTAAATGTTTTGTTTTTGGAGTGAAGATGCTAAATTTCGTGAGGCATTGCGTGGCATTTCGCGGAGTTTTCGTTGCCTAATTGCCAACTACTCTAACTAGTCAGCGTCCCTGTCTGCTCTTTTCTCCTCGTGGAATACTTGCTCCCCACGCCCATACATACCCTTTTATATCTATTTTATTTTGAGGTGTTTCCAAATTTACTTATATTTCTATTAGCACAAGTTTTTTCTTTAATCTAGTGCTCTGATTGGTCTTTTGATCCTTAAGGTTAGTTGAATTAATTGAGTTATTTTAAAACATTTATCAGATTTTAACAAATTCCTTTTATTCATTCATGAATTTTGTTTTAAAGGATCATGTTTGGTCCATTGGTAGAGGGGTCTTGTTTTAAAAGTCACGTATGAGTATGGTTGCTAGCACAGAAGCCATCTCTATTTAAAGGGGCACCTGGAATTAACAGGCTGATAACCGTTTGTTGGCTTTCTTGTTTGCTGTCTATAAACAAATTCTGTAACACATGTAGTTCTTAAGGGGCTGTTGCTATATTCATTCCCCTTTTTTTTTGTTAATTACACTCTCCTTCCCTTTTTCTAAAATCAAATTACTTAAATAACATTTTCCCTTCAAACCATATTTTCTTCCTCGTATACTCCTCTTTTCAGTGCAACAACACACTCCCTTTCTTCATAGAAACAATAGATTCCCTTTTCTTTCATCACACTCCTTCCCCTTTTTCATTCCCTTCACCCCCTTGGATCTCTTGCTCTGATCTCTCTTTGTTCCTCCATTGCTCAGTCCCCCACTTTAATGTTAGGGAATTTTCATTCTCTAAACTTTGAATTGCTAAAATGGTGCACATCTTAAAGTCGTCAACATTGAAGGGTCAATACCAATTACTATCTTCGATCCTATATATAAGAAAAAAAACTAATTCATCAAGACCAACAAAGTGGTTAGATTAGTTATTTTGTCACAAATTTTAATTTCATTTCAAGACTACCCATGACATCATATGATTTAAAATATGATTACTTTTAAAAGATAAATTTTCAAATCAATGAGTATAACTTGTTTTGTAGATAGCTCAATAAATGTACTCGCTTTCATGGGAAAAAAGAAAGTCATCATTAGGTGTTAAAAGGTAATTTAGCAATGAAGTAGTTCTATGTTTCTTATAATTATGACAAAAAATAGTGCATTTTGTTTCTTATATATAGGATCGAAGGAAGGTAGTACATGCTTTCTTCACTTCAATTGCTTCTCTATAGTACATTTTTCCTTGATGAGATTTTTAATGGTCCTAGTGTTCTTTTTGAAAATAATTTAGATGTTTTTCTCAATATTTCAGAAAATACTTTCTTGAACACAAAACAATATTCTAGAAAGTACTTCCCAAAACATTATGAAAAATACAAAATAGAACTCTAGAAAGTACTTTCCAAAAATTTATAAACAATATTGTTCTAGAAAGTACATTCAAGATAATGATTTTGTATCACTGTTATGGGTATAAAGGGTATATATGATAAAAAAAAAATACAAGTATAGTTAGCAAAAAAACAAGAGTGAACATAACAAAAGCCTTCTTAATCCTAAGGTTGTGAGCGGCCCAAAGAATCACAGAGAACTCCGGCCATTGGATCAAATTATGGTGTGATGACATCGTAGAGCCAGTTATTTTTTTTTTTTTTGGATCAAATTCTCTATATTTTGATTGACTTTGATTGAATGTTGTAACTTAGGGATGCTCATTATTCTTTACATTTACACACACACACACCCTAAGGTTGTTGATAGCATGGATTGATGAATGCCAAACTTGTAGCGAAATGTAGCAAAGGATTTTTTGTATATTGGTTTAGTAAATACATTGATAATTTGTTCTAGAAAAATATTCCGGAATACTAATTCTAAAACTAATTTTAATGCATTTCAGAACGGTTGTTCCGGGAAAACATTGCTTTATGTGTGAACAAGGGAATTGAATCAGAATAGATGCGATACAAGTAAATTAATGAGATAAAAATAAAATTAGAACAAAGGCAATAGTATTAAGTGGAATCTTCAGTAATAATTAGCATGATATGATATGCATGTTTTCGCACATGTGATTCGGTTCCTTTATGTTTTATAGGTAAGTAAATAAAATAAAATAATACATATTTAATTTATTAAGATTACTATTGTTAAGAAAATCATGGCAAATATATTATTTATAAAAGTCTAAATTATATTTTTTTTTTGTGTTCAAGAAGAATATAACAATAAGATAAAAACTTATAACTCATGATAATGCTTAATATTAATTTTTTTTGGTGTATGATGTTTTAGATTATTGCGTTGTTCTTTTATTTTATTTATTGTCTCTGTACATGGAAAAATAGCGCGAGTGAGTAAAATTGACAAGTAAACAAAATATTCTTACATATTGTATATTACTCAACAAGTCAGTAAATTTATTTTGGGCATTTATTACACTACTTAACAAAGTTGTTAAAAAATAAATAATTATATTTTCTTAGTCTTTTTAAATAATTGACATCTTATTTTTATAATTTGAAATATAATTCTTTTCATTAATTTTTTATCATTTAAAATAAAAATAAATTATTTTTATCTTTAAAATTGGAAAATATTTTATATAAATTATTAATTAAAAATAGATATTTAAATAATTAATTATAAAATTCAACCGTCTTCAATATATTTCTGCTGTGGAAAAGGCCTCTAACCAAGTGAGATTCCTGACCAATGGAATAGAGACACATTAACTCGTGAATCACTGGTTCTAAATACACCATCGTCTTCCCTTCCTTTCGTCTATTGAGTTGGGTTCCCTTTGCTATCTTCATTCTTCTGTGCAAATGCCACGTTACAAGGTAAGCTAACCTTTTGTTTAAACTTAAATTGAACAAATATTTTAATTTAATTAGAATTCATTATAACCTATTAACCTACCAACATGGTGATTATAAAAAATAAAAACAAAAACTACCAACATGGTGTACCGTCATTGCTCATACTATTAGAATGTGGGTTTGGACCTAACTCAACCCCAAAAGCTAGCTCATAGGGTGAGGATTGTTCTCCACTTATATACTCTGACTTGGCACTATTTCTAGCCGATGTGGGACTTGGGTTATTCCCAATACACCCCCTCACGCCCAGCACTTTTGGGCTTGGTGCGTGGATAACATGGTGGGTGGCCCGTTAATGGATCTAGCATAGGCTCTGATACCATATTAGAATGTGGGTTTGGACCTAACTCAACCCCAAAAGCTAGCTCATAAGGTGAGGATTGTTCTCCACTTATATACTCTGACTTGGCACTATTTCTAGCCGATGTGGGACTTGGATTATTCCCAATACATACCATGTGGTATTCTAAAATATAACTTTTAAAAAATTGTTGTCCATAAGGATTTGATATATATGAATAATTACACAATATTGTAGGTGATTTGGGGCAAACATTTAATTCTCTATCGACCCTTGAGCATTATTTGGAGAGTGGAGGAGAGGCTGTGTTATATGTTGGAGATCTTTCTTATTCTGATGAGCTCAACTACAAAGATATGGGTTAAAGGTGGGATACATGGGGACGATTTGCTGAAAGGAGTGCAGCATATCAGCCATGGATGTGGAATTTGGGAAATCACGAAGTAGAGTTTTTGCCTGAAGTGGTACACTACTAACCTCAGTCATATTCTGCCATGCTTCTTATTAGTTATTCTTCAGGTCATTATTAATATTAATATTAATTCCTTGCATGCTGATTTTATATACTATATGCTTTGTTTTATGGTATTAACTAACATTGATATATATATATATATATATATATATATATATATATATATGTTTGTTAATTAAGAGTGAAGTACACGCCTCAAAACATATGGCTTAAAGAAGAGCTGGCGCGGGTTGATGGAAAGAAGACACCTTGGCTCATTGTGCTCATGCACAAGCCTCTCTACAACAGTAATGTAGCTCACTATATGGAGGGTGAAGCCATGCGATCAGTTTTTGAGAGCTGGTTCGTCCAATACAAAGTTGATGTCATCTTTGCCGGCCATGTCCATGCTTATGAAAGATCAGTATGTTTTTATTCACTTTCTCTACTCATTTGTTATCTTGGTATCAGTAACTTTATGTAATAAGATCCTTCTTATGTGTTGAATTGATTAATATATCCTTCTTATGTGTTGTATCGATACTCCAATATAGACTACAACATAACTGGCGGCAAAAGGTATCCTGGACCTGACAAATCAGCACCTATTTACATAACAATTGGAAATGGAGGATTTTGGAGTATATGTGAGGTGAAATATCACATAGTGTATGAATGAGAAGGTTGAATACCATACAAGTGACGACAAGATCATAAACATGTATCTTATGGTTTTGGTTTAAAGTATGGTGTCAGATTCACTTTCACTTATGTGTTTACTTGAGTGGCGTAAATCTTCTTGACGTTTACCTTCCTCGATTGCACAACAGCGGAAATCTAGAAGGTCTTGCCTCAAGGTAAATTAAACACATCATAGGCAGTTCAGGATTATCTAGTTTATCTTGGGTTTCTATTTTATCCTTTATGAATATGATTCAATCCTTTTAGGAGGTTAATATCCATACATAGTTATCTAATTTTATCAAAGATGCCAAGGTATATAGGTTTTAATAAATTGTATCGTTGGTTGTGCAATGATTTTGATCCACAGCCAGAATATTCTGCATTTAGAGAAGCAAGCTATGGACACGCCAAACTGGAGATAAAAAACAGGACCCATGCTATCTACCACTGGTATAGCAATGATGACAGAAAGAAAGTACTTGACTCTCTCGTGTTGCATAACCAGTATCGGTAGGTTCACGTAGTCCACATTTTCTTTGCCATAGCTATGAAGCTAGTGGCAAGGAAAAATATGTATGTCATTATCTCGTTGTTACGATGAATTATAAGACCCAAAGTTGTCATAATGTTATAGATATTATTCTCCGCTACATGCATTTCGTTTCGATACCAATTTTGAGGTTGGTTTTGTGTGATACCAGTATTTTCTTCTTTGTACATGTTGGCAAGGGTACAAAGAAACCTCCGTAAGTTAATTAATCTCTCTCGTGAAGGCTCATAGAAGACTTCAACTCTAGAACTTCAAAACTTGTAGCTTGTTTAGCACAAGGCAAATAACTCTGCTATTAAATTACAGTAACCGCACACAATAGATTTTGGTTGAAAAGAATCACAAGGTAATGAAGATATACAGCTTAGCATGTACTACCATATACCTTGGGTAAAATATGCATGTAATCACATCTACTAATACTGGTTTTCTAAGTATAGAATGTTGTTAGAAAAATAGTTGTTTATTTTAAACTCACTCAAGAATCTGACAAAAAAAAATAAATTCTCTAAAACTAAATTAAACAGATTTTTTACTCTCTTTTAGTCACCTTGGAAAGAGAGATAAGACGGGCAGAGGCATGGAACCTGGCATTTTTACAAAATTAGTGTAGTTTTTTGAAAAATTCATCAACATAGGGTAAGTTGTACTCTATGATTATGACTTTTTTTTTATTCAAGTCCTCTTTGGCGATTACTAACCGGAGAAATTACTTCTATCTCTTTTCAGAACTGCTACAAATTATATCATAAACTGCCAGAAATTTCTTGCATAAAAAAATAAAAGGAAGCCATACTCCATCAGTACGGCTTTCTGTTTCCTCATAATGATACTTAAAAAAAAAAAAAAAAAAAAAAAACTACGCTGGTTTGTAATATTAAAAGCAAATTACTGTACTAATTTGGTAAAAAAAAAAACATGGAACCTAGTTAAGAGTAGCCGGTCATTCTGTCTTATTTTATATTCCTAGTTAAGGCACATTCTGTCTTTTTAAGGATAATTGAAAAACGGTTGAATTCTGGTACATGCAGGGGAAGCAATGGAAGAAAACAGAATGAGGTTATTGATGAAGTTATCAACGTTAAATGAACCTGGAGCACTCGTAAATTTGGTGTTTTGAAAAGAATAAAAATGTGTCATAGCTATATATTGTAATGTATGTAGTTCAATCGTCTCCGAGTGTGCGAAATGGTTCCATTCCATATACTTGGCTTGTATGCTTCAATGCTACTGTATTCTACAGCGCCAAGAAATATGAAATAAACGCGCTTTTTTTAGTAGGAGAAAACAATTGAGACCTAGATATTATCTGTTTATAATTTTTGAAGTGTGAATTATTATGCTGCCATTTGAGTGGTTTAGTTGGTATTATTATATCATGTCAACCTTCAGCAAAATAATAATAACAATAATAACAATAATAATAATAATAATAATAATAATAATAAATTATATATATCATGTCAACATTTATGTGCCATCTTCCTTATTTAATAATTATTTTAAAAATAATATGTCTTTCCAACTCGAAGAGATACACTGTCATACTTTTATATTCATTAAATACTTTCAATTTATTTTTGTTGCTCAATCTTTAATTTTATATTCTCAATGTCTTTTCAATTATTCAGTTATTGTTTTACCTTATTCATGTTTTTTATTAATTATTTTCCTTTTCTAATAATAATATTTTAATATATGTGATATTTAAATTTTGTAATTTGCTACAAGATTAGTTTCAAAATCAATCAATTCATGGAGTCAAATAATTCAATTTATAAAAGAAATGCATATTAAATTTACACAATCCAATTAATAACTTATGAGAACAATAATACTATTATTAACTTTATAAGATTGTAGTTAGTACTAGCTAGGAAAATAATACTAGTATTAAACTTTTTTAGATTGTATATTTGACATAGTACGTTTATAAGTATTTAATGTTTGAACATCTAAGCCAAAGAATTTAATCTATATACACTAATCGTGTAACATCTTTTATATTGGTATCAAATTATAAATTGTCATGTATGTTAAGAAGCTCAACAACAGTTGGGTTATTTGAAAGCATGAACCACACTGAGGTATACCAGATTACCAGTCCTTCTTTTGCAGAAGCATTCGCACTTAATCTATGATAGGTTGAAGCATATAAATGATTGTTGAACCAGATCTTCTGATAAAGTTCCCAACCACTTGAGAATAAATCTTAAACCCTAAATTGATATTGTACAACTAAAATAATGAAGGATTAAATTTGAAAAGAAAAAAAAAGAAGCACTAAATTCACGAAATTGAGAAAATAAGAATATAAAAAATAAATTAAATTTGATAACTATCAGCATTGTTTTTATATAATATTTAATATTTATTATTTGTATGTGGAAATGGGCCAAAATGGACGAGTTACATATACTAGTGGCCAATAGGCCACACCACGGTCCATACTGTGAGATCAGAACAATGCACCTGTACATGTAGCAGATGTTTACATGAATTTAAACATTATCATACTATATTATTATTCATTTAATATTTTTCATAAATCATACTGTATCTCACAGAATGAATTTTATCCTTTTTTAAACAATTATTCCTTCCGTTACATTAAATAAGAAGCAAGGGAGTAAAAGTATATAATATAGCATATTTAATGTTCTTGAATACATTAAATAATAGATTTTTAAACAATTATTTTTCGAACCAAGATTAATCGGTGAATATTTGACATTAACGTCACATGTCACGATAATTCAGAAAAACAATAGATTTATTAGATTTTATAATGATAATTTTAAAAATTAAACTAGTAAAATAATATTTTTGTCATTCTAAAATAATTATCAATTATTTTACACAGATTAAGAAAATAATAAACAAATAAAAAAGAAAAATAATTTTATAAAATTAATTTTATATTATTATTAATTTATTTTTAATTTTTGTAGTTGATCATTAATATTAATATATAAGAAATATAAATAGAAAAATAATTAATATTATATTAAAAAATTAATTGTATTAAAAATTTATTTTCTTATACGTTAATTATAATAAGACGGAATAATACTTTTCTACCTAATAACACAGAAATTAAACTAAAATCAATGAGAGATGGTGGACCAAATGCATTAATGCACGTGTGCACCAACCTCTTCCCTTCCCTTCAAATTCAATCAATCAAACTTCTTGCTCTTTTATGCGGTTGGCTTCCCTTCGCTCTCTTCTCTGCAAATGCTTCATTCCAAGGTATTCTCTCTCTCTCTCTCTCTCTCTCTCTCTCTCTCTCTCTCTCTCATAACTATATGCCCTAAGGAACGGAAGAAAATACAACATGTTTCGTTTTATTTAATCAATATCCATTCGTTTATTAGGTATTACACCTGTTGTGCTCTGATGATGTTTGTGCATGTGCAACTTCTCCTATTTTATGTTTGGACTGGTATTTTAATGCAAATTGTTAGCTTATTTTAAATTCATTGAGATCTGATATTATTATCCAGTGGATTCACAAGTAAAGTAGTAATTGCTAACTCGTGGAGAGAGAAAAGCTAATCAGAAAGTGAGAACCCTTTTTAATAGTAAAAGAATGTAACAAATAAAAAAAAAAAATCAGCATGAGAGAGAATTGGCACAGAACAATAGAGATTTACCTTGAAATAAGTCATTTAGATGCAGTTTACTTCAAAATATGTTTAGTATGAATGATATTCATTGAGATTCTTAAACGCAGATGGTTAGGACTCTGTAGGCTGATAAAGACATCACTCATACCGTTGGAAAGAAGGATGCTGCTGGCCATGTTGCTTAAATTAGTTCTTGCTTCCTTTGTCTTCTTGAGTTTTATCAGAGACGGGAGTGCAGGGATCACTAGCTCTTTCATTCGGTCAGAGTGGCCGGCAGTTGACATCCCCCTTGATCATGAAGCATTTGCAGTTCCAAAGGGTTATAATGCACCTCAACAAGTAAGTCTTTAGAAGAGTAACAAGGCTGATTTTATTATCTATTCGCTAATAGTATTTAATGAAACTTTGACGAGGATCCTACTCCTCGGAAACCAAATTGGACATGTGAAGCAGTTTCAAATTCTAAATCTATTCCTTTATTTCAATGAAGCTCAGCTGCATTGATTGATTCCACTGTAGGTGCACATCACCCAAGGTGACTATGATGGAAAAGCAGTAATCATCTCATGGGTGACCACAGAAGAACCAGGGCACAGCCATGTACAGTACGGCACATCAGAGAATAAATTTCAAACTAGTGAAGAAGGCACAGTTACAAACTATACTTTCCACAAATACAAGTCTGGCTACATTCATCACTGTTTTATTGAAGGCCTTGAGGTAATTGTTTAATCAAATTAAGTAAGTAGAAATGTAGAATAATCATCACTGGTATTATATTTGCAATATTAAAAATAAAATCAATTGAGAACTGAAGTCTAATGCACTATATGGAATATGTTTTCATTTTTCAGATAATCACATGTGCTTTTATAATTCTCATCTTGCTGTGTGTAGAATGTCTTCGTTTAGTTTACTAAATGATTTCCCCATTTCAGTATGAGACTAAATACTACTATAGAATTGGAAGTGGTGATTCTTCTCGAGAATTTTGGTTCGAAACACCTCCCAAAGTTGATCCAGATTCTCCCTACAAATTTGGCATCATTGGTAAGTTTTCTGTTATTGAACGTTTGGTCTACTAGAAAATAGTTTTTTGTATCCTTAATTATAGACTCTTTCTATTTATAATGCACAAAATGTCTATCAGGATTTCGTTTTGCTTTGATTTACCATGATTTTATTTTGTAGCTCTCACAAATGAATCATTGCATAAACATTGCAGGTGATTTGGGGCAAACATTTAATTCTCTTTCCACCCTTGAGCATTATATTCAAAGTGGAGCTCAGACTGTCTTATTTGTTGGAGATCTTTCTTATGCTGATAGGTACCAGTACAATGATGTTGGTTTACGGTGGGATACATGGGGACGATTTGTTGAAAGGAGTACAGCATATCATCCATGGTTATGGTCTGCTGGAAATCACGAAATAGACTATATGCCTTACATGGTAATGTCGTAACCTGAGTCTAGGATGCGTCTTAGTTATTCGCGTTGTACTAAATCATTTATAGAATGAAATGAATTCGTCATTTTCTGGACCAATAAAATAATAAACCACCATCATGGTTTCAGCTTTCCATTTTCTCTTTTTCAAATTGGAAGTATAAGAGACGTGCATTTTTTATTCTTCTTAACTACAATGTCTGGATTGGTTTGTTACTTTTCTTGGATTATGCATGGTCATCTGCAGAATATTACTTAGCTGACTTTCAACTCCATCAAACTATTTGGTTCAAACTAGATATCTTCTTTTATATGCATCTTATTATTTCTATAGTTTTGGAGCAAATTCCATGCAATTCCTTTAGAACTTTGTTTATAATGTTTAGATTAAGATATCCCAAATTTCAAGTGGCAAATAATTACTTGTTTTGTACATACAAAGTCATTTCTTATTTTGTTGGTGAATGGTTATCCCAATAACAGATGCTGAAGTAAATGTTCATGAGATTTGTCGTAATACCATGTTGATCTTTGAGAATTTTCATTCAGTTTATGATGTTAGTCTTTAACTTGCTTATGTTGAAAACTTCACACTCTTTGCATTTGATGTTAACTTGGGTCAAATATGCTTGGTCAGGGAGAAGTTGTTCCTTTCAAAAACTATCTTTACCGATATACTACTCCCTACTTGGCCTCCAATAGCACCAGTCCCCTCTGGTATGCAGTCAGGCGTGCGTCTGCTCATATAATTGTGCTATCCAGCTATTCGCCATTTGGTAATTAATCTCCTCTTTATCTACTTATTAATATTCCTTACATGTTGAGTTGAAAGAGAAGAAATTGTTTTTATTCAATCTTATTGGGGTTACACCATGTGTGCTCCTATATATACAATGTAGGAGTTTTGATTGCGTCAGTGGTTGCAATAAAGTTCTGATGCTATGCAGAGAGATGGTCAGTACAAACAAAGTGAGAAATAGGATGTTTGACATCCACAATACTATATTCTATATGAAGTTTAGGTTCATAGTGTTTCATAACCGTAAAATGTTGGTGTGCATTGACATTAAACTCTTTACATTCTATATTTCTATTATTCTTAGTAACTTTGTTTCTCTTGTTAGACAAACTATGCAAGTGGAGGATAGATATACAAGTGAAGAGAGAAAAAGTTGTCTCGAGAAAATAATGCTTTTTCACGGGATGCAAATTTTATTGTTGTGTGTTTCACAATAACAGTTTCTCTACGTTTCATTGTCCAATGATTCCTGATAAACAAACAGAAATGAAGAAAAAATATCCTAAATACAAACAAAATTATCCTGTTGAAACAGGGTACCAATATAAGCAGCAAATATTTATTTTTACAAAAAAAAAAAGGCTTTGACTTCTCTACATTATGACTCAAGTGCCAGTTTGTTAGGAATGGTGGAGAGCAGCATTTTGATGTTTCTAGGTCTTAAGAATGTTAGATAGTGTTACTTAGAGCTGTATCCATTTCGGTTGAATAGTCACTGCCAATTATGTATGCTTGTCAACTGCCACATTTTGTTGTGTATTTGGTCTTTTGAAAATTTTCTGTTTCCTTTTATGGTATTTTTCTGTAATAGTTATCTTTCATAACAGTGAAGTACACTCCTCAATACATATGGCTTAAAGAAGAGCTGAAGCGGGTTGAGAGGGAGAAGACTCCTTGGCTCATTGTGCTCATGCATGTGCCGCTCTACAATAGTAATGAAGCTCACTATATGGAGGGTGAAAGCATGCGATCCGTTTTTGAGAGCTGGTTCATCGAGTACAAAGTTGATGTGATCTTTGCTGGCCATGTCCATGCTTATGAAAGATCAGTATGTTTTTCACTTTCTGCTCATTTGTTTTGGTCCTCTGACAACCCAGACACTTGTTTGTTATCTTGGTATCAATAACTTGAGCAAGAGCAATATGTTTCTTCAGTCATCTGATGTCACAGGGGATTCTTATGTGTTGAATTTTTCTGTCTTGCTTTCAGTATCGATACTCTAATGTTGACTACAACATAACAGGCGGTAACAGGTATCCATTACCTAACAAATCAGCACCTGTTTACATAACAGTCGGAGATGGTGGAAATCAAGAAGGTCTTGCTTCAAGGTAAATTAAAAAAACCATATCTAAAATCCTTCTTGAATATGATTACGTCAAAGATGTCTTGTCATATAGGTTTTAATTCTACCCTCGGTCATGCAGGTTTTTGGATCCACAGCCAGAATATTCTGCTTTTCGAGAAGCAAGCTACGGACATTCCACACTGGAGATAAAAAATAGGACCCATGCTATCTACCACTGGAATCGCAATGATGATGGCAAGAAAGTACCGACTGACTCTTTCGTACTGCATAATCAGTACTGGTAGGTCCCCTCCACCTTTTGCTTAGGCATTGCTTTAAAGTAGCAGGGAGAAATATGTCATATCTTGCTGTTGGGATGAACTATAAGATTTAAAGTTGTCATTGCATTTGCCCAAATGGCAAGGCACAATATAGACATTCGCTGCCACTTGCGTTTTTACTGAAGATAATAATGATAGATGTTTAAAATCATTATGGCCTACATTCCGATAGTAATTTTGAGGGTTGGTTTTTGTGATATTTTCTTCTTCGTAAATGTTGAGAAGGGTACAAAGAAACTTCCTTAAAGAGAACCTTTGCTTATCTGGTGCACAACACTAATTCTTTTTTTATCGTGGAGACTAATAGAAGACTTAACCCACAAGTTCAAAACTTGGAGCATGTCTAGCTCAGGGAAAATAACTCTGCTAATTGATTACTGATTACATAATAACCTGCACACAGTAGATTTTGGTTGACAAGAATCACAAGATAAGCATGTAGCCTGGTTAAGAGTAGCCTGTTAGCCTGTCACTCTATTTTTTAAGAGATATATAAATCAATGATGCAATTTCTTGTTCTGATAATTGCAATCCTGTTGAGTTCTGATAATGCATGCAGGGGAAGCAATCGCAGAAGAAGAAAACTGAAGCATTTTCTATTGAAAGTTATTGATGAAGTTGCCAGCATGTAATTTGAAGTTGAAGCACTAGCATCTTTAGCGTTTTGAAAAGGATAAAAATGTGCCCCTTGATTAATATATGCAGTTCAATAGTGTCTCCGAGTGAGCGAAATGCAGGACGTTGGAAATGGTTCTATGTACTATTTGGCTTGTATGACAACGCTAATAAGAGTATTAAATGAGCTTGCTGGAGAGAAAAAAAAAATGAGAACATATTGTCTATTGATCATTTTTTAAACGCAAATTATCATGCCTCCATTTCAGTGATTTATTTGGCATTGTTAAATTAGTAGGGGTTGCAAAATCCATCCATTTATCCATCATCCGTTCAATCCATCCACAAGCAAATCCATTCAATTCGTCCATTACAAACAAACAAAATTAAATGAATATAATTCTATTCATCCATTTATTTTATGAATAATGAATGATTCATCCATTATTTTTTAAATTCAACAGATTTTCTAATAAATACTTAATAGATCAAAATTGATCTAACTTAATAGTTTAAGAATTTGAGGAAAGTTTTCGACCCGCATTGGTCAGGATTGTTCCTCGTCAAATGTCTTTAAAATTTTGAGATATAATTTTTTCTTCTTTTTTTCAAGAGAAATAGTTGCATTTTCTTTTATAAATAGAGATAGTTACATTGTGATACTTTCAAATTCATTATATACTCAATTCTATTTCTCACTCAAACCTTGATCTTATATTCTCAATGTCGCTTCAATTTGGTTGGTCTTTCACTTTGTTCTTATTTTTTAGTAATTAACTTTTTTTTTTACTAATAGTATCCAGTCACAAGTGGGATTTGATTGAGATAATAGTCATAAAGCATGTAATTGACTTGTTGCACTATTTAATAGTACAATTTAAAGTGCTACTCCATTTAATAAATGCCAGATAATTTGTTCTGAATACGGGAAACAATAAGAGCATCAAAACTACAGCTAAAAAGACAAATATCCAACCACGAGCTAATTTTACATCCCATCATCAATTGAGCATTTATAATACTAATAAATCACGGGGAAATGATGGAAAAAGGATAATCTGATAGAGAAATACGTATATCCTTACCATTATTACCATGCCTGACAAGACGTATGTACATTTGCTAACTGTAATTGCCATTAAGATACACGATGTCTGTCTGTGAGAAATTACGGTCCAGAAGCCACAACTACATCCTTTGTAAACTTATACAGTGGGGGATAGGAAAACCTAAGAATCACGGAAAATTGGTTGCGGCATCCACTTGAGTTGCAAATTCAAAAAGCCAGATTTGGCTCCATCTAGCTCAAAACGCTCTTTGTATTCCCCTTCCAGTATTACCCTAGTAAGCGTCAATATGCATCTGCCCATATAGTCCTGCATGCATTACGGGAAGAACTTATCAGAAGAAACCAAAAGTTATCCACTTACTAAGTCGTGGATGGTGGTTTGCAGCATATAGAGTAATAAAACAAACAAAACAAGTAATGGATTCATATCTTCAAAATAAATAGAAAATACTCTAAAATTATCGCAATGAAAATTCAATAGTCGTCACATATTATTCAGATGGATCGAAACTAATTTGTTAGGATCAAATTCTCAGTGACTGAATGTCCTCTCTCCCACTCATTTACTTGATGTTCTCTCCCTTGCCATTTCCTCCTTTGTTATCTTTCTCTTAACCATTTCCATTTTCCCTTTCCTTCCTACCCTATTTGCCACATGAGCATTGTTGCTACAGCTCAAATCCTTCTTTTGCCCCTTACTCTTATTTCCCACATCATCCAACATAGAAGAACCCAACAGTTTTCCATCATTTCCCACATAATTTATATTTAAACTTCAATGCCAATTAACTGGAAGTCATCAAGACATTAGAAAAAGGCAATCTAGGTAACTCTACAATTGTTTACCTTTCCGAATGTGTCGTGGTCCCAAACTTCAACAATTAGCATATCATGTAATCCATCCTCAACAACAAAGTCAAATGTTTGATTCCAAACAGGATTCAAGCTGTCATTCACAACCTGAGAAATTAACAAACTTTTAGGCCCAAATAAGTTTGTAATGTGTTCATAATTAATTAAGCCACAAAATTGGGAATACCCTGGTTTTGTTTTTTGTTTCTGCTTTCTTCAAGGTAAGAACAACAAAAGGATCAGATTTCCCCATGAAATCAGTTGCAGGCAAGTCTTCAGCAGATATTACAGTAACAGAAAGGACTCCTCTAATAATAACCTCCTTTTTCTTTTGGGTAACTGCGTTTTCATTTCCATTAGACTCTACTCCATTTGCATTTTTAAGAACCTTTTCCAAAGATGTCATTGAGTAGTTGGGAGCAAATGGGTTTGTAAAGCTATTCTCCATGCCAAATGGACAGTACAAGAGCTCCAAATGTACCTAATTAGACAAAACAATAATTGTAGCAGGTCAGATTTCGCTAAATTGTTAGGGGGAAATTTCCCTTGTTCAAAAGTCTGCCAGCAAAATTTTGATTATAAGTTGATACAAACACACTTAACAAAGAGGAAAATATATTTATTGTGTCATACAATTGAAAATATGTTCACAATTGTTTATAAACTAGGAAATGATTATAAATTCATATTGACAGGTACTTTTGAAATATGAAATGAAGCAACTACACTTCAAGAGAGAAGTTGGGTTTGTCAAACATAGGGTGCAAATCAATAAAACAGGCTGACAACTTTAAAGTTTGAACAGTACTTTCAGGAATTAAATTTTAATATTATAGTATGCAAAGAAAAAATTAATCACTTGTTTGATTGATATTTGGATGGGAATTGCATGAATGACAAGAGCGGACTAACCGAAAGTCCAAGGCTCTTTCCCTCTTGATGGCAAAGCTTGATTGACTGACACTAAGATCCATTCTTTCATTTGAACGCATTTTGCACATATTGTAGGCATATTTTCATACAAGTGTATGTGTTTTCATGTTTAGGCTGTTAAATATGTAGTTACATAATAATTTTAGCATATGATCTACGTAGAATTGAGCCTTATAGATTGGACTATGCTGTGTCCATGTGATATCTATGCCTCATAGTCATAGCTCCTTGATTTAACAATTATCCAGCTCTAGGTATGCTGCTAACAGGGTAACATTCTGCTAACCTATTATTTGCAGAAAACACAGGATAGCTAAGCACTATAGTGTTGTAGGGGTTCAAAAGGTAAACTCCAAAGTCACAAAAAAATTCTCACCTAAACCAAGAATCTTCAAGCCATCTATAGTTTTAAGTTTTAATAATTAATATAGCAACTCATACATGTATTTCTTACCTGCCCTCTGTTCTTCGTATCCCTTTGGATCTCCAAATCCTTGACCAACTTCAACCAAACATCCTTTACTTTACCAGGTTGAAGTTCACTAAGCTGTAGCTGAGCACATCCAATCAATTCAGATGACTGTAAACCCTCAGAATCATAAACTTTAACAGTTACGTGCTGAGTGGACACATCTTCAACAACAAATTCAAAGTGTTCATTCCAAATCGGATTCAAATCATTGTTCTGGAGGGAGAAAACAAAATTAGTTATTTCTTCCATAATTAAAATCCAATAATTCTCTAGAAGAGGAAAAAGAAATTAACTCACAATTGTTTTGCTTTTCTTCATTCTGTTGCGTAAAGGCCGTATGTATACAACGGCATATGGATCTGATTTTCCAATGATATCCTTGTTTGTTAATTCCTTTGCTTGCACAAGCTTTACTTCTAATATCCCCTCAGGCTTCAACTCCAAATCACTGAACAAGAAAATACAGTGAGGTTCAAAATGAAAACCTGTGATTTAACCAGATGAAACCACAGTGAAAGTAGTCACATGATCAACAAATCATTAGAATATTTAGAAGATATCGCATAATTTGTTATTATATCTTCAGAATAGAGTATCTTAGATGGTCCCTAGTAGTGTTTCCAAGTTCCATTGAATTTCATGATTACCCTCAATTTAATTAGGAATAGGAGTCTAGTATTAATATAAAATAGTGGTCATGTTTTGTATTGTGTATCGCATCCTTGATCCTTCATACCAATATCAAGATAAGTTTATTAGTCAAATTAGCACTGCTAAATTGACTGGTCAAAAGGTTTAGGCATGGGGACCAGACATAAAGCAATGTGGAGATAAATATTTCCAAAGGCTAACTTGGTCTAGCATCTACACATGCCCCTTAGTATTATGCATCACCATTTCATAGATTATAATTTGTTAGAACCATAACTTGTATCATGAAACTAGTTGCAGAATCTCATTTATAGCTTATTGGCAGTCATTACTTATATAATTACTAGATTATATCTTCTAATGATTTCAATTCCTCTAAAATAAGTAAATAGTTAAGGATCTAATTACAGTATGCTAGTAGCTTCCTTTATTGTTTTGGATCTCTGCTAGTTAGACATATTTTGTCATGTGTAATTGTAGCTAGTTCTGTTACACAGACAACTGTCAGAGGGCTGTTAGATTCTGTTATAACAGCCACAGACAGCTGTAACTAACTCAGTTGTATTGGGTTCTGTTATTCAAGACTCTATAAGTGCTCTCATCATTCAGGGACACTAACCTTATGCTTGTTTGAGTGTAAATAGAAAGGTAGATTGAGTAAGATAGGATAGAAATGCCAAATTTCTACTTGATTGAGAGAATAGATAAGAAGTAAAAATTTTAATGGATCCCACAAAAAAAAAAAAAAAAAAATTCCCCTGAAGTGGGGGGGAAATGTTTGTTACATTTGATTTTTTTTGTTTACTTTTTTTAAAAAGTTAAATAGTTTTTTTTATGACATAAAATAATAAATAATTTCATCTTTAAGAAAAAATATAATAAAATGTTTGAAACTTTGAGTTCAATTAATTTTTTAATTAGTATAAAGCTTTTTTATATTATTGATTTATTTATTTCTACCCACTATTCCACTCATCCAAACAAGCAAAGAAAATTTTCTTCACTTTTTTTTTTTTTCTTATATCGACTCAAACGAGATTTTATTTACCTTATTTCTCTTTTACTTCTATCCTTCCTAATTTTGTCCCTCTTTATTTCCCTTATAAATTATAATCCAAACGGAACATTAGTGTATTTTTGTTTTTAGAAGCAATCACTTATTTTTTAAAAGTGCTTATAGGAAGCTGGCAGATATAAGTAATAATTTTTCCAAAATAAGCTAAACCAATCACAATAATTTTAACTTTCAGATCAGAAAACTTCAAAACCAAGATGCAACTCTCTCTCTCTCACACTCACACACATATTCCTCTCATTTTGTTCAAGTTTCTCACCTGCTCATTTTCTAATAAAAGTATAAAACACATTGTACTCAACTGTAGTAGAAATTCCAGAGTCAACCACCCCCCCACCCCCACCCCCCCAAAACCAAGAACTTAAAGGTTGTAACAAAAAGGGAACGACAATGATAACATTGAAGTATGCTCATGTGATCCTTCTCTATTTATTTGATTTACCTGTAATCTCCAGGCAAAATGGGTACAACTTTTCTCACGGGCCATGTAATAGAATCTTCAACAGCATCCCGAATTGCCCCCTGTAATAATTTACTAGACCTAATTATTATAAAACATTTGAATTTCAGACACCTAATTAACTAATCTAATTAGAGAGAAAAGGACAAAAATGCAGAAAAAGATATAGGAACATGTTAGGATCTAATTGCAAGGTATGGGACTTGAGTCACACATTAACAACATGGGATTCTAGTGTGGGATTTACAAGGCCTTGGGCACTCCAACTAACTAGCTTTTGCAATATGGTTCTCCCAAGGTTCTTATCAATGGTATCATAACTTTTCACCATGCCTCTCAACTTCAAACGGGTGGCATAGGTGGTGGCATCAGCATTGTAGTGTTCACACAAGACTAGTCAAAGAGTCAGTGGATATCCAGCTTGCGCAGGCACTGGGGCTGCAAAGCATGGTGGAATGTTAAGATTCAATTGTAAGGTATGGGACTTAACTTAAATCTCACATCGGAAGTGTAGGATTTATAACTCTTGAGCTCTCCAATTACAATGGCTAGCTTTTGCGGTATGGTTCTCTCAAGGTTAATATCATAAAGAAAGAATAATAAGCTCAGCTAACTATTTTGTTTATGAATGATTAAATTGTGTATAATATAAATATAAATTTTATAAATGAAATACAACGCAGTACCAAATATTGATATGCTAGAAGACACCAAAAGTAACAACAGAGGTACAAGCCAACACATAGAAATGAACACAATATTGACTTCTTTTTTAATATTTTCTAAATATCAAACCAATTACATGAAACATTCCCTAGATTGACAAATAAATGGTTATATAGTCACTTAAAAGTTCATTTTAAAAGCTTTCATGAATGACAAAAATACATGAGTAAAACTTCAAAATGAATTAACAAGTGTCAAATATATGCACGTGTTCAGTGCACTCTTAATAATAGAAATTGAACACGTAATGTGTGCTAAAAATCAAGAGATGAAAAATCATTAATATGTGTGCTAAAATGAAGAGATGAAAAATGGAGAGGAATTGGGATGTAATTATAAAAAGTATTTGTTTTAATTTCAATTTCACATTCATAATTCTACATTTTTCATAATTTCATTTAACAATAAGTTAATGTACTTTGGAATGTTTTTTTGACAAAAAGTGAGGATGAAAACCCAAACTTTGTTTTCTTCACTAATACTTACAAAAATTCACTTGAGAACAATTGCCTTTTATCTAACCAAATTAAAATGAATACAAAGTTATGACCATTTTTTTTAAAAGAATCATGAAAAGTGAAAAACAATCTTCTATCAAATTTCAATAATCGGCAAAACAGAAAAATAAAATGACAGGAAATTAAAAGATCTGCTGGAGTTGATATAATTCATTCTATAACCAACACCTCTGTGCTGTGCATGAGATTCATGGCATTTATAATAATAAAAGATTGACCAGCACATAATATCTACTTTGAAGAAAACAACAATTTAATGTTACAAGTTTCCACATCAATACTGGAAATGCTTTCAAATAACAGAATGTGCTCTATGATGATTAACATGACACATTCATCATCAGAGTCAGAGATGTTAAACTACAGCAAAGAATCGTGAAAGCTGCAAATGGATATCATTAACAGAAAATGGGAGTAGTCCAAACCTCTATGGCATCATATAATCCAGGAATTGTTGATATGTCACCGCCAATGACTTTTAGAGTAAAATCCAACTTTTTCTGAAAGTTAAAATTTTCTCAAATGATTAAATATATTACATGGTGCATAAGGTTGAATGTCTTTGTAATTTGTAAAAATATGGCTTGACAAGTGTTTCAAGCTTGCATAAATAAATGTGAGAGGATGAGTCACTATTTGTCACTATTTACTCATCTTTCTGTACTCATTTTAATCCCTAACTTGTGCTTAATTGTTTATATTCTGCATTGTTTCTCATTTAGGATTTAATTGGACCGATAATTCAGATTTTAATTAATTTGGATTTTCTAAGTTTAATTATTCCTATTTTTATTTTCAGGGCAGTTTAATAATTAATTGGGC
>PYAF01002171.1:653287-669816 GCA_007407185.1 Glycine tomentella | reverse complement strand
AGTTTATCATTGCAGATGATAATGGAGAGATTAGGTGAAGTGCGTTCTCCTTTAAGTTCCACTAAGCAGCAGCCCATTATCTCCCATTACCTCCATTATGCAATCAATTATCATTAGTGGACAAAAAATAAGTGGACCACATCTGCTTTCATTATCTTCCATTATGGTAAAGATAACAGTGGACCACACTAATAACTCAGAAGGCACTAACATAACATGCATCCGGCTTGCGTTGCTTGAATTTGAAGCCTCTTCAAATGTGGGTTGGTGTTGTTCAGGTCTCTTGACAATTGTTTTATTCTTAAATTATTTTGACTGTGGGCCCGTTAATCTTGGCAGTAACTAGTACTACTGTAGATTGCTGAAACCTTAATCAACCTACCAAGGTTCAATTATTATAAGTTGAATAATATATTATTACATTTTCAGCAATCTACAGTAATACTAGTTACTGCCAAGATTAACGCACCCACAGTCAAAATAATTTATATATAATGGATTTTTCTTCATGGCACAAATTTCATTCTTTGTGTTTCATGCACAAATTTTTCTTCAACAATGGATTTTATATATAATATAATATTCAATGAGTATATTAAAAGTAGTATTTATCTTGGATTTTGATGAATAAAAAATAATTTACTTGTTTCAGAGTATTTTTTATGGATACGAATTTAAAATATTACCCCAAGTATTTTAAAGATGTAATTTTTTTATTTTTAAGATTTAACTACAATGCTAATATTAAAATACTATAATAATAAGTTGAATTAACCCAATCTTTTCTTTTATTTGTAAAAAATAAACTCATGCAAAAAAGTTTACAGCAAACCTATGTACTATTTAATTAACTAAGTTCTACTTGTCCAATTAACCTAATTTTATATTATAAAAGGAATACTCTTTGTACTAACTATTTTTTGTCTCCACTTTTTTAAGATCATTTTACTCTTTAAATACTTTAAAAGAACAATTATAATTGCATACTCTATATTGTGAACCTCATGTCTTTTTTTCATTTATTTATTTTTTTGTTTATTGTTTGTACCACTTAAAGAGAGGAAAGGCCGTATATGTTCACTTTCATCTGAAAGAAATATACAGTCAGTTTTGTAATACTTCAAATTTTACCCAGTAACTACTTCAAATGTAACTGCATACTCTTCAACGTGGGAATTTAATTCGTGGTTTTGAAGATCTTATAACTATTATAGGCACGAGACTACGAGTGCGTACCTTCTTTTCTTTCTTTATTTGAAATCCTTTTCTCCTTCGGATCCTATTCTTTCTTTCTCTCTATAAAAAACTCTTTTCCTTATTTTATTGTTCTCACAATCCTCCTTTCAATCCCATGACAGTTCACAATGATTTCTCCCTCAATGTATAAACGTAAACCTATTATATGTTGTCGCCACACACGTACTTCCTTCTTCTTTGTATGTGAATGTTTCTGGAGAAATTGATTGGGATAGGTATTATACAAAGTGGCTCTGAATCGGTTCATACTCCTCCGTGGATGTTTGTTCTTATTGTTCCTTGCTCCACTTGCGAACAGTGTAATAGGCGCACCAGATAATGCCATTTTTTATTGTGTTATTTTTTCCTTTATTTTTGCATACGAAATTATATTACAAAGAATGCGTGCTTAGGTTGATTATCTGTTACTTTTTTAAGATAAACCCTTGCCTTAGTTAACTTGGATGACTATATGTTGAAAACGGGTCTAGACTACCAGTCAACATGTTCTTGGCATTCTTACATTTGTTTACTTTTCCATGTTTAATATATTCTTTCTTTCTTTATTTTTTTATTTCTGTATCTATTTCCCCTCTATTTATGAAAGGAAAACCCTTAGTTGGAGTATATGTGTTATAATTTGTTTCAGTTTTTGTGTTTGGATTTGAAAATGGGGAACAATCCAATAGCTCGCAAGGAGGTTATCAAACATAGGTTCGCCCTCTCCTTCAGTGAACGTGACTCTAATAAAGAAGGAGGACTTTCACTTCGGTTTCAATTATTTTTTAACTTCTATTTAATTTAATTTTATATATAACTTTTCTTTTTTAGTAAATTTATGCTTTAAAAGAAAAGTTCAATTCCTGATGTTAATTTAATTTTTTGGGTGAGTTTTATGGATTTTAATCTGTCTTTGTTCTTATATATTCTTCCTACTCTATTACTTTCCCTATTTTCACTGTCTTTAATTTCTATAATTTTAATTTCTTTTATTGGGTGAAATGAGTGTTCTCGTAATGGAGTTGAAGATTGCCAATTTGCCATTATCGGATGAAATGAACGTCCTTTCTCTTTGTTTTTAATGTAATTGTCTGTTTAGTTAAATTTGTTTATAAATAATTTTAAATGAAGAAAATAAAAAAAAAAAGATAAATTTTTTCATAAGTAAAAATAAATTATTCATTAACTAATTTTTAGAAGCTCACTAATATAACCTTTTTAAAAGATAAGATGACATCTACAAATTAGCTAATGAAAAACTTATTTCATTTTTTTTTCTTACTTTCTTTGTTTTTAAAATGTTTTTACAAAAGTTTACATCTAAATATACCCTAAATTTTTCTTTTTAATTTTTTTCTTTACCTTGTCCTTGGGGCAGACTTTTCTAATAGACTCACGAGTGTTTTCTTTGTTTTATGTTGACAAGGCTTTCAATTTCAACGCTCTTCTAGCAGAATTCAGCAAAAAAAGTATTGAAAGTTCCTACATTAATTTTTGTTTGTATGTTATAAACCTTCCAAAATCATTATTCAATTATTTCGAAAGATTTCTATTCTTCTAATCGTCTATGGTCATAACAGACAATCAATCATTCTTGGATGTTACAAAACAATGTTGAATTGTATAGTAGATAAAAGAGTGAAATTTGACTGTCTTCCATGTTGTGTTGAATTAACCTTTTATTTATTTTTCTATTTACACATAATATAAATTTCTTGGAATTTGATATACAAGTTGCATTGTCCTCTACTCATCTACTTCATCCAATAATCATTTTTTGTGTGAAAAAAAATTGGCCATGTTAATATATTTCTTTTTAAAATATATTATTCAATTTTAAATTATATTTTAAAATATACAAAACTGATATTCAAAAATTAAATTTCAATTAAAAGTAAAAAATTATCTTTTGATCAAATACAATTATATTATTTGTTAGGACTGTACCAAAAAAATATTATTTGTTAGGATACGATCTTATCCATTTTTATTACCATAACAGTGTTTGAATTAATAGTTCGCCTAGTTTAAGGATTTTCTAAAACTTTTTATTTTCATTTTTATTGTAAAAATATCATTTTTTATTTTGAAAATTAACTATAATCTATAACATCTATAATTGGTCAACAATGGTAAAATTTAAAATTTTCTATTATTTTTTCTCCATTTTTTTTGGAAAACTTTTTCTCTCACTTCCATTAACTCTCTCTATGGATTATGAAAGTTATCCAATATTATTTTATTTTATTTTTTGATTTTTTTCATATTTCACAATTTATTTAACCACTCACATAACTACTCACATTTCTTTTTATTCTGAACTACCCACAATTATGCTATCAAACAGAAAATGCTCACAAAAGCAAAAAAGAAATAAAAATAAACAATTTATTATTTTTAACACTATATGTCATTCTTTTTTCTTGTTCATTCATCTTTCACTTTTGTTATTTGTATTTCTATTTCTTTTGTTGCATTTTCATGTTTTTACTTTCTTTGTATAATTATCTTTTTGGTTGTAATTTGGTTTACATGTTCTTTGAAAGTTCATTTTATTTATATTCAAAAGGATGAAAATTGTAATGAGTCAATTATAACAATACATTCAAGCCCTTTTTTTTTTTTTTTACTATTGTTTTCATACCATACCAAGCTGTAAATTTTTTTTGATCCAGACCATACCAAGCTGCTTTTTCACCCTTTAACCGACCCTACCCATTTGACATGACAGCCCTATGAATCCGTTAATCCTTTCCCACCAACAACAATGAGAAGCTCCTCCTTACTCCATGCCATGTCACACGTTGCCTTAGGAAATTTCGTTATCTGTCCTTTAATTCCTGAAGAGAAATAAGAAATTTCCTTATTTGACCTTTATTGTCCAAGGAAACAGTAGTTAAGCACATGAAAGGATGATGGCCTCTAACCAAGTGGGTTTGGTTTTACTTTAATTGATTGCATTATAGTACTTTGTCATAAATCATAGTGATTGATCAGTGGTTGGTTCTTCGTGCTTCGCTTCTCGGTTATAGAAATAGGGTAAAGTTTCTGTATATTCAGTTTTTCATGGATATGTTCAGGAGTGAAATTTTAGCAGGAAAAGTAAGAAAATAGTAATTTTATTTTGAAATTAAGAGTTATATAATATGTATAAAATAAAGGATTAGGACATTTATGTTCATTTATATTTTATTTTGAAAAATGATTAGAGGATATTTATTAGAAATGAAAATTTATCCTTTTCCCCCCTAAATCTCTGATTCTAAATAAGTATCTAATAAATGTCTAGTGGGATTTGTTTCTCAAGTGTTTCTTAAGCTGAACACATCTTGACTGAATTCAGACAACCGTGTGTTTCCTCCAGATGTTGAATAATAAATTATTGAAATTCCAATTAGAAATCTAAAACCTGAATATTGATGAAAAAGACACATTGTTAGTTGTTTGACCATTCGTGTATGCTTGAAAAGAAATGGACAAATTGCAACAATATCCATTTAGCAATTAAGTTCTGGAATTCACCCATTTCTGTATTCACTTTTCACTAGTGAATTCCTGTAACATGAAAACAAGCACAACCATAGATAATGAATTCCCCCAAATTAGCTATTTCTTCATCCTAAAAGAACAAACTCATATAGTCATATTACAAAATCCACTGCCAGCTCTACACAGAAAAGTACTCCAGTGGCAAGACAAGGATATTCCTCGGTGTACTTTTTTTTTTTTTTTTTTGTAGAAGTTTGTTACTTATATTCATGTCTTGTTGTTTTCTGAGACAGTTACAATTGGTTTCCACTTGCTAAGTAATGTTCAAACTTTAGAATAATGACTAATGAGACAGTGTATTGTAGAATAAATAAAGTCACCTAGAAAAATACCCAAATGATATGACTTCATTTCACAATGGCTGTCGGTAGGATAGACAAGGAAAAAAAAATCTTTTAAATACATTTTTAGTCCTTACAATTTAGTATTTTTTGGTATTTCATCCTTGCAAAAAAAAAATCATTTTTAATCCTTGTAAATTATGTTTTTTTCTGTCTTTATAATATTTTAGATAAATTTTTTTACAATCCAAAACACTATCTAAAATGTTTTAAGGACTAAAAACAAAACAAACATAATTTATAAGAACTAAAGACAAAAAATTAATTAATTTTGCAAGGAGGAAATGCAAAAAGATATTAAATTGCAATGATTAAAAATTTATTTAAACCAAAAGAAAAAGACTAACTTCACAATATCATCACCAAATACCATCACCACTTATTAGATCCTTGCACTCTTGAGGTAATCTGCCCTTATAGCCCACAATTGTTCGCCCACTGATTTCATGTCAGGTCTATCTGTTCGAATGGGGGCTGCACATTGAAACGCCAAATCAAACATTTTCATCAGAACATCTCCGTTTACAGCTTCTTCCATTAAAGGATCCACCAGTTCCACCACACTTCCTTCATTATACTTCCTGAAGGCCTGCATAAAGATCAAACGCATAGTGGTTGAGTAGTGCTTCAAAATGAAAAGAGAAAGTAAAGCTTTTGATCTAGTATTGAATTAAGAGTAAATGGTATATGTACTAACCATGTGAAGTTCTTTTTATATTGTCATCTAATTACAATTTGTAATATGAATGGTAAGTTTGATGACTTTCAATAACTATTTTAAAAGTCATACCTATCATAATTTCTAATTGGTTAGTAATGCAAATTTTTTACACATAGAGTACATAAAAATTAAACTCTTAAATTAATTACTAAGAGCAACTACAAACTCAATTTTGGTTAAGCAAAAAATAAAGGTTGGGACCGCATGATTTCTAGTTCACTTGACAATCTTGTATTCACAATGACATGTCCAAAAGTAAAGGTGCCACTAGAGTTTGGTGGTGAGAGTGGAAGTTTTCTTAAAGAGGTCCCTAACTTATGGGATCAGTGTTGGATGGATAACACAGTACATCATCTTTTCTAAGCATGTCAAAGGTAAAATAGACAATTAACACTTGTAAAAAAATGAAGAAACAAAAAACTCGTCTTAATAAAAGCAAATTATGAGCTTACCCATCTGAGTGTAACCCGCTCTTCAACAGTTTTCTTCAACTCAACAGGACGGCGGCCTGTCACAATTTCTAAAAGCAAAATTCCAAATGAATAAACGTCACTCTTGGGAGTGAGTTGGTATGTTTTCATATACTCAGGGTCCAAATAACCAACTGTTCCCTTCACTTTGGTAGAAATGTGTGTCTGATCAGTGTTCACTGGTCCTAGCCTTGCAAATCCAAAATCAGCAACTTTGGCTCGCATGCTTTCTGTCAGAAGAATATTGGATGATTTCACATCTCGATGAATAATTTGCTTTTCTGTTCCAAGAGTTGACAAAGGTCAGGCATCAAGATTCAATTGGCAGATCTATAAATATTATTAGGCTATAGGGAAATCATGTTGCATGTATATACTAGAATTAAAATAAGTTAAAAACTGAAAATCTAATAATTGGCACATTGTCAAGGCAATAAAATATGTATCTATCCTTACCAAGTACAATATATAAGAAGCGCATCAAGTGAGAGCACGAGAGGTGAGAGGAACAAATCTCAATTATATAATTCAAATGGTTAAGATAAAAACAATATTGACCATCTATATATATTAACTTCTCTCACCTCTCACTCTCTCACTAGATATGCCCCTTACATAAGGTTGATTGCATTGAAATATGTTGAAAAGGTACCAATGATCACTACTTGAGCATAATGTTTAGTCAATAGACTGTTTCAGTAAACCAACAACACAATAACCTTATTTAAGGCAGTTTTCAATAAACTCAAGATTTCAAAGCATTTATTTATACTCTAATTATGTAAGATGTAGTGTAGAACAATCTTACAGTTGGTTTGTGTGTAAATCAAATGTAGAAGGTGAACAGAATAGAGTAATCACTGACCTGCATACAGATGCAGATAGGTCAAGCCATGAGCAACATCAATAGCAATTTCAAGGCGCTGATTGAAGTCTAGGATTTTTCCACGCATACCTGCCAATAATATCAATATGACATTCTGCATTAGATTCAATATTCAAAAACAGATTGTTGGCAGATAACAGGGCAGTCTTACCATCCAAATGTTCTCTAAGGGTACCATTTGGCACAAACTCTGTAATAAGAAGGCGTTCATTTCCTTTGTCAATATAACCTAGTAGCTTCACCAGGTTTCGGTGATCAATTTTCGCCAAAAGTTCAATTTCACTGCTGAATTCTGTCCTCAAACTATCAAAATGTTCCTATACGATTTAGCCACGTCAGGACAGAGACAATAAGTACTTCTACCATTTTTAGTGATACAGGACAGTCAAAGCATTTCATATTCCAATTTTAATACATAATTTTCCTAACAAAAAAGAATCCAGAACTTGAGCTTTCTAAGGTTAGCTGCAGACTTTTAAACTACATAATAAGAGTTACTTATTACCTTTTTTGCACGTTTTACAGCCACAACCAGGCCATCTTCCAACTTGGCCTTGTAGACAGTTCCAAAACCTCCTTCTCCTATTTGTAATGTTTCCGAGAAGTTTTGGGTAGCTCTTGTAACTTGGTTCAGATTGAGATGCAACGATTTAAGTCTATTGAGTTTTGGGGACATTGAGAATCTTGACGGACTAGGTGGCACCCGAAGTGGACTGGCCGGAATCTTATCATTGGTGGAGGCTTCGAAGGAGGAAACATAATCCACTACAAGATCAAAATTGTTCATTACTTATTCAAGTGTAACCACAGAAGCATAATCATGAAAAATAAAATAGAAAGAAAGAGAGAAAAGGACAGCATATAATAACAATGGAAACTTAAGTTTTTTAAGGGAGTATAGGAAAAGTTTTTTAAGGGAGTATAGGAACAGATTATTTATCAAACTGCATGTCAAAAAACCCTTCTCCAAATCCATAAAACGAATGCACATGTCTAGCATGGAAGTTATCCAAACAAAGTCCAAAAAAAGGTGGTAAACATCAACTCACTTGAATTTGGGTCCTTGGCCAGAACAGCATGAGAAGTTGCTTTACGTCTCTTGGCATAGAAACAAGGACAGAGAACAGCACAACACACCAATAAAGCTCCCCCTGCACCAATAACAACTACTTTGGATGACACAGGATTAGAATCTCCTTGTGGTGTGGATTCACTGCTCAAATCCTTTAAAAGTTTCCTCCCTGCCTTTAAAGGTAAATTCACTGCAACCAATAAAAGCCAAAACAAAGGTTAAAAGAAATGCTATTCTCAAAGACAGTTATAGTAAAAGTGGAAATCTACAAAACAAAGATTGTGCATAACTATGGCAAATGGCAAACCATACTCAAATTAACATCATATGGTACCATACCAAAAGACTCATCCACCACACATTTGACACTTCCAAAGTAGTCCTTCACATCACACCCCTTTGCAGTATACAATTGGAGAGCCTCACAGAAAGCAACTTTGTTCACTACATTGCCGTTTATGTAGAACAGATCCTGACTATGACTAGAATATGAATGTGCCACCCAATCAGAGTCACAATCCCTTGACTGTAGGACAACCTCAGAGCCAAAAACTGTCCACAATTGCAGCAACAGCACCAAGAACAACACAGTGATAGCCATTCTTAACTAAACAGTGCAATCCAATAGGAAAGCATTTCCTTATAGTAATACAGAAGCACCCTAGTGCATAAAATTACCAAACAAAACCAGCACAGTCTAAAACAAAAATCTTCAAAGTTCCAAAATATTGACCAGAAGACCCCCACAGCGATCAATCAAAGGTGTTAGCCCAATTCAGCAAATTGGCCCACCATGAATAATTGAATTGCGATTCTGAATAAAAAAAGGCAAAGTTCAATTTCTGACACTGAGAACAAAAGATCAACGTGAAAGCGGAGTTTGCCTTGGATGAAGTTACAGTTGTGTTGTATGCAGTGTTTCCTTAATTTCTCCAAAACCTCAAGGAGCCAGCTGGCAAGGAATCCAAGACAGGACCTTGGAGCTTAACAATTGTTGTTGCTGAAAGATTACCCAATTCACCCAAACAGAAGAAAAGACAAAAGAACAAAACTTTTCACTGAGAACCAAGGAAAGGTGGGTTTCTCGGAATCTGGGGTGTGCAAAAGAAGAAGAAGCTAGGAGGAGCTGCTGAAGAAAGAACAATCACATAAGGCGGCTATGGAAAAATGAAATTATTAATAATAAAAAAATAATTAATAGAAGCAAACCCAGTTTTACATTTCAAAATTGTCCCAAGTAGTAGCAGCAAACTGGCAGATAAGAATCAACATTATTCATTAATATCAAGCATAGTTTTGCACAGAGAGAGAGAGAGAGAGAGAGAGAGAGAGAGAGAGAGAGAGAGAAGTGAAGAGAGAGAAAGACAAGAAAAGAAGCAATGGTTGACTCTGACGTAATGCCAATTGCCGTCTCTACGTAATATATAATCGTATTATAATATTTATTTATTTGTTTATTATCTATTGTTATTTTTTTATGGAAAAAAAATTCAAAACAGGAAATGACGTTTCAGTCTAAGACAAAGAAAACATGCATGCTCTAATAGCGCTTCTAGATACTAACATTTAAGTCATCCAAAATGAATGAGTGGAAGTTTTAACATGCTATTTATCAGATACAAAATTATGTCTTATTTTACTCGGACAATCCCTTGGTTATCTATTGTTATTCTATTAATGTACTATGTTGTATTTAACACCCAAATATTTGATTTATATTACCGTAATTGTTATATGTATCTTTGAAAACTTTGTGGGATAAAGTGTGTAGATGCCGTGGTTGACCATCGAGGCTCGAAGTTAATTGTGGAAAGCTACATTGAATTGCTAGGAAAGAATCTGGAGGGCATTTTTGGGATTCTGAAAAATTATCAGTGATGTATGTGGCACCATGGGTTTGAACTTTTAACCTTTTTTGAGTCTGAAAAGGGTTTTCACGTGTGATTTGAAAATGGAAATTCAGTTGAGTAACCTTGGAGTGAAGCTGATGTTGTTGTTCTCAAGTTTAATATTAAATTGTCATTATTACAAGTTGAATTAGGGGAAATGAAATTGTGTTTGAGCAAGTTTGGATTGAATTTGTTAGTCCATGTTATAGACTAAAACTAAAAGGATGATTTTCTAAACATAAAAAAATATGAAGCTGATTAGACATGATGGTTGAACTCCAATTGGAATAATATAAATGAAAAGCATCATTTGCTTTAAATAATGCAAACAAGTTGAGAAGAGAGGAAAAAAGAAAAAGCATCATTTGCTTTATAACTACTTTTTGCATTGTTTGAATTACATCTCCTAAATCCCTAATTATTTGAGGAGGAGGAGGAGGGGGTGGGGGGGGGGGGGGGGGGGGGGGGGGGGGGGGGGGGGGGGGGGGGGGGGGGGGGGGGGGGGGGGGGGACTTTAGAGGCCTTCAAATTTAGATAAAGATAAATTGATAAAAAGATTTGACCGTAATAAGTTAAAGAATGAATAATTAAATTTAGAAAAATATTAAGTAGCCGAAATTATATATGAATTGTTGTAGAATAATTGAAAGTATAAACATTTTTTTGTTTTATTTTTATGTAGACGACTTAAATAAATGCGTCTTTAAGATACAATTTACGAAATATTTATCATCATTTATTAATTCATCTTAATTACCTAAAAATATATATTTGAGTTCTAAAGATATTGAATATTTTCATTTTAATTTCTTAACTTATGTCTCATAAAAAGAAATTCTTATGCATTTAAAAAAAAATCCTCAATGCTTGAGATTTATTTTAACTTTTATTGAAAAACATTTTAAATTATCTTTTTATGGATATGTTTGAAACTAATCTAGCGACATAGCGACATACATAGTTTTTCACTGCATTTGTAGTGTATTTTTTTTCCTTAGACAAAAAGTAGTGCTATACTGCTATCAGGTTCAGGTGTTTGAAAAACTTCCCAAATCCATCAACCCTATTAATTCTCTACCATTTCCTTTATTCAGTGCTATCAAATCTCAATCATCTCTCTCATTTTCAATCAATTCACGGTTCTATGCTATCAAGAAACTAAAAAAAAAAGTGCCTAAACTATTTGTTTAAATTATATAAAAGAAATCATGTTTCTAATTTTCTATAGTAAAATTACAAAAAATATAAAGTTACTTGTATTAATTAATTTTTTCTTTAGTATAATTAATTGTCAATAATATAAAATGAGAAAACTGGAAGTTAGCTAGAAAATAAGCTAGTGACCTTTAATCATAAGTTTAAAGATTTTGCTTATCTTGAATAGTTTGTTTCCTTTATTAAAAAAAAAAAAGAAGATTATCTGAGTTTTTAGGAATCTAATTTGAACTTATGAAAATTATAAACATAAATATCACAGTGAAAGTACAAATCAATTGTTATTATTTTTCTATTTAGAAATTAAATTTAGATGGATTTTGTCTCTAACTTTTCTTATTGCATTATAAAGTTTTACATCACATTCTTGAAAATATAACAAGAAATTGCTAAGTCTCCTAAAAAAAACAAGAATTTGTTAAATGTGTTGTTGCTGTGAGTATTATTGGATTCAAAAGTACACTGAATTTGCCTCAATGTCATGTTTAATATGATTTTTAATGATAAATAGGAACATTTTTACCCTAAACTATTGACGTTTAAATATTCATCATTTTTCTTTCCAAAAAATAAGCATTCGTCAATTTCACTTATAAGGTATTGACATGCATTTTATTACGATAAGCAATATCACTAATCATTTTCTGAAACTCAAATGCCTTCTTTAAAATTTGTTTCCATTAAATTTTTTGAGGTCACTTCATCCCAAACAAATTATACAATATCGAAAACAATTTGTTATTACTATCTCTTATATATTGAACATTTATCATTCAAGTTAAGACTGGAAAGTTAGTGACATTTAAAATATTAATATTTTATGGATCAGTATCAACTTATTACGCTTCTACATCCTATGATAAATGTATATCTGCCCAAATAAAAAAATATTTAAATTGACAAAGTTTTGACTTATTGATTAATTGATATATCTTTAAAATAGTAAATTTTCACTAATTAGAATTTGTTGAATATGTGTTTTTTTAAAACGGTTATCCAAATCCAAATGGAATTTCTAAAAAAATGCCAGGCATATATGAATACTGATAGAACAACCATTTTTTTAAAATATTTTTTTCCTCAAAAAATACAAGTGTCCCGAATATACTTTAAATCTATAAAATAAAAAATCACGTGTCTTGACATTGAAAAAAATACTATATTTTTTTGATGCTGAGAAAAAATATTATATAAATCTACGTTAAATATATAGTTTTGAAAATAATTATTACAAAATTAATAACATTATCATTCATAATAGTTTATGATTTTTTTAGGGAATAACAGTTTATGATTAAACACTAGTATAAAGTGTTAATCCAATCTTTTTTTTGGTGAGTGTGGTAGTCTATTCTAAATTGAATGTTCTAATTATTTATTTTTTACACGTCAAAGAAAAATTAAGGGAACGGAATTCAAATAAAAATATTTTTCATCAATTTTAGTTTAGTTTTTCGTCGTCAATTTAAGTAAAGATTTTAACCTTTATTTATTTTTCGGCTTTCATAATAACGAGACGCGTGGCTGCTCGTGGGGCTTAACTAATCACAAGTTTCGAGTGGGGCTGGGTATTGGGCTTAAATCGTTTTGTTTTTGGTCTGCGGTTATTAGGTTTCAGAAAAACCAACTTCCTATGAAAATATCAAATCCAATTTCAGGACACAGTAGGCTACTTATCTTATCATTTCTTTAAATACAAATTTTATGTAATGATTTTTTTATAAATATCATACATTTCTCTTCATTGAAAAATAAAATTCTATCTTTCAATTTAAATCACACTCCTAAACATACTTTAAAATAATGTAAATTTATAAAATGCCTTAATCAAACACCAACTGTTAAGTATAAAATTTTATTATATTAAAGTAAAATAATTGTCTCAGAATATAAAAAATTAAATAATTGTCTGTTATTAATTTATTTTCAAAAAAAAATATGAGAGAGCATTTTTTATTCTTTAAGTAACAAAGGAAATTCGGAAGGGAAAATGAAAAAACAATACAATACGATCTCTTAAATCTTAATATGAATTATTATCATCACTCTATCTCGCTCTAATCTCATTTAAGTATATGAATTCTTAAGTAAGGTCTAACTATATATATTTTAAGTAAGATCTAATTTTATTTATTTAAAACTTTATCTTAATTAATGCACACGTCATTTGGTTTTTTGAATTAAGAATGATATTTTTTAGTTAAAATTTAGATCAGATTAGGCCATCTTAATTTTTGAACAAAAAACCCTTCTTAATCCTAGGGCTACGAATACCCTGCATCTAATAGGAGTATTATTAACAAGTTCTCTAATTTATACCATATATAAATATATACATATATATAAACAAACATGTGATATCAAATTTGCTTATATGACATGAGATATAAGTGAACTTTATACCAAAATAGATCCAAGTAACATTATTGCAAAAGATATCTAAAATACATGTCATCTATTTTAGATATCTTTTACAATAATATTACTTAGAATCATTCATGTGAGCAAATTTGATATAACTTATCAAATCATACGTTTTCTTGGCTTAAAAAACAGGCCTTTTCACATGCTGTAAGACAATCCACACGCATCGTTTGCGGAATGAGTTTGTGAATTGTGATTTATTAGCCAACTCTTTTGTTTATTGAAAACCTCACAAAAATTAATGCCTCTATATTTATATAGGAGTGATTTCATATCCCCTCTTTTCTTAAAGATTAAAAGTGAAGAAAACTTATTACATATGCGTGTATAAATGAGTGTTTTTTATGGTTATGAAATACTAGTATGATGATTGATACAAGTGAAAAGAAAAAAAATGATTACTTTTATATTTATCTTAATTAGTTTGAGTTAAAAATGTTGTTGATATTCTATATTTATATTTTAAAATAAAATAAAATTTTGTTTAAATTTTAAATTAAAAATATTAAATAAAGTAAAAATGTTTTTAAAAAAAATTATATATCACTTTATTTTATTTTAAACAATTTAATTAATAAAATTTAATAATATTTTGTTACTTTATTCCACTTTTTTTTTTCTTATCCACCAATTCATAGTCTACAAGAATCTGCCTTTGTTTTGTACCTGGGACACTGACTGGGGGGTACAGATTCGAATTCCGTTTTCCTTATCTAATATATACTTTATTCTTATGGTTTTAGACACTAAAAAACGGAGGATATTGTGAATATTAGGTTTTGGTAAAAGAAAAACAATGGTAATTGTTTTTAACAGAACCAAAAAAAAAAAATTGAAATGACGTGTGACTTTTTTTTTAGTTAACAAAATTTAACTACTATAACAGACTTGTCTTCGATTTTACGCTGAAAAAATAATTTGAAATTCATAATTGATATTAGTTAAATTTGTACATGTTAAAAAATATTTCAAAATTAATTATGTGATCATAATTAAGTCTAAGCTGAAGTAACTTTTTCATTAGATCAAGAATTTTATATTGAATTTTATAATAAAAATATCTAACCATAAGTTATATCACCTTAAAATTACTTTTAACCAAAATAAATTTTATTCAAAATCAACCTGCACTCGTCCAAAAACAAACACACATGTACATGATAGACTTGAAAAACTGAAGCCAGTATTCCTTGCTTCTGCGTTTTTCATTTAGTAGACGTGGAGAGAAAAAATGCAATCCACATTTTTAATTTTTTTTCCCCCAAACACACACTTGGATTGGAGATGAAGTGATAATGAGAAAGAGGACAGCAATTCCCATCTTCATGTGTGATAACTTTGAATGTAACTACATTGCAGGATATTATTCATTGACAGGTCAAGTAACATTGCTTGTACAAGAAATGTCATTTATTTTGATCTAATGATAATTTTTATTAAGCAATATATCTTATATTTAAGCAATTAAAATAAGATATACTCTCGGAGATGCCGTTAGGTTCGAACTTCATTACTATTTACTATTGTACAAAGAAAAAGAAAAAGAAAAACATAATAATGTGTACTTGTGTAGCTGCAAGAAAGTCTCCTTATTTTAAGGTGCAACAAATAATTTTATTTGGAGGGGGAAATTTTGAGGCTTATGTTTTTATCATGCTCGTTTGTGTTTTGTTTTTGGTAAAAGAAAGCAATATAATAAAATTAGGTCCTGTGGTTTTTACCTCATATATTGAGAAATTTTTTTTCACATAAAATTTTTGGCACCCTTTTAACAATTACTTATAAGTTGAATTGTTTGAATATTTTTATTTATTGTAAAAGAAAGCAATAATATATATTTTTTGAATGCGAAAAGCAATAATATATCGTTGTATAATATTTTAAGTTTTTCTTTATACACATTTATGATCATTTTAATTTTTTAAAAATATTTTAGTTATATGGAAAAGGCATATTTCATTTTAAAAAAATCTTCTAAACATACTTAGAGAAAGAATCTGCTAACCTAACATACAAAAAAGAAAGAATATTTGCTAATATACAATCAAATATAAAATGTTAAAGCATGTTGGTTAGATAAGTTGGTCAATTAGGATTGTTTAACAAAGTTGTATTCTAATTATTGACATCCTATATTCTAAAACTCGTCAAGTGTACGTCCAAAGACGATTTTAGCCGTTCAATGCAGGGGTATTTAAGTATTTTCAGAACAGTCTGGTAAAAAATAGGGTATTTTCTACGCAGGATATCATTTTAGACTTAGTGACGAAAACGATCCGTACCCACAATGCCATCATCGTCCTCATCATAATAATAATAATAATTAATTATTATTATTTAATAAGTATTTTTTAAAAGTGTAATTGTTTTTTTACTGAATATTAAAAATATTTTTCATACAACACTTTTTAATTAGTTAAAAAAAACCTTCAACATATTAAATTTCAAATTTTTATTCAATATTCAACTTTTAATTATTTAACCAGTAACTTTAAATATTTATTATTAATTATTATCAGTTTAACATTGCAAAAAATATTTGCACTAAAAAGTCTTCTATTCTCCCAGATAGTTGTTTCTATTTTTAAATATTTATTTATTTAATTTAAGAGATTTGTTAAGTCACACTACTATTCACTTATTTTTAGAAAGAATAAGTTAGTGAATAATAACTATAATTATTTTTAAAATACACATATGTTTAACTTGTTAACTTATTTGTTTAT
>PYAF01002171.1:634901-653187 GCA_007407185.1 Glycine tomentella | reverse complement strand
AATAATTAATTTAATAAGTAACTTTAAATATTTGTCGTTATTTTAACATTACATAAAGCTTTCACACTAGAAGTATGCCATGTGTCTGCTACTCTACCAAGTTTTTGTTTAAATTATTATATGTACTACTAACTTTCCGTTATCTTTTATAAAAAAAGAAAAAGGAAAAAGATTTCATATGTATTAAAAAATAGTTTAATTTATTAAATCGTATTATTCTTAATTAAAATATATTATTTTTAGTTATTCTTTATTAAAATTTGATATATATTAAGTACAAACCCCTATTAAATGAAAATATATTTTAAACATAGTCTTATTAAATAAAACCAAAGTAATTAAGTTTGATTTTTTTAATTATAAAAAATAACGAAGATAGTATAATGTATAATAATCACCGAAACGTCGACTCCTCAGACAAGTGTGGAATTAACGTGAAAACGACTATCCGAATGGGAAAAAAAATAAAATAAAGTGTTTGAATTAAACTTTATTATTTTTAAACTTGTAATTCCCGTATACAAAATTATGTAAACCTTATATGAAATATAGTCATTTTAATATTTTAGGTCTAGACCACATAATTTTTTTTAGGCGAATTTTGTTCATGTGTAAAATTTGAATTCAGAACCGTATTTAAGGAAACTAACTACTCTTTAATAGACTCATTTTGATAAAAAAAATATAAATTGATGTGTTTCTAAATGATGAAAACCATGAGAATAAAGAATTCTAACTGTAGAGTTTAAATCGATAGTTCATGTTTTTTTTTTCTTTTAGAAAAATCGATGGTTAATGTTTTTTTTAACTAATTAAAATAATATTGATAATTCATATTAAGAATGAATATAGGTTGAGTTAAATTTGTTAAATTTATGTAAAATATCGCCCAAAGCTCCAACTCCAAAATAGAGTAATGTCCGAATCTTCTTGAAAAAGTTCGGATAAATTTACCATTACTATCTCGAAGAGCAGCACCACAAGCTACAGCTGCCATTGAATGGGAATAATTGACACCTTTCTTGTCCTTTATTTTCTTGCTAAGCTGAATTGTGAAAATAATTTATTAGATTATCAACTATAATTGATATTACAAACCTCATATTGTAAATGATTATGATTATGATTAAGTTCTTATTCTTCTAATTATACTTTGGTTATAATGTTTTGTTGTATGAAAAATAATGTTTCTATTATATTTTGTAATAACAACATCAAAATTATTATGCACTTGACGACTAAAATCAGAATTATTGTAAATATTTTACAAATATATCTATAATGACAAAATATATATATATATATATATATTTAAAAAATAGAAAAACATTTGATATCTGATGTGTTGATCATATATTTCATACTATTAAATAAACAATATTAATATCATATATACTAATAATATTAAAGTTAATATTAATAAATAAATATTGATAAATAAAAATTAATAAATAGATACTAAAAATATTACAATTGCAATTAATAATATTAATATATTTATTGGATATCCAAAATATCAATTAATAAAATAATAAATATAATTACTTTCAATAAAAAAAATCCCTATGTTAATATTTACATTCCATTCTATCATACTCTTTTGAAGTGGTTACTTCCTCAAATCATCAACTCTTATATCAATAGTTAGGAAATCAAGAAAAATAAAATACTTAAAAAAATTTCATCAATGGATCACAAACAAATCCCATACATAAATTTGAGAAACAATCTTGATCTTCTTTAATTCTTGATTTGTAATTTTGATTCTATGTTATCTTTTCATGTTTTTGATATGATTTTCAATTTTGTGTATATTTTATTTATTTATTTATTTTAGTATAATTGAAATTTAAACTTAATATATTCATGTAAGGTATCATAAAAAAATAATTTATTTAATTAAAATAAGAATACAAGAAATAAATATAAAAAGTCAATATTGAATCAAAATAATAAATTTTCTTAAATATATATAAAATTGTGAAAAATTAAAAAACAAAAAATCAGATTAAAAATGAAAAAAAAATCAAAATTATAATTTAACTTAAAATAAAAGAAAGATATAAAAACTTGAAATTTAATAGTAAGAGATTGGCTGACAACAACGAATAATAAAGGGCATCTAGTGAAAGAAAGTAATATTTCAGGTGACAACAAGTGCCGAGGGTTGCTGCTCCCGGGCCCCATCCCATCCCATCCATGACCATGGGTAGGGGTGTTCGCGGTCTGGATTGGATCGGTTTTGAAGAAAAAATCATCCGATCCAATTTCTTCGGTTTGGTCATTTAATCATCCATTCGGTTTGAAATTTTTTTCAAATCCGATCCAATCCAATCCAATTTTTTTCGGTTTGGATTGGATCGGTTTTCGGTTTTTTAAAAAGTCTAAAAATAAAACTTATGAGAATTATTTTTATCAAAATAAGGAGTATCTAACATAAACAAACACATTCATTGGACAAAAACAAACATCATTTTCTAATTTTCATTAGACAAACATGTTAATTGGACAAAATAAGAAACAATGTATTGCATTTTTGATTTTTGGGCTATGATGGGGAATAGGCCCAAGTAGATAAGGGGTAAAGTATAGTTTATAATTGGATCGGTTTGGATTGGATCGGTTTTCATCGGCCAATCCGAAAACCGATCCAATCCGGTGAAAATTTTCGGTTTTTTTTCGGTTTTCGATTTTTCGGTTTTCGGTTATTTCGGTTTTCGGTTTTTCGGTTCGGTCACCGCGGTTTAGATCGGTTTGGATCGGTTGATGAACACCCCTAACCATGGGATGGCATACCGTGACTTGTTAGGACCGTAACGAAAGGAAGACGAGAAATTAAAAAGAAACACAAAAAGCACATATAACCGCTTAAAGGCCCATCCCATCCCCTCCGTCTCTCTCACTCAATTTCCAGACTCATCCTCCTGGGAAGAATATTCTTTCTTTTTTCCTTTTTTTTTATTTTTTATTTTTATTTTTTAGTTGTTGGTCACTCACCACCTCAAATCTCCTTCTTCTCATTGGCGAACACTCTCTTTAAAAGCACCAGCACCAGCACGGAGCACCAGCAAATCATAAATGGCAGGAAACGATTGGCTGAACAGCTACCTTGAAGCGATACTTGACGTCGGGCCTGGCCTCGACGATGCCAAGTCCTCTTTGCTTCTCCGAGAGAGAGGCAGGTTCAGCCCTACTCGCTACTTCGTCGAAGAGGTTATTGGCTTTGATGAGACCGATCTCTATCGCTCTTGGGTTCGGGTACCGTACCGTACTACTCTCTCTCTTTCACTCTCTTTCTTTCTTTCCATCGATTCCACTGATTACGTTCCTGATTTTGATTTCCCAGGCTTCCTCCACCAGGAGTCCTCAGGAGAGGAACACCAGGCTTGAGAACATGTGCTGGCGGATTTGGAACCTCGCTCGCCAAAAGAAGCAGGTTCAATTTCTCATTTCTCAATTATCTGTATTATGGATTATGCTTTTGTTTTTGTTTGATCGGTGATGAGTGATGATGTGCTGTTTGAGTAGCTGGAGAGTGAGACAGCCCAGAGAGTGAACAAGCGTCGTCTGGAGCGCGAGCGAGGGCGCAGGGAAGCCACCGCGGATATGTCGGAGGACTTGTCGGAAGGAGAGAAGGGAGATCCGGTGAGTGACGTGTCTGCTCACGGCGGCGACGCCGCCTACAACCGAACCAGGTTGCCTAGAATCAGTTCCGCTGATGCCATGGAGACTTGGGCCAACGGTCAGAAAGGGAAGAAGCTCTACATTGTACTCATCAGGTACGTCTATCCTTCACCTCATTCGTAATTCAATCAATCTCTTATGATGATTAGATTAATAATCTATTATCGTACATTTCTAGTTAGACAGCTTGTTTCTTGATTTTATTTTATTATGCAGAGTCTGATTTGGTGTGTTTGATATCAATATTCTTGATTTTAACGAAGAGTGTATGTATCTGCAGCATTCATGGTTTAATACGAGGCGAGAATATGGAGCTAGGACGTGATTCTGACACGGGTGGTCAGGTAATACTTCTCATCTTATCTTGTTTGCTATTAAGATTGATACTCTTAGGTCCCGTATACTTTCAGAAATTCATTCTCTATTTTCACCTCTAATTACAAAATTGCCACATTGTTTTCAAAGATTTGTACGGAAATAAATTGAAAACAATGTAACAATTTTGTAAGTCAAAATAGAAAATGAAAAATAGGAAACTAAAATAGAAGTAAATACCCTTAGCTTTTTACTTATGCAATATGTGGGAAACTAAAATCTTTCTGTCTGTATGTATGTGCATTTCTGCTGAACAGGTTAAGTATGTTGTGGAACTCGCGAGGGCATTGGGATCAATGCCAGGAGTTTATCGGGTTGATTTGCTAACTAGACAAGTGTCGGCACCAGATGTAGATTCGAGTTATGGGGAGCCGACAGAAATGTTATCTCTAAGAGACACAGATGATTTTGGAGATGACATGGGAGAGAGCAGTGGTTCTTATATCGTTCGTATTCCCTTTGGTCCAAGAGATAAATATATTCCAAAAGAACTTCTATGGCCTTACATTCCTGAATTTGTTGATGGAGCGCTTAACCACATTATACAGATGTCCAAGTCTCTTGGGGAACAGATTGGCAGTGGGCATGCTGTCTGGCCTGTTGCCATCCATGGACATTATGCAGATGCAGGTGACTCTGCTGCTCTTCTATCTGGCGCATTAAATGTTCCAATGCTTTTTACTGGCCACTCACTTGGCCGAGATAAGTTGGAACAACTTTTAAAGCAAGGTCGACTATCAAAGGATGAAATCAACACAACTTACAAGATTATGCGCAGGATTGAAGCTGAGGAACTGGCCCTTGATGGTTCTGAAATAGTCATCACAAGCACTAAACAGGAAATAGAAGAACAATGGCGCTTGTATGATGGTTTTGATCCTGTATTGGAGCGTAAACTACGAGCGAGGATCAGGCGTAATGTGAGCTGCTATGGGAGATTCATGCCTCGCATGGCGGTAAGTACTGGATCAAAATTAAACTTTCAAGCTACATCTTAATGACCTTTCTTGTGGACCATGATTTTGAGTTATAGATTTCAGGTGGCTAGAGTTAAAATTTCAAGTTTATATACCTTTGCATTGAGATATAGTAAGTTTATTTTTCTATCTTGGTGACTAATTTGAGCCTTTTTGTATAACCTAACTCTTAAAGCAATATGTCTTGCCACTTGCTTAATTTGTATTATAGGGTCATCTGTGAGCATATTTTCTGTTTTTCTTGTCATTGGATTTCTTATTTAAGCTTGGGATGAGACAAGAAATTTTGTTTTCCATCTTTCTACTAGTATGGCTTATTTATTAGTCTGTCTTGGAAAGAAAAAAAAAGGTACTTTTGTTTTGTGTGTATGGCAGCAAACTCAGATATTGAGTATCTTTCCTTCTTGTGAATGCATTGTTTTAGAAAGACTATAGGCATAGCTTTTAGTTGCATAGTACCTTTTGATATTTGATAACAGCAGTTATTTTGGAGTCCTGTTCCTGATGCTAGATTTTAGTTTTTAAGTAATATTTCATTGCATGTGGTATGTCATGTAAAATTAGATGTTATAATCTCATTGCATCTTGCAGACAATTCCACCTGGTATGGAGTTCCATCATATTGTTCCACACGATGGTGATATAGAAGGTGAACCAGAAGGAAATTTGGACCATCCTGCCCCCCAAGATCCACCTATTTGGTCTGAGGTTATAAATATGCCTTCTGCATTTCTTTTAATGTTTCCTGAATAATTATACATTTCAATGCTTTTGGATTATAATTGATTAGGTTAGATGTCTATTAACTAGCCAAGTTCTTCCTGCAATTCAATACAAAATGGAATTTAATGCCAATTTAAACTTTGTGATTGCTAGATAATGCGGTTCTTTACCAACCCTCGCAAGCCTATGATACTTGCTCTTGCTAGGCCGGACCCTAAAAAGAACATCACCACTTTGGTAAAAGCATTTGGAGAATGTCGTCCTCTTCAAGAGCTTGCCAACCTTGTATGGAACTATGAATGATCAGTCTGCACTTTTTGAGTATCATTTGTTCCTGATTTTCAGGTCATCTGAATTGATTTGCTTGACTGATCCATTATATGTCCCTCCTTTGGCTTTTCAGACATTAATTATGGGCAATAGAGATGGAATTGATGAGATGTCAAGCACAAATGCTTCCGTTCTTCTCTCGGTACTTAAGCTGATTGACAAGTATGATCTGTATGGGCAAGTGGCCTATCCTAAACATCACAAACAATATGATGTTCCTGACATATATCGCCTAGCAGCAAAGACAAAGGTATCTGCCGATTCAAACTTAAAATGGATTAGAAGAAAATAGCTAACTGTGCACTTCTCTTAAGCATAGTTGTTGAATTGTGATTTTATTTTAGAATTGTATGTTAAATTGTTGAAATGTGAATTGTAAATTGTAACATCTCATACCATTAGAAACACGTCAATGAAGAACTTCAATATACACGGTTCAACACCTAAAACAAGTTAATATTCAATGTTCTCAAATAATACTTAAATTTCATTTATGACTAAGGAAAAGTACATCAACATCATCAACATCAACAACACCTTTAATCCAAGTTAATTGGAGTCGGTGATAGATGAACCCAATGATAAATCGGAAATAAGACAAAGAAAGAGAAAGGGAGAGGGGAAGAAAAAGTAGAAATAAGACAAAAGAAAGGAAAAACAAGTTAAAATAAAAGAGGGATGAAAGGAGGAAGGGAGAAATGAAGAGGAAAAGAACTAAAAAAAAGGGAACGACTGGAACATAGAAATACTAATGAGTTTAACCCTCCACCAAGCTTATAGCTTTTATCTACTCTGTCCTAAGACATATCGTCCGTCAATCTATATCCCATTCCATTAGGTCTTGTTTAACTACCTTTTCCCAGGTAAGTTTCAGTCGACCTCTACCTCTCTTTGTGTCGAGCTCTTGGTAACAAATTCTTGTTCTTACAGGAGCATGTAATGGTCGTCTCATAATGTGCTCCAACCACATCAATCTATGCTCCTTCATCTTTTCACACACCGGTACCACTGCTATCTTTGGTCGAATGTCCTCATTTCTTATCTTATCCATCTTCGTATAACCACACATTCACTTTAACATCCTCATTTCTGCTACCCCTATTTTATACTCATGTTGCTTATTTGCTGGCCAACATCCCGCTTCATATAACATTGCCGGTCTTACAGCTGTTTTATAAAATTTTCCTTTTAGCTTAAGGGAAATTTTGCGGTCACACAAAAACCCCGATGCGCTCCGCCATTTCATTCACCTTGCTCTAATTCTATGATTTACATCCTTATAAATCTCACCACCTTTTTGCAAAATTGATCCCAAGTATCTAAAAACATCTTTCTTGGGTATCTCTTGACCAAGTAGATGCACTGTGTCTTGATCACCATCTCTTACCCGCGAAAACTCACACTTCATATATTCCGTCTTACTCTTGCTTATGATGAATCCTTTAGACTCCAAAGTGTTTTTCCACATTTCCAGTTTCCTATTAAACATCATCTTTAGTCTCATCAATAAGCATGATATCATCTGCAAAAAGCATACACCAGGGCACTTTCTCTTGAATATCTTTCTTTAGTTCATCCATCATTAAGGCAAAGAGATAAAGACTAAGAGTTGAACGTTGGTTAACACCTACCATGATAGGGACCTTGATGTTCCATTACAAGCTTTCACACATGTGGCAGCTTCATCATACATATTCTTGATTGCATTAACATACTTTAATGCTACTTTTTTCTTCTTAAGAATTCACCATAAGACTTTTCTTGGGACCCTATCATATGTTTTCTCAAGATCTATGAACACTATATGTAAGTCTTTCTTCTTTTCCCTATACTTTTCCATTAATTGTCGCATCAAGAAAATAGCTTCCATGGTGCATCTTCTTGACATAAATCCAAATTGATTTACGGAAACCTTGGTCTCTCTCCTTAGGCATATGACTAAGGAAAAGTAAACTTAAATAATACCATAATGCCATCAATCATAAGCCAAAACTCTTAAGTAAGCCAATCTATATATCTTCATCATATATTGTTTAATTCTTTGCTATGGAAACTATGTTGTCATTTTACATTTCATTCAAATCCAATTTTTATGCAGGGTGTTTTCATTAATCCAGCGTTCATTGAGCCATTTGGTCTTACCTTAATTGAGGTGATCTTCTCAATCTTGAATTATTTATTATTGGTTTCTTTTTGGAGATGTAAACTTTAACTTGTGTGTTTGTTGAACAGGCAGCTGCTTATGGTTTGCCAATGGTTGCTACTAAAAATGGAGGTCCCGTTGATATTCATAGGGTATGCTTACTGGTCGATCAGTGGTTATGTATTGATTTGAAAAGGTTCCCTTGGAAATTTTTATGCCTGATTGGTTACTAATACAGGTACTTGACAATGGTCTGCTCGTAGATCCCCATGATCAGCAGTCTATTGCTGATGCTCTTTTGAAGCTTGTTAGCAACAAGCAACTTTGGGCAAAATGTAGACAGAATGGGTTAAAGAATATTCATTTATTTTCATGGCCCGAGCACTGTAAGACTTACCTTTCTAAAATAGCCACTTGCAAACCAAGGCATCCACAATGGCAGCGAAGTGAGGATGGAGGTGAAAGTTCAGAATCAGATTCACCAGGTGATTCCTTGAGAGATTTACAGGACTTGTCTCTAAATCTGAAGTTTTCATTAGATGGAGAGAAGAGTGAGGGTGGTGGAAATGACAATTCTTTGAATTCTGATGGAAATGCTGCTGATAGAGGGGCAAAACTAGAGAATGCTGTTTTGTCATGGTCAAAGGGCATCTCTAAGGACGTACGCAAGGGTGGGGCTATCGAAAAAACAGATCAAAATCCAAATACTGGTAAATTTCCTCCATTAAGGAGAAGAAAACATCTATTTGTCATTGCTGTGGATTGTGATACCACTTCAGGCCTTCTTGAAACTATTAAAGCCATCTTTGAGTCTGCTGGAAAGGATAGGGCTGAGGGCACTGTAGGTTTCATATTGTCAACATCATTAACAATATCAGAGATACAGTCCTTTCTAATCTCAGGTGGCTTGAGTCCCATTGATTTTGATGCTTATATTTGCAATAGTGGCAGTGATCTATACTATCCATCCCTCAATCCTGGAGATCGCCCATTTGTGGTCGACTTGTATTACCACTCACACATTGAATACCGTTGGGGTGGAGAAGGGTTGAGGAAGACTCTAGTGCGATGGGCTGATTCAACCACTCACAAGAAGGGTGATAATGACGAACAAATTGTGAGTCCTGCTGAACAGCTTTCTACCGACTATTGTTATGCTTTCAAAGTGCCAAAGCCAGGAATGGTAATTTTTCATTCTATTTCTAGTGAATGATTTTGTTTTTAAAGCCATTTAGAGTTATTAAGATTCTGCGTGGAATTTTTGTGCAGTTTTTTCTTTTCCGTTGATTTTTAGTGTTCTATCTTATTTTATTTTTGCAGGCTCCCCCTTTGAAGGAGCTTCGGAAGTTATTAAGGATCCAAGCTCTACGTTGCCATCCTATATATTGTCAAAATGGGACAAGACTGAATGTAATTCCTGTGCTGGCATCTCGTTCCCAAGCTCTCAGGTATTTTTAATCATCATTATAAAAATTCAATCAAGTCAAAAGTTAGTACTGCATTTCTTTCTGACATTTTGGCATGATATTATGAATTAAGGAACTATTTTTCTTATCTCTTGTGTGATTTCCTCTATTGTGACATGATGCGCTTTTCCTTCAGATACCTGTATGTTCGATGGGGTTTTGAACTGTCAAAGATGGTGGTGTTCGTCGGAGAATGTGGTGACACAGATTACGAAGGACTTCTTGGTGGTCTACACAGAAGTGTCATACTGAAGGGAGTGGGAAGCAGTGCAATCAGTCAACTCCATAATAACAGAAGCTACCCTCTTTCAGATGTGATGCCATTAGACAGCCCCAACATCGTCGAAGCAACTGAGGGGACTAGGGGTGCTGATATCCAGGCTTTGATCGAAAAAGTGGGATATCTCACTGGATGATAAAAATTGAAAATCATTTTAGTAATATGCCTCTTCGTGTGTGTCTGCTATGAAACCTACTTCTGAGCAAGCAGATAATCTGAAATTTATCCACAATGTTCATAAAGCTTTTTTCCTCCTCTCTCCTCTGTAACTTCTATATCATTCTCTTCGTCACAAACTTCCACATGAGACATATTTCCTCTTGTTTCCCCACTTATCTCCTTGTTGGTTCTGTATCCACGTATTACACTTTTAATAAAGGCCACTTCTCATTTCCCGTGCCTTGTTTCTTTTGTCGATTTTATACCGGCTTAGCTCGTGACTGGAGATCACAATCTCGCTGGATGGCGAATATCCAATTCCTCTTGTACTCAACATGCTCTTTCTTTTTTTCTTTTTCCCCGTTATACTATAGTAGGAGCCTACACAAATATATAAAAAAGAGATTACGAAGAAAAAAATCAAGATTCAAGAACCAAGAATATAGGAGATTCAATTCAGGTCAGTAAAGATCATTGTGCAGAGCTTTGTGAATCATAAAGAAACCAGATGGTTTCTTTTCGAATAGGGCATTAGGCTTTGAGTGTCAAGTACATCGTTGTTTTGTCTTGTGGCACACTTTGATTAGTGGCCCGTAATATTTCATTTGATGTAAGAAATCTTGTTATAGTTTTATTTATCTGTTAGCTCCATTCATTTGCAATTCAATTGTATGTTTGTTACTCAGTTTTGAAGTTTTATGATGTTTAGTGAAGTTAGAATAAACGCCCAATTTGGTTTGTGAAAAAAAAAAAAACTACTTGATTTAATCTTTGAAAGAAAAAATGTAATTAAATAATCTTAAAAATTATAAATGAGATATTTATTGTTTAGTACAGAGTTTTTGAAAAAGAAAAATGCACTAATTTAATCTTGGAGAAAATCATTAATAATTTAATTTGGTCTTTGAAAATGTTAACTCAAATATATGAAAGTAAGATGTTTCACATTTGTAATTTTAGAAGTATTAGTTTGTAGCTTTTTTTTTTTAAGAATTAAAATGAATTAAGTAATTTTTAAAAATAACATTTCCAGAAAATAACGTTTCTCGAAATACTATTTTTTACTACAATTCTCAAGGGAAAAAAAGTTTTACTGCAATAAAAAATTTATTTTACTCTTATTAAATTATTTAATGTGATTGTGATAAAAGTATTAAATTATTCTTTTATTTTCATAAAATTTATATGAAAATATTTATGATTAATCAAACAAATTCATTAATTCCTAAAAATTATAATTTAAATGATAATTCATGGGCATGAAAAAAATTTCGGTTAAGAATATATAGTTATTAATGACACTTATTTAATAGAAAAAATACTATAAAGTTAGTTTGGTGTAACTGTTGGTACAGCGACTTTTAGGAGTGGCAATGGGGTGGTGCGCCATATCGGACAGCAAAAACATCTACGTAATACCGTCCAGGTGCAATTCTTGACATGGGCATGGATGAATCTGATTTCTACTTCTAGGCTCTAGCTATCAGTAAAAGGAAACTCTCAGAAGTTATCATCCATCCCCGTATTTTAGAACAAAAAAAATAAAATAACCATGAAATATTCCATGTTTTTTGAAAGGATATTCCTTTAATAGTTTCTAAATTGTTATATGTGGATGGTAATTTGTTGTGGTCAAGCATATTGGTTTGGTAAATAAGCTTTCGGCTAGAAAGGGACATTGAACAGCTGCAAATATTGTTGAAGAGGGAGGCTTGCAATTTATTTAACATTAGTCTTTTGGCTAAAACGCAGGGCAAATGTAATTTATGGTCGCGTGCGCATTTTGTAAAGCCGAATGGGTCTTGGAGTCAGAGTCAGCCACCTGTCGCCTAATTACTCAATTAATGCCACAACAAGTTTAGTTTAATGAATTCCATTTCCCTTTTACAACCATATTTTTTTCCCATGGCCACCTCTAAAGAAGTTTCTGCTTCGTCCCATTATTTATAGGTCAAGTATGGTTGAGCTACGAATCTAACAAACCGGCAAATTTCTTTCCCTATCGGAGCTCGCATTTGCATGTGTCTTTGGACAATGGTTGTGTTATCCATGACCGGTACGACGACGAAGCTTGCTTGCGTTATAATTCAATACTATATACTTAGCGTTTCGTAATGAAGGGATTAGGATGTGAGAAAAGAATATACGGGTTTATTCTTCTAGATGAAAAAAAAAAAACAAGAGAATTTTCAAGGGAGAATTAATCTAAATTTTTAATTTTTAAAGGAGCTAATAAATAATCCATGAATTAACTAAATTATTAATCGATTGTGTTACTTAACGAGTTATTCATTTACTATTGAGTCTTGACTTCTTTTTTAAAATACTCTTTTTGATTTTTATTATAAAATACTGTTTTTTCTTCTAATTTATTTAGGTATAAACATCATGACAAAAAAATGTTGTGGTAATTTTTTTTGTCAAATGGGTATGTCCAAAACCAAAGATTTATTTAGGGTTTTCTGAAGTTCAGTTCAAATTAGTTTTCAATAAAAAAACGTTTTAATTTATTTAATTATTTTTATATTATAAATTAGAATTTACATTTTGGAGAGTAAAATTCTCACTCTTTCAAGTTTTGAATATTATTTCACTTCTCTTCCTTAGATGTACATTTAGACATTACTCTCACGATTAGTCAAAATTCAACTATCTCAAACCACTTTCTTTTCATTTTTAAACTTATATTTATCTTCTTAATTGTATTTCTACTTCAATATATTCTCTTCTACCTCTATCTAAATTGAATTTTCAATAATTTTTATCTTGTTAGAATGACTTTAATTATTATTTAATTTTACTCAACATAATATACTCAGCATTTACAGTCAATTATGATAAAGAAGTACTTTAATAACTTTATAGTCAATTATTGCAAAAATATTTTTATTTTCTTCTATTAAATATATTTTCCTATTTTTTTTATTCTTGCAGTACTTTTTTAAAAAAAAATGTAAAATCAAAATATTTTTTTATATTAATTATGGCCGTCTAATTAATCCTTTCATCAGAAAGAAAAAGGAGCACGAGTACAATATGCCCCCTAACTAATCCAATCCCAGATTCAAATGTTGATGGGTGATTCTTTAGAAAGTATATCATGATCATCACTTTTTGCTGTTGTGTACAAAACTAGACTAAGCTAACTCTATGGATCGGGTATGAACCTTAGGGGGGAAAAAGAGATAATGTCATTTTAATAGTAATGGGCCACTTTATGGTCCTTTCTCACGTCAAGGCTTCTGTACTATGATCCATGCCAATACAATGAGAAATGGAGAATTGAGATATATGACAAACAACAGTGGATGCCAAAGCTTACCATATATGGCCACGCATTGGTGAAACTTTTATTAGTCATTATCTCGGAATTATTCGACATTGCTTACGTACCCAAAAAATAATCAACTTTTTTACCATATATAAACAAAACATATTCTTCTACTATAATGATTTTTTTTATATGTTTGATATTATAAAAAGTTTACATTAGCAATATTTTAATTTTTTGGGTAAAAGGTTTTGGTCCCTCCAAAATTAATTGTTGGTTCTATTTTTATCATTCTAATTTTAAAATGTACAACTTTTACTCCTCAAAGTAATTTAGACAACGTTTTATAAATACTATTAAATGTTACCTTAAGATTCTAAAAATTAAAAAAATGTGTTAAAAAAACTAAAAAACATATTTTATTTTATAAAAAATTATTCTTAAGTCATAACTAAGTTTTGGTAATGATATAGTATTCCTAAAAAAGGATAATGATATAGTATTATAAATTTATGATATTGATCATAATGCAGGACTAAGTACGAATAGTTTGTAACGTAGTTATTATCATGTGTGATTTTTTTTTTATTGTTCTATTGCTTGTAGTTATATAGATGTCATTTTCAAATGTTGATTATTTTTTATCATCATCACATTAGTGTTTTAGTATTTATTAGTTTTATGATCACTAATATCTTAAAAATTTGATTGATAATTTTAGTGAAATTTTTATTCTTAATCATTTTTTTTATTTACAAGGATCTCGAAAAATTCAATATTATTTCGATCAAATACTTCTTAATTTTCAAATGTTAGACTATGATTCAATTAGTTATTAAATTTTACATTATATAAATTTATACCCAAAAAGAACATACCCTAAAAAATAGAACTTACTGTATACTCCATTATTTATTTTTATGAACTAATTAATGAATGGTAATAGTTAAGCCCTATTTACAGCGAAGCCCGTGAAACCAACATTACTTGCCTTAAGTTACATTTATGATTTATTCTGATAATAATTAAATTAAAAGAAACGATAGCTGTAGTCCACACTCCACACGATAAAAGTTGGTAGATGATTTATAAGTTACCTAAGTTTCGAATTTGAGATATTGACAAATGAAATTGATATTGATAAAATATAAAAACAGAGCAAGGTGCAAGGGCAGCGAAGCGGGTTGTTCCAGCTATATATGAGGATTGAATTGAATTGATTATGAAGTGTGCGCTAGCTAGCTTTTAAAGCTTTTTGAACAAACCCCACATAATAGTGCCAAACCTCACGGAGAAGGGTCCTTAAATGCTGCAGTTGGTGCAGTTGTGCAGCCCCCATTACTGCATCAACATTAGCCACGCAACCACATAAGAGAGAAAAGTCAGAGATTAATGCTCTCTATCGATCTAGCATTTACATTCTCTGATTCATATCAATTACTACTACTACTACTACTACTATTCTACTAATACATCCACAATTTCATTACAACTCTCTCCATCTTTCTCTGCAGAAAAACAAACAATACCTTATCTTCTTGTGCCAAAGGGCAATGAACTATATTCAGACCAAATGCGTGGTGAAGCGCAAAGTCAAAGAAACAGTTGGTGAAAGTGAAACCTTGTGTTTTACAAAGTCCAAGGATAACAATAGCATGTGCGACCGCCACAGCGGAAAACGCTACCCTTTGTTGTCGTTTTGGGAGCTGCCGGAATACATGAAGGACAACGAATACATTCTACGTTATTACAGAGCCAATTGGCCTTTCAAGCAAGCTCTCTTCAGCCTCTTTCGTTGGCATAACGAAACCTTAAATGTTTGGACGTACGTAAGCTCCTTCAATCTATCTTTGTTTCTATTTCTTTTCTTTTATTAATATGGCTAACGTTTTTTATTTGTGTTTCAGCCATTTAATTGGGTTTTTACTCTTTCTTGGATTGACCCTCGCGAATTTGATGAAGCCTACAGTGGTGGATCTCTTCGAACTCTTTACCAGGTTTTTCTACAACTTTTTTTTCTTCATTCATTTGTGTTTCTGAGCGTGTGATGACAAACAAACTCGGCTACTTGCTGTCAGAGACTACGATTTACAAAATCTCGTTTCTCGTCATGTAGCAGAAAACACATGTCAGCATGTTTGTTGCCAGCAACTGGTGGCTGTGTTGAAATTTTATAATAAACAAACAGAAAATTGGAATCAGCTTGCTTTATCTAATGAAACGCTGACGCATAATTTATAAATTAAAAGAAACTCTGAGAATTAGTACTACTATAAATATTGGAACTTGGAACAGAGGCTCCTGTTATCTCTTGTTTCACACTCAAAGCTGGCACAATGATGGGAATGATTTCTTTAACACACGTTTGATTTAACAAATAAATAATTAACAATCAGAATCTGTTAACTTTAAGGCTTCATTATGAAATAAATTGTTTATTATACTTTTATATTTTTTTTATGAAATAAATAATTCTTAATATTTTTTTTTCATTTTTTATACTTAAGGAAATAAGTCCTGTGATGTTAAACACTTTTCTTAAATTTAAGCCCATAAAATTGTGCAGTTGATGTACCAAACTTTTTGTACAATTTGTGTTAGCGATGTAGTTTAACTAGAACAAGGGTGCTCAGTAATTTGCCTTGTCCAACATCCAATTCATGAGCTAGAATAAATTCCAATCCTTTTTGTGTCGTTTTATATTAGCCATTGCGGTTAGGAATTTATATTATGTGAACTACCTAGCTAGTACTAGTATGGTAGATTTTATCACAAGTCAACTAAATTTGCATATCATCTTTTGCAGGTCTTTTTCTTCAAGCGCGGAAAAAAATGTTTCTCATAACATCAAAGATTTGTTTCTGGTAAGTGAGCTCATGATCACAGTAAAAACAGATAAACTCACCCTACCAGTTTGTTACTACATTTGAATCAATATTAACAAAATTTATTTTGAAGTGATGTCATTTTTCTTTGTATGTTTTTATTTCAAAACAAGTTAATAATAAAGTTCAATATAATATTTTTGATCCAACGGAAAAATTACTTAAAATTAATCTCAGACTCAATCAATTTTTCAACATAAAATAAAACGTGGAAATTTTCCTCAAGTTACCTTCTATTTCAATGTGATTCTGGATAATTTTCTCATGTTACCTTGTATTTCAATGTGATTCTGGATGATTTAACGTGAAATTAAACATGCAGGGCGTAATTACCTTACAAAATGTATATATTTATTGACATTGTAAGAACTTGCAGGGAACAACATTACTCTTTGATCTAAATCATCAAACGCCTTTGACAATCGAACTTCAGTCCACAGCACTGGTTATAGCAAGGTGGCCATTCTTTGTTTTCCTAGGTGGTTCCATGTTCTGCCTCCTCTCTAGCAGCATGTGCCACCTCTTTTGTTGTCACTCCCGTGACTTGAACCTGTTCCTGTGGCGAATGGACTATGTAGGAATAGTTGTCATGATCATAACCTCCTTTTTCCCTCAAATCTACTATGTCTTCCTATGTGAACCTCACTGGCAAATCATCTACCTGGCTGGGATCACAGCCATGGGACTATTCACCATAGCAACGATGCTCTCTCCGACACTTTCGACTGGCAAATACCGCGCATTTCGGGCCATGTTGTTCTGTTCAATGGGACTTTTCGGCATTGTGCCTGCAATCCATGCATGCTTTGTGAATTGGAGCAATCCTAGACGCAACATTACCTTAGCATATGAAATTGGCATGGCCTTGTCTTACTTGACAGGGACCTTATTCTATGTGACAAGGATACCCGAAAGGTGGAAGCCTGGGTGGTTCGATTTGGCAGGTCATAGCCATCAAATATTTCATGCTCTTGTTGTCGTTGGGGCATTGGCACATTATGCAGCCACTCTTCAAATGCTAGAGTGGCGTGACTCTTTTGGGTGTGACACAGTTCTATGATCCATATATGTCTCGTTTCACCAAGATAAACTTATATGCAGCATAAGATGGATTTGATTGGGGTTTTCATATTAATGTAGTGGCGCAAGCTTTTCTCTGTAATGATATTAAGGAGCATTGTTTCATTATTGGGTTTCAAGCATGTGATAACTACTAAAGTCCAAAGAGGCTGTGATTCTTCTGAATATAATTATTTAATTTTCCTCTTCTTTCTCTAGTGCCTTGATGTTGTTCCCTTTTGAATTTGTTAGTCAATATAATAGGATTGTACCTAGAATTTATTTAGTAGGTTTCTCTTTTTTTTCTCGATTGTTTGATTGTTTAGTATGTGGCTGTTAAGATGAATATTTTGCATTTTTCTTTGAAATTAAGATGTCAAATGTATCGATGACAGTTTTCAAAAGTGGTTTATATTTTATAGAGGTTGTTGGCTTAACAGGTATTGCTCAAAAAGTAAGTGAACCGAATCTGATCTACTTTTGTTGTTGAGCCAAAAAATAGATACTACATAACTCTGCACAATTCATTATAGCTTGTTGGTTAAGGGAGTTGGTACTGCTAATAAGAAAATTAATAAATAAATGGAAAAAAATAATAATTTTATTAAACCAATTTTATCATCATTATTATATTTTAAAAATTAAAATAAGGCTTATTAAAATATAACTAAAAAAATAACTAATATTACATTAAAAAGTTAAAATAATATTTATTTTAATGATATATTACGGGAAGAATTAAGAAATTTTAATTTAATGATAAGAGTCCAATAACTTTTCGTACTTTTATTTCTTTAATGATATGTTAGACACCTTTTATATATATATATATATATATATATATATATATATATTCAACATGGTGTTTTTTTCAAAAAGAAAAACTAAAATATTATTTTAGTCTATTATATTTTTGCACTTATCAATTAAAAAT
>PYAF01002171.1:601226-627127 GCA_007407185.1 Glycine tomentella | reverse complement strand
AAAATTATGAGATATTCTACTACTTATCTTTTTTTAAGTATATTTTTTAAAATTTATCTATTTTAGTAATTTAGAAAGAAAAAAAAAACTACCCTTTTAGATCGTTTTGCCGTTAAAATTGTTAATACGAGAAAAAGGAAGAGTTGTAGTATTAAAGAAAAGAAAAGAATTACTACTTATACAAGCAATTATTCGGTATCAAAAACATATATACTAGTATTTGAAGTGAAAGAAGCGAGTCCTCTTTACATGGTGAAATAAAGATCCTCTTAGAAAAGTTAATATTAATTTCTGTTCTTTTTTTTTAAAAAAAAAAAAAAAAAAAGAGTGAAAGAGTACTGGGTTGCTTTGGGATAAGAATAGATTGTTTATTTGGTGAGACGTTAAATCATAAATTATTAAGAATTAATGTTATTTTATACATGGTGGTGAAACTGAGGCATCCTGGGGACAGATTTCCAAGTTCTGAAAGAATTAATGAAAGTTTTCAAATCTCGACTGTCTCCGTTGGTCTTTCTAGTGTTCTTCCTCAATTTTTTCCTCGTTTTTTTCACTCCCTCATATGATTATCATATGATTCATCTCCATTCGGATTCTGCTTTCACACTTTCTAGTAGAATCAAAGCCAATCATGTTCTTCCCTCGACCTCTGCAAATGACAGCTACAGCAATGAAGTTCATGAATTGATTAAGGTACTTACCCAACCTTAATGGCTGTTCTCATTGTTCTTGGATTAATTAATTAATTCCTTTTGTCTTTAATTTATCAGTTTGGCCATGGCATGAAGAATGTGACTAGTTTGAAGAGGATTGAAGAAGGTTTAGCACGAGCACGATCATTTATCCAGGAAGCAATTCGATCCAAGATCTACACAACCGCCACGAAAGACAGTTTTGTCCCAAAAGGCTCCATTTACTGGAATCCACACGCTTTTCACCAGTTAAGCTTTGAACTGTCATTGATTTCTGATTATTTTTTTTTTCCTTTTTGGTTTGATTTCACAAGTTGGTTTTTTGTTCACTAACTGTTGTATGGTGGATTTGGTTGGATATAAAACACAAATACGTTTAAGAGTTTTTCTATAGAAATATAGAGTTTTTTTCAATAAAAAAAACTTTTAAAACATACTCTACGCAAATTAGATTCTATCTTTCCTTGGCCGAGCTGGGGTGCGAGAGCCTCTTTTAGGAGGGGTTGTAGTTGCGAAATTAATTGAAAACGTTAGATATTTTAAAATTTGAATCATTGACTGAAAACTTATTCTTTCTCCTTTCCCTCCATGTTCTTCTCTACGTTAGAACCACCATTGAACCTGCAACCCTTCTCCTTCTCTCTCCGTCTTTCTCTCCTTTTGCGGTGCAGGTATGCCTCTCGCATCAAGGGTCCGCACGCCAGCCTTGGCTATCTTCCAAAATATAAAAAAATAAGCACATAAACAATAGGGAAAGAAAATAAATGATGAAAAAATGAAGAGTGTGTTGGGGTCAGAATATCCAGATCCTTTTTAAGGTGATTCTTTTTTATATATAAAACAAAAAATAATTGAGGAAAAGGGTTGTATGTGAGATAAATAATGGAATCTTAAGTGATTAATAATCTAGTAATTTAATATTTTTTAACAAATTGGCTACTACATAAAGAAAAATAATGGAACACAGTACTATTTTAAGTATTAGCCGAAATAAATAAACCGGGTCCATTGAGCTTAAGTGATTAATCTTGTTTACAACATGAAAACAACAGGAGCCATGTGGAGATGATGAAGAGGTTCAAGGTTTGGGCATACAAGGAAGGGGAGCAGCCATTGGTGCATGATGGGCCTGTAAACAACAAATACTCCATTGAGGGCCAATTCATCGACGAAATCGACATGGCTAACATGAGCCCATTCAAGGCTACCCATCCTGAACAGGCCCATCTCTTCCTACTTCCCTACAGCGTATCTAAGGTCATTCGCTATGTTTACAAGCCCAGAAGGTCCAGATCCGATTATGATCCTAATCGCTTACAACGCTTGGTGGCGGATTATATCAACATTGTTGCAAATAGATATCCTTATTGGAACAGAAGCAAAGGTGCTGATCATTTTCTTGTTTCATGCCATGATTGGGTAGGTCCACATAGTCTGCTCTTTGTGTTTTTGCTAGGTACAAAAACTTTGATGTAGTTTTTTTTATCAGAATTTAACAATTACCTTTAGTTATTATACAAATTAACCAGGTAAAACTCCAATTCATTGAAAAATACTATTGATCAGTTGCTCCACATAACCTGCATTGTTTTTACTAGATACAAAACTTTAATATAGTTTTTTTTATATATAAAAAAATAGAATTAAAAATTTTCACTTTAATGTTTTATGCTGATCTTTTATCCAAACCTTTATTATACATATTAATAAGGCAAAACTCCAATTCTGATTGAAAAATATTACCATGTTGCTTTTGGTTTTAGTAAATTCAAATAAAAAGGACATGAGCTTTGCTTGATGATTCAGGGTCCAAGAATTTCAGATGCAAATCCCGAACTCTTCAAGTACTTCATCAGGGCACTTTGCAATGCCAACACTTCAGAAGGGTTCCAGCCCAACAGAGACGTGTCCATTCCAGAAGTGTATTTGCCTTCTGGAAAGCTAGGCCCACCTAATATGGGCCAACACCCTAATAACCGCACAATATTAGCCTTTTTTGCTGGTGGAGCCCATGGTAAGATTCGGAAAAAACTACTAAAGCGTTGGAAAAACAAAGATAAAGAAGTGCAAGTTCACGAGTACCTTCCAAAGGGTCAAGACTACACAAAGTTGATGAGCCTAAGCAAGTTCTGCTTGTGCCCCAGTGGACATGAAGTGGCAAGTCCTAGGGTGGTGGAAGCAATCTATGCAGGGTGTGTCCCAGTAATAATTTGTGACAATTATTCTTTGCCTTTCATTGATGTGCTTAATTGGAGAAAATTCTCCATGGAAATTGCAGTTGAAAGAATACCGGAAATTAAGACTATTTTACAAAGTGTTTCAAAAGATAAGTACATGGAGTTCTATTCAAATGTGAGGAGGGTTCGAAGGCATTTTGTGATCAACAGGCCAGCAAAGCCATTTGATTTGATACATATGATTCTTCACTCACTTTGGCTCAGAAGGCTAAATTTCAAGCTAACAGCTTTCCAATAAAAGGACGCATAAACACTCCTTTTTCAGTTTTGCATTTGAAGATGATAATATTACGCTAGAGTTTAGTGACCTTCAGATGAAAATACGTATTATAAAGTACAATTTTAAACCTTGTACGCTACACTTATTTCTACTATATTTCATATACTTTTTTTCTCTCTGTAAATTTATTCCTATAACTTCAAACACTACGTACTATCGAATAAGTTGTTCACATTCGTCTCAATATAAAAGCGTAAGTTTTCTACTAATTAGTGTGGCTAATAATGTGCTGGTGTGGGTAATTTTTTTACCAAATCGTTTTAATGAGACAACGAAGGTGACATAACCTAATGTCATCTTTCATGTGACAGTCGGTGTCATAGCCTACAATGTCAATTTTACATGTGACACCGAAGGTTACTACAACACTTACTACAGTGCAATCTTACACGTGACACCGAAGGTGGCAAATTTTATGTTATGCCAACTTACCATTTATTTAATCTAAAAGAAAAATGAAAACAGGTTTTGTGGTCTATGTTTGAAGAAAACTATGAATGAGCTTCATCATAAAGTATCCCTTTATTGGAAAGAAAAGGATCATTCAGTTATTGTGAGGAGACAGGAGGTGTGAGAGAGGCCAGTCTCCCACGGTTTTAGTAATATATATTAAAAGTTAGAACATGACTCAAAATTCCAATTTACACAGAACATTCTGATGGTGTATTATTGAATCTTGTTACGCTACGCTGTAACTGATCAGTGTCATCATCAACATTACTCCACTCAGTGTCACCGTAACAACCACCGCCAGAGCATTATCCTTGTCTTCGTCAAGGGCATGAAGGCCAATCCAAAGAAGTGTATTTATATATATATATATATATATATAGTAAGAGCGCAATAGTACTGTAACTAGTAACAAGCTACAAGACTCTAAAGTCTAAACAGTGGTCATGAGAAATGGAGCACTCGTGCACCACATATTCCACATGATACATGCAAGTCATTCTATTTTTATCATTACCATTTATTGCCTTTTTATGTACGGTTGTTTTAATTTTATGCATTAAGTATGTAGGTTAAACAGTTAAAAGTAAAAACGTTTTGCTAAAAACGAAACAAATCTGGATTCTACTTCTCCTTCGTCACTGCAATTTCAATTTCAGATCCTAACAGAAAAAAATTCTTGACCTTTTACAAAAATTATTTTTTTTATCGATAAATATTAATTTATTAATTTTATTATAAACACGTTAGTTGAAAAAATTTAAACCTACTATATTTTTTTCTTTCTTCTTTCTTCTCAAATCACTGCACCAATCTCATATTTCATTTATAAATTAAAGCATCAATTTATAAATCACAACCACAAATCTCAATCACTTGTAAAGCAAAATAAACATATTGAAGCTCTCTATGGGTCTAACCATTTAAAAATGTTAGAACTTTCATCATCATTCTAATAGCCACGAATCATAAGTCAAGAACATAACTTTTACGAGATAGAAACAACTCTATCTGTGACCTTTTCAAAACATTCAAATCATTCATCACAATATGGTTTCCTCGTATCAAGAAATCATCATCCTCTAGCGGTGTATTTCACAAAAGATTGCATTTTAAAAATTTTAATCACCACCTCATCACTTAATTAACAGAGAAATATACAAAATAATTTTTTAATATATTAAAAATCTAACTCAAAGATTTTTTTTATTAAAAATCAAAAATAAAATTTATTAATTTATCAAGTAGCTAAAACATATTTTAACCTTTTAATTTTTTAATATATTCGCACACATTATTACCAACTCAAGTATACATGTAACATATTTAGAACACGTCATCAGAAAATGGAGATCCATTAAGGACAGGAACTCAAACTAAAATTTTTAATATATTGGATCTTTAGAAATAAGAAAAAATTTAATAAGAATCCAAAAAAAATCAATTTATCATGAACCTAGTCATAAATAAATAAAAATGAATGTATATTAAAGGTTTCCCCATGCAAAAGAGGTGTTAAATTATTGAAAAAACATGTCGGCCTGGACACATTGGCTTGGCAGACGCTACACAATCAGTGGCGGGTCCACCAAAGAGCCACCCTTCCTTCAGTCACCTTTAACAAGTCCATTACGTTGGCTCCGTACGTATTCTCAATGTGGGCTATAGCAGCCTCACTAGATAATGGCTTCAAGCCTCCTTCTAGGTCTTTTCAAAATTACTTATTTTTATTTATTTATAATATTTAAATAACTATGAATAATATTATTATATTAAAAGTAATTAAATATTAATCAGATAATTAGACACAATAAATAATTAATGTGTTAAAATTAAAATTAAATAATTGATTAAAATAATTCTCGATTTAACTCAGATTAGTTAAAAGTCTTTTTCCTCTAATGAAGTAAAGACTTCATATAATAAAAAAATAATTAATGTTTTTTTTAAAATCCCTTATCTTATTCACTAATATTTTCTTTGTTTTAGTAAAAAGACTCATCCATCTCTTCATTTGTTCATTGATTAGTTCCATTTTTTTCTGATGTTAATCACTGTGGTTTTTTTATTATTTCAATTAAAATTTGATTCATAAAAATCAATACAAAGTTTTTACTTTCTTATTTGGAATTGAAAAAAAAAAAGTTTAGTAAATTACACCTTAAAAAATTGATAGATTATGATAATTTGATAAAAAAATGACTTTAGTAAATTATTCTTATTAATTTAAAAAATATCTTGATTTTGAAAAAAATATTAATACATGTTAGGTCAATATTGTGAATTGTAGTAACAGTTCAAGAACCAAAAATTATCTTCTGTCAAGATGCCAACATCTTCCAAGAACCAAAACTAGATCATCTCGAACTTGATCCCTTTCACTTTGGAACCATCTAATGCTACTACTACTGGTTCAGTCACTACTTCCGTAGCAAATCCAGTGCTGCGAGGTTGGCTCTTCATTACGAGACCACTTTGTTATTTTTTCTCAAATTACCTCATAATGCATCTGAGCCCTCCATTATTAAACAATTATTATATCTGACGGCAAATGACAGTGATTCTTGTCTACCGGTGCGCCTTATACGCCGCACAAATTTATTCCCTATATATGCTGAGATTTTATAGCAGACGAATTAATTGGCCATTGTTTTCAGCAAATCATATTAGTATACTTTTTTATTATATTAATCATTTTCTCTTTTTCCTTCTTTTCTTATATACTTACTGAATGAAAGCGTACTATATCATTTTGAATTTTGTGCTCATAAACTGCTGTTTAAACTTCAAATGAAACTTAAATTAGTTTTTTTTATTAAAGTACTTTTTAAAACGCAACCGATGATTATATAAAAAATGCAAATGCAATCCAATTTATTTATTTCACGTGCTCAAAACAATTTTTATTTTAATCTTTCAGTTTGAGGCAAGTACTTGGGAAAAGTTTCCTTGCGGCTTCATCTTAAGTATCACGGGTCGCGGCACTGCAGCATTTATTTGGATAAGTTTTTTTAGAAGTGTTTTTAGAAAAATAAAATAAGAGTAAAAAGATGAGATGCACTTCTTCATAAGTAAAAATAATTTCTGTATTAGCTAATTTATAGAAATTTATCAATATAACTTCTCTAAAAGATAAGATGATATCTATAAATTAACTAATTGAGAGATTATTTTTACTTATGAAAAAGTTCATTTCATTTTTTTCTCCTTATTTTTCTCTTATAAAAATATTTTTAGAGAAACTAACATCCAAACATGCCCTATATCTATACCATTGAAAATGTAAAGTAAATAAACGCTGAGTTTAGTGGCCATGGGATGCTCCAGATGCTCTATTTCTGCACTATTATTCCCCGTTTTTCTTTGTCCTTTCCTTCATCTTTTTCTTTCCCTGGAAGGAACAAAACCATCTTACCCATCACTTTGCTTTTGCTCCCCCTTTGGTCCTTTCCACTATCAAAAACTCAGACAACCACACAAATATTAGAACCTGCCTTTCTCCCTCACCCTCACCACAACCACCACCACCACCACTTGAGCTTCTTTCCAACACTAATCCTGCAAACTATAATTACATGTATAATGGCACTGTTCAAAATAGTGCCATTCAGGTACACAACCTTAACTTGTCTGAGATATTGTTGAGAGCATGTTATCTTATCATTGTATGTTATTCTTAATGTTTTCATTTCTAACTTATATTTCTTCGGTTTTGCTTATGGAAGAAGGACTTTACTAGTTTGGAGAAAATTGAAGAAGGTTTAGCACAAGCACGGGCCTCAATTCAGGAATCTATCCTATCAAGGAACTATACTTCACAAAGGAGAGAAATTTTTGTCCCCAAAGGATCCATTTACCGAAATCCCCATGCTTTTCTCCAGTTAAGTAAACTCAATTTCTGAGCCACCTTCAATTAATTTATCTTTTTGTTAATTACTGTAATTAGTACTACTACTTAACTGTAGAACTAGCAATTAATGTTACCACGTGCTGTCTTTCATTTAACAGTTACTCCGTACTACTACTAGTATATTATTCATATCTCGTTTGCTTATAGCATTTATTGTAATATTTAAAAAAAAAAACTTAAATACAGTTTCTTACGTGTTGTTGTGTTGTTTTTCAATTAAAATTAGAACACTTGAATAATCTACATAATAAAAATCTACATTCAAGGATTAAGTAGATTATAGAATTGAAAACTCTATAATTAAAGAACAATGTAAACAACACTTAACTAAACTGTAAGTTTTGTAAAAAAAAAAATGTTAATAAACAACAAGTGCCCTTAAGACGCTAGAGAAGAAATCAAAAGTTAATTTTTTATTAAAAAATGTAATTAACTGTGTACCTTTCCATAATTTTTCATGAAACTGTAACAATAAAAACTTTTTACCTATTGATTCTTTAACCAGTGTCGTTGACACACTGAGGGTCGTCTGAGACAACTGATCGATCAACAAGACTTTTTTTTTATCACATTAATTATAAATAAAAATGTTGGACAAATATATCCTTACTTAAAACGTATTAATTTGAGTTAGTCACAGCAAGAAGAAAACGTACGTAATGGGGTTTATTGACAAATTCTATTCTATTATAAAATGTTGGCAACAGGAGCCACATAGAGATGGTGAAAAGATTCAAGGTGTGGGTTTACCAAGAAGGGGAGCAACCATTAGTACATGATGGCCCAGTAAACAACATATATGCGATTGAAGGTCAATTTATGGACGAAATAGACAATAATGACAAGTGGAGCCAATTCAGGGCAAGACATCCTGAGGAGGCACATGTGTTTTTCCTTCCATTCAGCATTGCCAATGTGGTTCACTATGTCTACAAGCCTATCCTAAAGCAATCTGACTAAGAACCTGTCCGTTTGCAGCTCTTGGTTGAAGACTACATTGGTGTTATTGAAGGTAAATATCCTTACTGGAATAGAAGCAAAGGTGCAGACCATTTTTTGCTTTCGTGTCATGATTGGGTAAGTAAATGTATATAGTATTGTATTTAATTTTCAGTGGCTAATTCTCTTGATAGGCCCACTATTGTTATTGTTTAATTTTCCACTTATTATAAAGCACAATAATGTTGTTGTATACTATTGAAAGTGATACATAATTTTTTTTTAGCCTTATTTATGTGGGGGCCTAAGGCTATGAACAACCCAGTATTGAGAATATGACACTTCATACTTATCATACTTATAATGTATGGATGGTATGTTTTTGTAGCCTTATTTATGTGGGAAGTATATATCAATTTTTAAAAATAAACAAACATTGTCTGGTAGCTAGTATCATACATTATCTTGTTAACATTTAGGTAAAATGTCTATATAGATACTTTGATTTTTAATATATAAAATTATTTTAATACAGACAACAAGTCTAATGATTAAGACGTTTTGCTGATGACAATTTTTTTTGCCATGTTTGCTAGCTACTTCTGTTTTTATCTCCACAATTATTCTACTTTGGTATTAGTTATTTTAAAGGAAATTTTCAAATATGGTTGTGATTAACAATTTTATCGATTTCAATTAGTTTGAATTAAAGATGTTGTTAATGTTAATATGGGTTGTTAATATGGATTGTGATTAGCAATTTTGTGTTAGTAAATCAAAACCACAAAGTAACACGTGCTTTTCTTGATGAAAACAGGGTCCAAAAGTTTCCAACGGCAATCCTGAACTTTTTCAAAGCTTCATTAGGGCACTTTGCAATGCCAACACTTCTGAAGGGTTCCATCCAAATAGAGATGTGTCCATCCCTGAAGTGTACTTGCCTGTTGGCAAGCTAGGTCCACCAAGCCTAGGCCAGCACCCAAACAGCCGCATCATATTGGCTTTTTTCGCAGGAGGGGTCCATGGTGAAATTAGAAAAATACTTTTAAAACATTGGAAGAACAAAGATAATGAAGTGCGAGTTCATGGATATCTTCCAAAAGGTCAAAATTACACAAAATTGATGGGAAAAAGCAAGTTTTGCTTGTGCCCTAGTGGGCATGAAGTTGCAAGTCCCAGAGTGGTTGAAGCAATTCATGCTGGGTGTGTGCCCGTAATAATTTGTGATAATTATTCTCTACCTTTCAGTGATGTGCTGAATTGGAGTCAATTTTCAGTGGAGATTTCGGTGCAAAAAACACCAGAAATCAAAAGTATATTACAAAGTATTATTTCAAGGAAAAAGTACTTAAGATTGCATATGAATGTGTTGAGAGTTAGAAGACACTTTATGATTAATCAGCCAGCAAAACCATTTGATACGATGCATATGATTCTTCACTTCACTCAATTTGGCTGAGAAGGCTAAACATAAAGTTGATTGCTTCATAATTAATCACAAGCCATTTTCCATATCTTTCTTTTATCCTCTCGAATCTTAATTTCCCCAACTGATTTCGAGTTACTTACCTTGATTTCTTTGAATAATAGTAATTATCTAACCAAAACAGAAATAATTTGATTTCCATATATTTCTTCGAGTTACTTACCTTAATCTCCCAGTTGTCTTCTATTGCATACAACGAAGGTTCAATGCTTTCCATATTAAAAATCTTTTTAAAATTATGAATTTATTGATTCTCGATACAATTTAGAATATTTAACCATAAATTCTTATTCATTGAATGAGTATTTTAATCTTTGATAAAACTTATAAATGTAAGTGTTTTATTTTATGTATCATACTAGTGCTTTACCTATACATTTATATAGAAAAAAAAATATAAAATAACAATATCACCACTATTTTTTTATAAAGGAAAAAGTATCTCTATTGTTAAATAATGATGAAATAAATGTTATAATAACAAATATGTGAGATAATTTTTAATTAGTTGATCACATAAAAAAATTACACAAACAATACATGAATATTAAAATCTTTTTCTAAAAAAAATATTGAATGTAAGTAAATATGTGAAGCATAATTAACGACACGATTCGAAAAAAGTAAAAACCAAAAGTAAACAAGTTGAAACCAACATCAATAGCTTGTGTGAAACCCACTTAACTTATAGTTACCTCGGGATTTCTAATAAATATTGAATGTCACGGAATAAACAAAAATTGAACAATTTAAAAATATATATGAAATAAAATTAAAGAAATTAAATATTTCTCGACAAAAATCGTCTGATCTTCTTATGGGAACCAAAAGGCGAAAACCGCTAGTCCAGTACTACTTTATTTCTCCATGGGATTTGGATTTTCTGCCATGAGAAAGTGAAGTGTGAATAATGCATTTTAGATCGAATGGCATATTTTATAAAATTTTCATGGTTTATTTATTTATTGATTTCCAAAAACAGCATGATCCCTGGTCCGTGGGATTAAAGCTGCATTATCAGGCTGTTATTTTCGCAATTGAATTCAAGAGCATCGTGGTCTCTTGATGAAGATAAGAATAATAACACTGCCTGTGACTCTTATGACTTGTTATGACGGTGACCGTAATGATTTTTTGAAATTTTAATCAGTACTTTAAAATACTAATAAATACTGTATTTTTTTTTTTATTTACACATTATCCTCTACTTTGATAGCTCCCTCACTGTTATGTCATTTTCAGCGTTGTCATCATAACAGTAAGTATTGTCATGGTCGTCATAAAAGCCAATTGCAAAGCCACTCCCATTATCTTCGTCAGGGGGATGCAACATGCAACGCCTCAAATCACTGAAATCAGATCAATAATTGTGAAAGCAGAGCGTAATCATTACAGACTCTACAAATTGAGAAGTGTGTACACTTCTTCTCTTATACAGTTTTTCGACAATTTTTTCAAACGTTTTATGAAAGAGTTATTAAATAAAAATAATTATATTTAATGCATTATAAATAAAAGCAATTTTTCAAAGCCTCGTGTACAATAGCTTGATTCCACTCATCTTATCTTTGCCCGGTCCAAATTCACTCTATCATTCACTTCGCTTCTTTCTCTTTATATTTTCATTTTTTTTTTCATAATTTAGCTTCCATTTATTTTTACGTATTTATTTTTTAAATTAAATGCCAGTTAAATATAAAATATAATTAAGTAGACTTTCATTCATTGATTTTTGCTTGGATGGAATCGCAAAAGTAACAACCTGAATCCAAAAAAGTAAAATTATTAGTGATATCAGAAAGATTAATACACTTTCCAATAGACTAATACATTCTTTTTTATAAAAAAAAGATAGTAAATGACATTTACTTAATAAAAAGAGAAAAACAAAATGAATACTGTTAATTAGAGGGATCTTTCTGTGATTTCCGAAGTTGACGTATATCTCTTATATATCTCTTACCCGCACAGCAAGTAACTCAATCAATCGGAGCTATTTGTTTATTATTATTATTATTATTATTATGATTATCATTATTAGACTGATAGTTACGCAAATGATGATGGCAAAGCAAGTGCCTTAATTAATTTAAACGAGAGGTGCTTGGTTTAATTTATTTCAAAGAAATACTAATTTTTTTTAACGGTAAATAATCATTTTCGTTCCTAAATATCTAAAGCGTTGACAAATTTGTCTTCAAAAAGATGAAAATTTAAATTTTTGTCTGAAAAAAGTGTGATAAATCTATCTCTCCCTTAACTTTCATTCGTTACCGAAAGAGTCTACATGGTATATTCAGGAACGAATTTATCAGCGCTCTACACTTTCAGAAATAAATTTTTCAACTCTCTACCCAAAATATAATTTAATTTTCATATTCTTTCTTTTTTAATCATTGCAAGCATAAAATTATAATAAATACTTAAAAATTAGGAAAACAAACATAAGTTAAAACAAATATACTAATAAGCATAATTTATTTGTTACTCTGAAATTTCTACTTTAACAATATTAGATAATGATAAAATCAAATTAGATTTCATTTTTTTGTAAGGATTAATTGAGTGATTGTGCATTTTAATTTATTTAACTATCATATTATCTCATATTTTTGCTTTGAAATTTATATTGTGAGAGTACTTTGTCTAAAATATGAGTCAAACAAAAATGCTCAATCATTAAGTTAATTCCTACAAAAAAATTAGACTCAATTTGATTTTGTCATTACCTAATGTTGTTACAATAAAAATTTCAGAGTAACAAATAAATTATGTTTATTAATCAATATTATGTTTATTATTATGTTTATTTTAACTTATGTTTGTTTTCCTAATTTTTAAGTGTTTATTATAATTTTATGTTTATAATGATTAAAAAATGAAGAATATGAAGATTATATTATATTTTGAGTAGAAAGATGACAAATTCGTCCTTAAAATATAGAGTACTAACAAATTCGTCATGAATGTGTCACGTAGACTCTTTTAATTAATGACAACGAACGAAAGTTAACAGTAATATAGTTTTGACACACTTTTTTCACTTTTAGGAATAAAAATTTGAATTTTTATTTTTCGAAAATAAATTTATTAATATTCTAAACATTTAAAAATAAAGATGATTATTTATCCATATTTTTAATTATGAATTATACGAGAGAGATTATAGAAAAAGTAAACCATTGTTTTTGAGGCATCTGGAACTTGCTGTCCCCCTTTGTATTTCTTGATATCTAATGGGTGTCTGGTTGCATATCACTTTCATGTGGTTGATATATAACGACGAAAGGTGATTGAAATGAAGTAAAAAAAAAAAAAAAGAGAAGTGTGTCGAAGGGTATGAAAAGCTTTATAAAATACGTGGCTTATGTGTAAAAAGGCACAATTTGTGGATATAAAAAGCAGAATCAAACACATATAAGGTCTGTTTGGGTAAGTTTCTCTAGAAGCACTTTTAGAAGAAGAAAATAAGAACAAAAAAATGAGATAAGTTTTTCCATAAGTAAAATTAAGCTTTCCATTAGTTAATTTGTAAAAGTTCATCAATGTGGCTTCTCTAAAAGATGAGATGAGATCTATAAATTAGTTAATGAAGAACTTATTTTTATTTATGGAAAAGCTCATTTTATCTTTTTGCTCTTATTTTCTTTTTCTAAAAGTACTTTTAGAGAAACTAACATCCAAACAGGTCCATACTCCAGACATTTGATTCAGTTGCACAAAATAATTGATTGAATAATATGCAAGAATTATCAATTATAAATTTTCTCGTCCCCAGGCATTTGATTCAGTTTCGTTTCCACAAATGGACAGAACTTTGCATACAGCATATCAGCGAATTTTCCAAAAGTATACCCCACCATGACGCACAAACAACCACAAAATTGAAAATAGCACCAATTCATTCTTATCGTTTAGCCGATGTGTGTGTGAGAGAGGGGGTGGGGGTGTGCATAGAAAAATAAAATCATTAATGTCTACGCCAGAAAAATATATTGAGGGTGCATATGTCGCATTTCTATTAAAAAATAAAGTTATGGTTTTGGATGATAATTTGTTTTTTTCCTTTAAGATAAATAAAATAAAAAGTTACTAGTATTTTTTAGAAATAAAAGAAACGCACTTTTCAGGGGAGATTCCTATGGAGAAAATATCAGAAATCAAGAGTATATTACAAAGTATTTCAAGGGATAGGTATTTGAGATTGCACATGAATGTGCTAAGAGTTCGAAGACACTTTATGCTTAATCGACCTGCAAAATCATTTGATTTGATGCATATGATACTTCACTCAATTTGGCTTAGAACATTAAGGGCATATTTGGATATTAGTTTCTCTAAAAATATTTTTAGAAGAGAAAAATAAAAAAAAAATGAGATGAATTTTTCTATAGGTAAAAATAAGTTTTTCATTAGCTAATTTGTAGATGTCATCTCATCTTTTAGAGAAGATACATTGATGAGCTTCTACAAATTAGTTAATGAAGAGCTTATTTTTACTTACGGAGAAGCTCATCTCATATTTTTACTCTTATTTTCTTCTTCTAGAAGTACTTCTAGAAAAACTTACCCAAACAGACCATAAATTTTAGACTGATTGGCTCTACAAGCTCCTAAATATTATTTTTCATAGTAAACACAATGTACAACAACACTGTTATAACACATGTCAACTATGATTTAAGTCGTTGAAAAAATGATGAACTACAGAACATAACAGGACAAATAAATTTGCAAGAAGCAAAAGTATTCAAATTCTGGATACGTAAAGCATGCACAAAAACCTCGTTATTTATTGAAAGTCACCGACGGTAGTGCAATCAAATTGCTTTCACGATTTCACCGTTTTAGCTTTCACGTGCTCAAAACTAAAACTAACAACACATTATTTCTGACCGTTCGTTCAATTTATCACATAAGGACGAAAAACACGTGTGTGGACAAGTTCCTTACGCTATGTCTCAATCTCAATTTATCTACGACATTGAAATTACTATAAGGCAAAGCTAGCTAGCTAGGTAGTCAAGTTTTAAAGTCAATGGAATGGTTCAGATGCCCTGTTTCTGCGTTTTTATTCTCCCTGTTTTTCTTTCTTACTTTCTTCATCTTCTTTCCCCGGAACGAACAAAATTATGTTACCCACTTGCCTCCTCCTTTGGTCTTTTCCACTATCAAACTCAACCACACCAATACAACCTCTCTTTCTCCCTCTCCCTCTCCGTCACCACAACCACCACCACTTGAGCTTCTTTCCTTCTATACTCCTGCAAATGAAACCTACAATAACAGTACTACTGTTTTCAGTAGCGCTATTAAGGTAAGCTACCTTAAAGTGTTCAAAGAATGTTTTTCTTTACTTTAATTTCATGTATAGATGTTATTCTTTTATGTACTCTGTTTTGCTTACCCTTTAATTTTTATGTTTCGCTTATGACAGAAATATCCTTGTTTGGAGAAAATAGAACAAGGTTTAGCACGAGCACGGGCCTCAATTCATGAATCTGCCCGATTTATCAACTATACTTCACCAAGGAGGGAAAAAATTGTCCCCAAAAGATCCATTTACTTGAATGCACGCGCGTTTCATCAGTTAAGTTTCAACATTTTTCAAACCCATCGTTTTTCTAGACTATTTGTGTTAAAGTTTTGGAGTCCAACACAAATTTTGTACTCAAATTGACAAATTCTAGTTTAATTTATCAATCTTCATTTTATACACTGGTTTGGTCCTATTTTGTTTCACGGTTAAGTTTTGGCTGAGGAAATTGTGGTAATTTTCTAACATAGTATTATCTTTTATCTGTCATGTTAATTAGATTAGATTCTCTTTCTCTTTTTACCAAAAACAGATTATGTTCTCTTTTATATCGGAAAAAAAGAGATTAGATTCTCTTTTCTTTGTGCTTTTTTTAATTATTTCTTTCACTCCGTATATAAGGTCCTTTTTGGTATAAAAAAGAAAAAGATGGAAAATGTGCAGAAAAATAATTGTTTTTTATCATAGAAATAGAAGTAAAACATAAACATAATATGTGTATAAAAAAAAGTAAAACATAGAATGAATAAGTCGTTTGTTTAGGTGATTTTAAACTTAATCTATTTAAATAAAGTTTTAGATTTAAATCTTGTGATAAAATAAACACGATCGAAAGGAAAGTTGTCATCAAATATGATTAATTTGATTTTTTTTGTTTTGTCTTTGCTAGATGTGTTTATTTTCTTAATTTTTTTTCCACATATTTGTTTCCTCTCCATCTTAAGTTTTTCTTTCAAATAAAAGTTAAGAATATAATAAAATATATTGAATACTTTATTGATACTAAATGGGATATTTTTCTCTCTCTAGAACATCAAATAAAACGGAATGAAGAAAGTATTCTTTTAATTTTTTTAAGCTGTAAAATTCTTGATCAAAATTTTATAATTAAACAATATATTTTAATGTTTCATTTTATGTTCAGTATAATGTCACCAGGTGCATCTTTTTTATTTATATGAATCACCATGTGCATCTACTCTTGCTTTTACTCAAAATGTAATGGAGTTTGTAACAAGAAGAAAGCGTACGTAGTGGATATTTCCTAATAATATTTGTTTTCTTTCAAATCACCGTGATTAAACAGTAGCCACGAAGAGATGTTAAAGAGATTCAAGGTGTGGGTGTATGAGGAGGGAGAACAACCATTAGTGCACTATGGACCAGTAAACAATATATACTCCATTGAAGGTCAATTTATTGATGAAATGGATAATTATCATAAGTGGAGTCACTTCAGGGCTAGACATCCTAACCAGGCACACGTTTTTCTCATTCCCTTCAGTATAGTTAATATTGTTCAGTATGTTTACAACCCTAATCAAAGGAAATCGGGCTCCCAATCTATTCAACGCTTGGTGGAAGATTATATCAGGGTTATTGCACATAAGTATCCTTATTGGAATAGAACTGAAGGGGCTGACCATTTTTTATTATCATGTCATGATTGGGTAAGATCTTATATCTTATATCTTATATATGTATATAGTTCGCGTAGCTACTTTTCTTACTTCCTCTTTGCTTATATTAATTTGAGACCAAGGGAAATATATATTTCGTATTTTGATTACTAATTGCATGATTACAGTGGTATAAGTAGTACTTTTATGAATTAAAAAAGAAAGAAATGCTTTGCTTGATGATTCTGCAACATAAAAATTATATATATCTTAGTGTGTGTGTGTGTGTGTGTGTTTTTGTGAATGAAGTATATTAACCAGCTTGAAAGCTCTAGGAAAGCATACTCCAACAAGATCCGCCTTGAAGGCATTACAAATAAAATAAAGATTGCATAATCATAAGATCTGTAAACTGATTAGACTCCCGCAATACATTCATCACCCAAAATACTTGACTTTCATCTCCATGTATCTAGTGTAAAACACGTACGTTATGTACTAATAAAAAATATTAATTATTAAGTTCGTACCAAAAGAAAAAAATTTAATAAATGTTATGAGTATAATTCATATTTATGATATACAAGTCGTATATATTGGTTTCTCATAGTAATTTACAAAATTATCTTATCTGCTAACATAGAGACTCAGTATTTATATCAACCTTTCAATTTCAGCTAAATAAAGACTATAACAATAGAAACAAGTCTAACCCTTTTTTTTCTGTAGTGTTTCTAGCCCTAATAGCTAGTAAGCTACTTTTTATTTTATTTTATTTCTTCATGTTTCTTCCACTTCGGTGTTAGCTAATTAAGGAGATTGTCAGTATTGTTGTGATTAGCGATTTTGTTTAAAGACCGACATTCATTAGTAACATAAGCTTTATCTGATGATTCAGGGTCCCAAAATTTCAAGTGCCAATCCTAAACTCTACAAGAACTTTATCAGGGTACTTTGCAATGCTAACACCTCCGAAGGATTCAGACCTAACAAAGATGTGTCTATACCTGAAGTGAATTTATTACCTAAAGGAACTCTAGGCTCACCCAATCGAGGACAACACCCAAATGACCGTACCATTTTAGCTTTCTTTGCTGGTAGAGAACATGGTGCAATTCGAACGATCTTGTTGAATCATTGGAAGGATAAAGATAATGATGTCCAAGTATATGAGTCTCTACCAAAAGGCAAAGTCTATACCAAATTAATGGGACAAAGCAAGTTTTGCTTGTGTCCAAGTGGTTATGAAGTTGCAAGTCCTAGAGTGGTAGAAGCAATTTATGGAGGGTGTGTGCCTGTGTTAATTAGTAGTAGTTACTCTCCACCCTTTATTGATGTGTTGAATTGGAGTCAATTTTCAGTGGAGATTCCGGTGGAGAAAATACCAGAAATCAAGATTATATTACAAGGTGTTTCAAGGAAAAAGTATCTGAAACTGCAAATGAATGTGTTGAGAGTTCAAAGGCATTTCACGATTAATCGACCAGCAAAACCATTTGATCTAATGCATATGATACTTCACTCCATCTGGCTAAGAAGACTAAACCTTAAACTTATTGATTCACGATAGCAAGTTCTTTTTCTTTTTCTCCTAGCTAATTGTATTTTATTGTAAACATTGAATGCTAGTTATAAACTAGTTTATTTTTTTTGTCATTTACAGATATTAACTTTATAATTTTTTTATATTATTATAATATTTAATATGTCTATTTATTAGTTTTACATTTTACAGATATATATATATATATATATTGAAAATGTGCATGTGCGTGTGTAAACAATCATGAATATTAATATATCTTCAAATAATATATAATATATTAATTAAAAATGTTTTATATCATTCTAATTTATATAAGGATTTTTATATCATAGGCAAACTTGCACAAGTTAAACCTTATTAACTAAAATTTTTCAACCAATTTTGAGTAACATATTAATTATGGTTTCTTGAGAAAAAAAAAAACTTATCTTTCTGCTATTTATTTCTTGAATTTACTTCCTATAATTTCTCTCTTCCCACTAAAAATAATAATTATTTAATTTGAACTTTTTTCCTATCCTACAGACCTCAATCTCTTTGAAAGTAGAGATGTTAAATAGATCAATCTAATCCAAATCCTTCTTAAATCGTCAGAAAATGTGTTAAATTGGATTGGACATGTATTAAGATTAAATTGGAGTTTTTAACCCAATCCAACTCTATCGGATTTTGAGTTGAGTTAATTTTTTATTTTTAAAAATTTATAAAAATGAATTACTCATAAGAATGAATTTTATCTAGCACTGTATGTTTGTGGGTAAGGGAAAATTTAAAATTAGTATGATATTATTAAACTTTGACTAGCTAATACACACCTAATTTCATAGGCACCATTGATAATTAATTGGTTGTTATTTGCCCTGAGTATAATTTTGTCGCACTCTTTTCTACTCTATTTAGCATTATGATAATTATTATATATTCTTATATTTTGTAATTATTTTGGGACAATTATGTGATATCTTTTATTCTTTTGAGTTTTGTTTGTGTTTATTATAGTTAACTTTTTTAATAAAACTTATTAGTTTATTTAGGACTTTTTTGCTACTTTTACATACGCTTGATCTTGGGTGGTTGCTTGTGTTTTGAAAGAAATTTGTTGAAGTATTCAATATCGGATGAGTTGGAAAACGTCATCACCAATTTGAAAGAGAAAATAAGACATTTGAGATTTTTTTACTAAGTTTAAGTTGTCCTCAATAAGAAATGACTTAAACCAATATATGAGAGAAAACATGAGCTATTGATAAAGCTCAAAATGTCTCTATTTAGAGACAAGTTAAGCGCAACTCTAAAACTAAAAAATATGAGCTACTGATTAAGCTTAAGTTGTTCCCATTTCGGGACGGCTTAAACGTGCATTTAGTTGCTCAAGCATATTTAGTCTCGATTAATTATTTGGGAGATTGTATTTTTTAAAAATAAAAAATAAATTCACAATTTTTTTTTTATTTTGTAAATAATTGTAAAAATATTTTCAAAATAAATTAATAAGTTAAAACCATTTCAAAACTATTTTCGCTAAATGTGTTTGTTTTGAAAATTACATTATTTTAGAATCCAAAACCTAAAACTCACGTACAACTCCAAAAGGGCTCTAAACTATTAAAATAGTTTATTTTATGATTTCATATTATCAAATTAATACAAACCCATGAACATCCACATTCTAATAATATCTTTGTAACCAATAAAATGAGATATTTATATTCAAGGTTTGTTTTGACCACACCATGTTTGGAAGTTTAATCCAAAATCTATTCTAAAATAAGATTTCTTTTCTTAATTCTCTGTTTTAATCCTCAAAAATGAATGTTACGAATAATGAAGAGTTGACCTACAATTTTGTCCTTGGAAATGGCAATATGTTTAATACTTGCTCTTGAATGTATGTTTTTGTACAATCTAGTCTACATAAATCTAAAGCTATTGTTTTACTTTGAACATGTTTTTATGCTATTATGTAATTAGTTAATGTTTTACTTTAATAATCCTTTAATATTGACTTTTATTATATAAGTTATCAAAATAATATTGGAAAACAACACCAACTTATTTATGATACTATATCTAAATTTTGACTTATATACATTTTAATTAGGGTGAGAATGTCACCCATGGGAGAGCCTTTGGTTTGCTCGCTATATATTTTCGTTGACACAAGATTATTTTCTAAATAACCTTATTCAAGGTTTTAAGTAATTTTTTATGTATATTAATACTTCGTGTGGTTTATATAACAAGGAGGTTAATTAGTTTCTCTTAAACAAAATATTGAGTTCTAGTTTCATAAATGTAAAAAGAGACCCAAAAAATTTCTTAAGTTTATGACTAATGGACTATACTATTTAAATAATAATAATAATAATAATAATAATAATAATAATAATAATAAATATTATTATTATTGCTGAACAACATTCTCTTAAAAATTTTCTGAAATTGTTTCATTTATGATTTTTTTAACACTATAGAAAAGTAATAAAGATTTATGTATTTATATATAAATGATAAAAGAAGCTACCAATTCAATGTTTAATATTAATGGTAGAAAAATTATAAATTTAATATTTGTACAATTTAGTTCCTGAATATTTTAAATTACTCACTTTTTAGTCTTCTAGTACACAAAAGTAACTATTAAATGTGTAAATTAATTGACTGAAATTGTTCTAAGATAATAAAAAATCTTAAATTCCAATCTCAAATATGTAATTGTATTAAATATTTTGAGTTGATCTATATCAAAACAATTCTACAAACAAATACTGTCAATTACTAAAAAACGAATAAATCACTTTAAATTTTCGAAAACTAAATATACAAAGACTTATATATAGGGATGAGAGGAAAACTAAATATACAAAGACATAGATAAACAACTGATAACTTAATAATAAATCACGGTTGACACAACTTTTTCTTTTTTGGCTAGTGACTAGCTCACATTTCAACGAAAACATTCCAAATTCAATATCAACATTCTTCTCTGCACTCTCTTTTTTTTAGGGAACATTCTATGCTCTTATAGTATAGTATCTTAGAATTCTATATATAATCAAATATTATATATAAGGGAAAATTTATTGTACCCTTGCATTTTGAAGGGTTTTGGTACCCCCATCCACATGAATCAATATATTGAAGAACATCATTTAATAAAATCATGTCAAGTTTTGTGAAAAGAATTTCAAATTACAATTTAGTTGATCATTTCTCTTTTAAATTAATTATAATTAAATTGTTAAAATTAACATTGATGAATAATTTTATATGATTAATAATATGAAATAGATTTTTTTTGTCAATAGTATCATCATCAGAAAAATCCCAAAAAAATCAAGTCTTCAAGAACTTCTGCGCCGGCCCGTCCCAGATCTGCATTTTCTGTGTTTTGATTCGAATGTAACAGACCTGCTGTACAACGATACTGTTGTTCGGTGCTGAAATGACCCATCTCAGGGTAGAAGACGATTAAAAAAAAAAAAACCGTAGGGATCATTATAAAATACGATGCTGCTATCTAACAAATATATTCGTATAGTTTAATTAATGGTAAAACTCAGTTTCATCAACGTTATGTGATGGGTTCAGTGTTTGATTCTTGTCAGCGATGGTTTTAGATTTTTGTAAAGTTAATTTATTTATTTTGGAAAAAATAATAAAGAACCAAAAAAACCAGAATTCAAATCACGCTACTATGAATAATTATCGGTGAATCTACCACTACGCCATAATCAATTTTATCAAAAAATTAAACAATTATATATATATATATATATATATATATTAGTTTGCATAATTTCATTTTAAATACTTTTTTTTATCTATATTAGCATTTTAATTTTTTCATTTGTGTTGCTTCAAAGCATCTTTTTTTTGTGTTTAAGGAAGATTAATTTGACATTGACTTAAGTCGAAATATCATTAGTTTGGTCAAAACATTTTTAAGGTAAGGATACTTTGGCATCCAACTTCTCTTAAATTATTAAAAGAGTTCAATTGGAAAGAAAGAGAGGCACATGTGATATGTGCGATCCCACAAATCAGAAGTCTCTCTCTTACTAGACCCTCCAGTAAATGAAGATGAGAGTTGAGGTCAAATTACTTTGGTTAAGATAAAACAATTTATTCTTTCTTTTTCTCCAAATTATCTTCACCAAAATAAAAAGGTATATTTTACATATGTATTTTATATTTCATCCTAATTAATAATGCAAATGCATTAAATTAAGTATTTGTGGGCATGTTTTATCATATTACACATCATTATTTGCAATTAATGATTTCACTATAATTTTAAAAATTAATATATAATCCTGAATAGTTTAAGATATTGTGACAATTATCTAATTTATTAAATTTATATTAAGTGTCATTATCATTATTTAATTCATGATAAAGAGTAAAGTATTTTGAATAATATCATAGTTTTAATTAAAATATATTTGTCTCTATTTTGACATGAACATCTTCCTTGTATTTATGCTAGAGTAATTTGACCTCAATACCTTTGTCTTGGACAAAGTATTTTTAACTCACTCCTAACCTTAGTTAAATTATCTCTAACTCAACCTAAGAGCAAGTAATTTGACCATTGACTTTTGAGCATTTTTATCTCGATTGAAGTATTCTTAACTCGACTCGAACTAAAGTAATTATATCTTTGTCTCAATTAGAGTATTTTGACTTCAACCTAAGTTGAAAGTTTCTTGTATCTATTAATTACCTATATACTCTAACCAAATTACAACAACTCATACACAATGGTAAACCATCAAAGTTAATTTCCCTTAAATTAATTTATAAATGATATTATATTTGCAAGCATAGAAGATATGATAGATAAGAATAAAAATTGATATAATCGAATACATTTTAATTAAAGATTAGGTAAATTAAAAGAATATATTTTTAATAATATAAATTAAATTAAAACAACATACATTAAAATTTTATTTTAAATATTAAAAATTCATTAAGTTGATTAAAAACTTTTTTATTGGAAATCTCTAGAGATTAAAAAAAATATAATTACATTTAAGTGCAATATTTATGTAATATTGGATAAAAATGGATATAATAATTTGTCAAAATATCAGAGGGCAAAAATGGATAAAAAAGTATTTAAAATGAAATTAAGCATAGAATAATATATATATATATATAATTGTTTTATAAAAGCATGTAACTGATTATTGTTTAGTAATAGTAGATTCACCGTTAAGTGCTTTAAGTAGTAGGGTTTGAATCCTAAGGAGGTTTAATTTAAAAACCATCATCTAGAAGAATCAAACCCATCACATAACAATAATAAAATAAATGTTTGTCACTATACTATTCGCATATTTATAAAACATGAAAACCAAACGGTTTTCTTTCATTTTCAACACTGAACAAAACGCTTTAGATCACCAAAATTATAGAAAAAACGATTTCTTGTTGATTTCTAATTTTATTTTCGATTAAAAAACATTTGAAACACAGTACCCATATATCTATTCTTTACTCTTTCTCCATCACCGAATTGCACTCTTCTCAATTGAGAATAATGAGCTTTTCATTCAAATCACAACACAAAATGCAGATCTGGGACATGAGTTTCTCATTCGCAAAACAAAAACGCAGATTTGAGACAAAGGTTTCTCATTTACAACACAAAAACGCAGATTTGGTATGAGTGTATTCAAATCACAACACAGAAAATGTAGATCTAGAACGGAACCGACGTAAAAGTTCTTGACAATGCAACGAACTTGATTTTTTTTTAGGATTTTTCTGATGATATTGTGATGAAAACCTTATTTAATTACTCATAATTTTTTATATTAATATTAATGTTAATAATTTAGTTATAATTAATTTAAAAGAGAAATGAATAAAATGTAATTAATTTTTTTTTTCATAAAACTTTGACATAATTTTATTAAATAAAGTGTTTTTAATATATTGGTCCATGTGATTATGTGAATGGGATATCATAATCCTTCAAAATACAAAGGTTCCGGAGAGTTGCTCATATTTTAACTGTGTAATGGAGATGTGATTCCTATAATTAATTAAGTGCATCCTCCATTCCATTGAGACAACGTTTCATTAAACCTTGACCAAACTATTCAAAACCAACCATGAGAAGTAAGTGTGTCGTCTCTAAAGTACCATAACAGTTGGTAAACTTTTTTTCTACAATACCCTCTTCTCATGGCATGTCTCTCTTCCCATCCTTTTCTTCGTAGTACTAATTAACAAAGCCTATATATACTAGCCGATCATAGCCATAGGGAACAATTTGAGAGAAAAAAGAGAGTGAAGTAACCATCGATCACCAAATCTAGAAAACTGACACAATAACCATGGCAACAACAATGAATAATCCATGGCTTGTATTCTCCGTTACGTTGCTCTCCCTCCTTATCCTCCTTACGTTCTTCGCACATAACCGAAACGACATCGCTCTCCTTTTACCAGCTGCCATCAACCTGTTGCCATCCGCAGAAGATCTCAAAACTCTTGACGCCACAAAGGAACAACAACATAGTACTCTACCATTTATGCCTTCCTTTCAAGATGTTAATGTTACCATTGATAAAACAAAACCCCATAACGAAGTCGTCGCTAACCACGTCAGAGTGTGTATCTACTCTTTTTTTCATTAATGAAAATTAAGTTTGGTTGATATTTTTTATTCACATCATGATATCAATATTATTTTTTTAGGCGTGCATGCCTTTTTTGTTATTACTGAATTAATTATGTTTTATTGCGTTTAGATGTGTGATTGAATTTGAGATTCTGATATATGTAGGGGAAAGAGAGGAATAGGAATAGCAGTTTAGTGAGAATTGAAGAAGACTTGGCTGAAGCAAGAGTAGCTATTCGCAGAGCGATACTAAAGAGAAACTTCACATCAGAAAAGAAAGAGATCTTTGTCCCCAGAGGATGCGTTTACAGAAACGCTTATGCTTTTCATCAGTAAGTAACTTTTAATTAATTAAATTTGCATAGCGTTTTCCATTTACATATATAAGGTTTGCTTCCTTTTTCACTTATTTTCCACTCTCATGCATGTCTCACACACACACGCTCAATTATCTGCCCTGAGATTGAGTCATTGAGGGAATTAATTCTATATTCAAGGTGTTAAAATTAAGGACTTTTAAAGAATTAATCAATATACCTTAATCAGCTTAACATATTAATGGAATAATGTATCAATTGTTTTTCGCGTTTAAATATGAAGAAAGTAGAAATTAGATGGAAGGTTGTATAAACACGAGAAACGGGTTTTATAATATTTTGTTTTTTTATTATTAATAATATAATGACATGTATAAATTTATTATATTGATATTATATCTAAATTTAGTGATGTTCAGTGATATTGGCAAAAATTAAGTGATATATATATATATATATATATGTGTG
>PYAF01002171.1:575464-596250 GCA_007407185.1 Glycine tomentella | reverse complement strand
ATTTTTCAATTGAGATGTTCATCTCTCATTTTTTTAAAATATATAATTTTAATCTTTGTGATCAATTTCAAACTAACATGTGTTTATTTCTTATCCACATGATAATTTTTTTAAATTATTTAATTGGTCACCTACATAATTTATTAAAAAAATAAATAAAAAATACATAATTAAGTTTAAAATTGATAAAGAGAGACTAAAATTACATAACTTTTAAAAGTGAAATATCAAATATTTATATTAAAAAATAAAGACTAAAATTACAGTTTTTTTTAAAAATAAGATATAAACATTTCAATTAAAAAAATAAGAGAATTAAAATAGTGAATTAAAAAAAAGGGGGAAAAATTATATCTTAACTTATATTTTATTTATGATTTTTATGAAATCAAATTGAGCTCATGAAAATAAAAAAAGAGAATAGGAAGGAGAAGAAAATGCAAAGACCTGGATTGATTGGATCCATTGTCCATAGAATACCCTAAACTAAACCCTCCATTACGCGCACACTGGCTGGCAGACATGTAGCTTTTCCAAACTCAATCAAACTCGTTCAGAGAGTGTTTACACAAAACCTGAACCTCAACCTAAATTGAAAAACACACACACTTGCTACTCCCTTCACAATCACAAGGTTGAAGAAGACATGGCCGAGGATCGTGGCCTCCCTCCACGCGCCTCCATTCCCTCCGGCGATAACTCGGTTTGGGCCGATGTCTCCCCTCTCCTCCAAGCCGCCTGCCAAGGTCAACAACATGCACTGCTTCTTCCTTTTCTCCCTTTTTTTACTTGATCGCCTCATACGTAAATGAATTAATTCAATGAATAATATACTAGTGTCAAACTTGCTTCTTCGTTTTTTATTTTTTGTTTTGCTCAACAAATTTGCTCTATGGTGTGTTTCACAATCGTGTTGTGGTCAATTAGAATTAACTTTCCTTGTTGCATTGGCAGATCTTCATGAGGGCGAGCTTATTCATGGAGACAACTTCAATCTTTTTGCCGCCATGTCCGCATTGGAGGTTTTCTTTTTATGATCATCATCATTTCATTTCATTTAACCTGCATTTCACACAACACCCAATTATATAACTTTCTTATAGATAATTAGTTTTGAAATGAGGTAATGAGGTAATGAGGTTACCTTAGTTATCGTGGAATTAGAAATGTCTAGATGTGTATTATGTAGAGGAGCTCTTTTCTGTTTTGCATCTGTTTTGTGTATCACTAACTTGTACAAATTGCTTTTTATTGAATGTTTTTCAGATAATGGACCCGAAGATGGATTCTGGAATTGCTTGTACATACTACTCTCTGGATGAAGCCATTGAGAACGGTGTCGCTCCTGTTCCTATTAGTGCGGATAAAACTACCGATGTTCGATGCATGATTGACATCATGGACCATCTACTTGCCTGTGAGGTATTTATTTCCAAGGGGGCTTAAAAATTCCTCTCTTTCTCCAAAACATACAGAAACATCAGCATATGCATGTTCATTATTGTGAGGCTGACAAATGTACAATCTTGATTGATGCTCTTTAGTCAATTATTTATAAATAAATTAATGCACAAGATTTTATTCTCTATTTTAATGCTCTGAGTACATCCAAATTTACACATTATTTCTTAAACTTGCTTTTCCCCCCAGATGTATGTAAATCATTCATCCAATAAGCATAAATTTTAGTCAAATAGAAAATTATAACTTGTATAGACACGATTTTTAACAACACACAAATAGTAATGGCTCTGACGGTAACATTAGTTTAAGTTCAATAGTTTTGTCTGTTATACGTAAGTATTCATTGTACATTTTCCTTCTCTTTATGTTAGTTGTCATTTGACATTGCAGGCAACATGGCACAAGGGTCATTCATTGGCGCAAACTGTTTATTCTTGCCTCTATCTTCTACGACCGGAAAGAACATTGTCGCATGCTCTGTTGCACTCTTACTGTAAAGTCATACGTGCAACCTGCAAAGCAATTCTTTCAGTTGTCTCAGAAGCTCGAACACATGAAGTAAAGTATTCCAACAGCATTTTTTTATCTCTTGCTAATTATTTATATATGAACACTTTTTTGGTGTTGTTACCTAACTGAAATTTTTAATTTCTTCTGTTTGGTCAAATAAATAATGTTTTTTATTCTTTTGGAAGAATGTGATTATTTCTTGTTCTGTTGCCATTCATTAAATTACTTTAGGAAGAAAAGTAAGGAATAGAATGTTAGGACTTACATTTCTTTATGTTCAATATTTATTTATTTACTTATGTGGATCTCACTTTATGGATTAAACTTTGTGATAATTGCATGTGTCACAGAAGATTTGATTTACACTGACATGCAGCCTTCATCTAAATGCTTGAATGTAGATATGTGGTCATAGTTTGATTTCCTAACACATGCTCTACATATAAGTACTTTTTATAAGCTGTACATTTCTATGAACATATGACCTTATTTTTTTGTCCTTCTATTTTGAGATCATACTCTTGCAGAGCTTTTTTTTTCCCCTATTAAAAAATGATCATTTTTATTTGTGTCAGGAAGAGGATCTATTTACGATGGCATATGGCCTTCCTTTGAGTGGAGATGAGGATGAAAAGTGTTTATCAATGCTAAATGCTGTTGAAGAAACAATATCTCGCCAATTGCGTGCTTGTAAGGCTTCATCGTCAAAAAGAAGAGTGTCAGAAGGTAATTGCTTGTTCTTAGATAGGTCTTGTTACTGGTGTGTTTGGAGGTTATGTTTCAAACCTTTTTTATTGTAATCCCTTAGCATCATATCTTATGCATTGAGCCCTCTTATTTAAAAAAAAAAAAATGAAGGTAATTGCATGTTGAAACTTAAAAAGTTACCTTTTGTTTTGTTGGTAAGGTCTCATCAACGTTGTCATAAGGTTCAAATAGTTTTTCCGAAGGGAATGATGGTGGCACTTCATGACGATTTTGTAGTCTTCTTGAGGAAAAAAGTTAAACCTCAAAATTAATAAGCCTTGAAGAGTGTTAATATTCTTACATTTGAAAATGTTCTAAGTACCTGTTGTGGATGGTTTTATGCCATCCTTGAATTTTGTATCCCTTATCAGCTTTTTGTACCATCTAGTATATTTGAAATATGAGCATCATTTTGAATGTTTGATAATTATTTGATGCTTCTCTTCTAAATTTGTTTTTCTGTGTGTTCACTGGTGAAGTCAGAGAACAAAGAGAAATAGAAATAAGAAGTTTGGAGTTCAATGGCATAGGCAATTATGATTTCCATTTATTGCTCATAATACCCAAATGCCATTTACTGTCTCTAAGCTTCATAATGTCAAACTCAAAATCATCCTGCCTTTTTCCCCAATCACAACAAGGGGTGTGACTTGTGCTTATGCCTTTTAATTTAGTTGAGCTATTTGGTTGCAGATGTTGAGCCGCTTCAAAATAATCTTGATCTGGAAGAAGGCTACTGCAAAGCGCTGTTGTGTCGATTACGTTTTCGTAAGGTTTTATCCTATGTTTATTCTCTTCTAAGTTATGTAAATAATGCAGAATTACGCTTGTGGATAATTTATGCATTAGACATAATTTGAGTCTATTTGTAAATAGACATACTTTTTGCAATATATTTAATCAATCTACACATGTCAAAGATAAGATGATAATCATTGTAAAATTATCATGCACCTTGAAACTTTTCCTTGATTAGCATAGTTTTAGTTCAATAAAGGAAGTTGAGGATGTCCCTACTCCTAATAACCATATCCACCATGTTATACATCTGGCTTTAAAACTTAGGTACCCATACCTGGAACCTTTGTATCCCTTACATCATCATTATTCTCGTCACAATTGCTTCATGGAGGTTCAAATGTATGACCTCCAAACTACCCAAGCCCCTCACAACTACCCTAATCCTATTGGCTTTCCCTGATTGTACTTTTATTAGTTTTTTATTTAGTGTATTTGCCCTTCCATCTTGTGATAATTCAGCTTTCATTGCAATTTCAATTCCTTCTTTGTCAACTAAGCATGCTTTCTTTGACTGAAATTTCATGTCATGATTTTCTTTCAGCATTTTTACCATCTTTTGATGTCTATGAAACGACCCCAAGGAAGGGGTTTGGAGTTGGCTAGAAAACACATAGCTTCATGCATTTCAGAGATTGATTACATTCGGAAATCTTCAGAATTTCTTAGAGCTAATGCTCATGGAATGTCTGAAAAAAACATAGACAATACAACTGCATCTGGTTGTCAACCAATTGGCTTTGATGCTAGTTTAAACTGTAGATTATCTGCCCCAACACCACCCCGGTCAATCAAAATCCTTTCTTTGGAAAAGGTAAGTGTTTATAGGGTTGCTTTTAATGCATGAAAGTTAATTCCATTGTTATTATGTTTTCAGTTTATCTCTTGCAGGCCCTTGAATATTTCATGAAACTCCTTCAAGACCTAGATGTTATATGTTCATACTCATTGGACCCATCATTGGAAGCTGCTTTACTGTTTGTGATTAAATTCCAGAAATCTCAACCTGATTTGGTTGCTAGAGCCCATCTTCAGGTGGATCTTCAAATGTTCCTTGCTTTGACTGTCTTGTTATAGCTACTTTAATGAATCTTCTACATTCTACATAGACTAGCAATTTAATTAAATTAAGTATTTTTCAATTAGATTTTTTCTTTCTTCAACTGCTATTGCCTCTTAGGAGACAGCTAGGACGAGAAATATATATTGTCTTTTATGATCATTAGAATTTTTCCCTTACTGTATTTAATATTTTGAAAATGTAAATTTGTTTTCTACCATTTATGTTGAGGAACCAGCCTCTTGAAAAGGCTGCCTACCATAGACCTTGTGTGTCTGACCCTTCCCTGAACCTCTGACATAGTGGGAGCTTTAAAGCATCTGGTTGACCTGTTTTTATAATTTATATGAGAGTGTTAGTTGATAAACAAGTATTACTTGTTACCTGATGATTTGACACCGTTAATGAGTATTATAATGTATATTATCACAGTTTTTACCTAGTTGAGCATAATATTAGGGAGTTACATTACATCACTATAAAGCTTACATCTATTAGTCAAAATAATAAAGGAACTATTATCCATGGCTAAGCACAGCACCTGATTTCTTGTAACACTTGTATTTTTGGAAGAACCTGTTATGGGATGCTAGAGCCACACAAAGTAACTTATCATGTCTTCATGCTTCTTATTATAATTTTGGTGCATGTCTTTGTGCTATTGGCCAATTGTGTCACTACATCCTTACCTGTGAGGGCATGCTAAATATGCATGGTAGTAGAATTTTACTTCTATTTTTTGTGCTCTGTTCTCTAATCTCAATAATTAAAACTTGTTATCAGCTTCTGCTGGTCCAGGACGGGAAACTCTATGGTCGGGATCCTATGTTTTCTATGATCACTAGAGCTGCTGGATTACCTGAAGTAACAGAGAATCATGACATTCAGAAAAATGAATTTATGGTGCAACTAGGACAGGTAATGCAATTATAGCCATTGGTATGGCATACTATTAATGATCTACATAACATAAATTCTTTCACTCTTTTGTATGTGATCCTGAACTTGTATAGACATGCATGCTTTTGATGATGATCATCATCTTTTTACCAGAAGTTATGAAGGCTCAATTACTGCCTTTTGTTTATTTTTGTTTAGTTTTTATAATCAATTTAGATTTTCTGACTCAAGGACAGTATTATTCCTATATGATTAATCTCATGATTTGTTTAATTAGACACTATAATCTGTACAAATATTATGCATGCAGTTGGTGATAAATTTACTCAAAATTATTTGTACAAATGCTGCATGGCAAAGGCGTAAGCTAGGGAAAATGTTACAAGACTGGCGTGTCACCTATGTACAGGTGTGTCCTTTTCTTGTTTTCCAGAGTATACTACAAACTATCCCTCCCCCTTTTTCTTTTCTCTGTCGTAAAAAATCTGCTTGAATAGGTTTATTACGCCTTTAAATTTTAAGAGTTGCATTTTCTTCTTTCTAGTGATTCATATAGTCTTAATACAAGACACTGAAATGAATGGTGTTGAAAAGGAAAATACAACTAGTCCCACTCAATTTTGTTACATCCAGTTACATTTAACATGCCTTATTTTATTTAAGATTTTTAGTTAAATTTTAGGAAGGTTTTCATGGAGGCGTCTTAATTCTTCTTTGGTATTAGTGGCTGAAATTACATTTTTTTGGGGGGTGGGGGGAGGTTGTTGGAATTACATCATTTAGGATCTTTTGAGTTATTAGTGTTCATTTTTCTTATTTGACTGCTGAAAACACCCACATCCTCCTCTAAAACACAAAAAGTATAAAATTCAAAAGAGTAAAATAGAAATTATTCTAGGGGAAAAGATTAAATGATCAAGATACCCCAGCGTTTGGTGTATGATGCAAGCTTCTATTGTTGATGCAAATACATATATTTTATGACTTCCTGGATGTTCATTTAAAGCTAATCTGTTAATTTAATCTTGCATTACTCTGCAGCTGGAGATGGCTTTTAAAGGAGAGTTTGAAGAAGCCTCAAAAACTTCAAACAATAAGGTTTGTTTCTTGTTAGTTTACCAATTGTCTGGTGCTCTTCAAAAAGTTAGTTATCACATGCCTTTGAGAAATAATGTTAAACTCACATGGAAGTGAATTTTCTTGTGTTGCATTGCAGCACACATGCTTTTATGGGCATAAATTGGTTGATTATCTATTAGCTATTATCACTAAACTGCAATTACTCTGCTAATTTATAATATTGCTCTGTTTTACCAGAAAATATGCTTCAAAATATACCAACACATTCTCGCATGGGTAGAAGAGCAAACTTATTGGATAGCTTTTCGATTTCTCAATTTGGGATTTGAATTGGAGCTCTACTCTGTCCATGACTATTGCATGGTATACTGGTATATTTATGTTGTGCTGATCAAGCTTGTGGAGAAGAAACATCTCCGGATGGCAATGAGCAGTGACTCTGGTATGCGACAGTAATTCATCAAGAGTTTTTATTAAGGAAAGTGATTTATATGAGTGAAGAGGGAATACTCTGCTTTATGGTAGCAGTGCATTTGGTTATTGGAAGAAAAAATAAGCTTATGCTAACTCTGACTTCAATATGTGCCTTTGTCCTGTTGACCAGCTAAAAAAAAGACAAAGAAAAAAAGGAATTCTTTTAAGGATGGGGAAATGGATTTTCAGATCCCAGCAGCTGTTTTGTTTCTTCAAAGCCAAATATATCTTGCTGAAGGGCTAAGCATGGTAATTCTGTATATATTTTCTCAATGATGATGTCTTTCATGATTTCATCTAGGAATAGAGATGTGAGACATTAGTGGCTTGAAATTTTTCTCCCAGATCTGTAGGTTCTAGAATTTATTAATCTGTATTTTTCTTTAACCGTGTATTTTTATTTTGTTATTTGATCCAATTTAGTGGACTTACATTCTGCAGCTATCCAATTATTTTTCTAGATGTTTGCTGCTTTGAGGAATGAGCGCAGAATAGTTCCACTGCAAAGCCCTTTCAACACAGAACATGAGGTAAGGTTTTCTGTTTTACCATATACAGTTTTCAAATGTAATAAGCACATTGTGTCTTTGGTAAAACTAAAATTTAGCATGTTGAGTTTAGAATTAAGTGTGTGTTTCGATAACAAATGCGTTGAACGGAACTAGCTTTCATTCTAAAGCAACAAGGGACTTGCTACTTTCTTGTCCTGGAAAGTGGGAAAACCTCGTCGAAAGTGGTGTCATTGGGGAACCAAACACAATCTAAGTGCCAAACTTTTATGCTTGATTTTTTTCTTCAAGTGTATTAATATTTCAATATAATAAATAAGATTACACTAATGGATACTATTTCAACTAGTTTATTGCTTTCAGAAATTTTCACTAATTTCAATTTTGGCCTGTAATCAAACCCCACTAAATCTTTTTATTATCAGTGTTGGACTGAGTTTCAGACGGGTCGTAAATCCCAGCCCTTTTTTTGTCTTTTAGAACCATCAAAGACTTATTTCCCATACATCATATACTAAATTATGGTTTCATAGTTCCCACCATTTCATTAATGTGGCTCAGATGAAACAAATATATCTTATGGATAATTAGTCATTAATATTGTATTTTTTTTTGCCTGAATACATGTAATCTTGTCATGTTGATAGGAAAAGATAGTTGAATACTTGTAATCTTGTCCTGTTGACAAGAAAAGATAGTCTTGGATTACAAGTTTAGATTTGCCAAAATATAAGGATAAACCTTTAATAAATTATTTAAACTGCATTTAGAGGTTTTTCTATGGTATCCAAGTACATGTTGTAAATCAAGCATCTAAAAGATCCCGAGATATTCAGTGAACTGAATCTTTAGTGAAACTTAACAGTAATATGTATATGTAGTTCATGGCCAATTTGTGTGGTTAACCCTCAGTAAATCCATATAACAATGGGCACTATGGAATTGCGTACTTTATGAATCAAGCTTTTCATTTGCAACTTAATTCACGTATAAACTTTTCTCCAGATATTTATTCAGCAATTCGAGCTTTTACAGAAAGCTTGCGTTCCGGATCACATCTCATATGTGACATTCAAGGAGTCAACTATGCATGCTAATTTCTCTGTGAGTATTCTTCTGAAAACTATTCGGTGTTGTTGCTTTTAGAGACAGGTTTTTACTTGTTTGTTTCTCCTTCAGACCCTAGCTATCTGTAATCACTTCAAGGAAGCTCAGAAGATAGCAAAAGAGGTGAAAAGTAATTTTGCCAATGACCCTGACACGATGGCCGAGCTGCGCAGAATAGAGCAAGTAGCAGAACGCAACAGCATTGCCTTGAATGTTTGTCGGGCAGGAGCCCTTGATCCAAAGTTGAAGACTTCTTTTACATTCTGTCATCATCCTTTCTATGCTACTGCTATTGTGAAGAGATCCTGATAGTAGATTCAACCAATTTTGAAACATGTTATAGGGTGTTAGGAGCAAATGAGTTGTGGCATTAGCAGTTGTAACACTAGTAGTTATTCAAACAATTTTTATGGTTCATATTATTAGATTGAAATTGTAATTTTTTTATCATAAGGAAATAAAAAAAAAGTGTTTATGGTAATTTTCCTTCCATGGCTGCACCCGAAAGCAAAAGAGAGAACATTTTTTTTAGTATCTTGTTTAAGGCTTTAAACTGCAAAAATGGCATTGCTTCTAAGGTGTTTGTTTAATAATGTACTTTTTCCACTGTCCTTAATTAAAAATACTCTTTCAATCAATTCATGCTTTTTAAAAAAATAGGTGATTTAGTTAATCACATTAAATATATTAATTATTTGTATTAGTATTCCAAAATTATCATTTCTTATTTCTTTATCTATTTAATTATTTTTTATTAATGTTTGGAGAGAAAATAATTTATATATTTAAAAATTAGAAAATAGTTTTACAAAAGAGACAAACTAATTTTTAAAAAGTTCATCATATAATTAGGGATGGAGGGAATATCAATGTATTATATTTAGATTTTTTTTCTCTTGAGACTCTTGTTATTGGAAAGTTCCATTGAGAGTTCTAATTAATTAGAGTTGAGTCAACTTGACTCATTTATTGAGACAAAGTTCTTAGGATATATTTTTCATTTACAAGATTTAGACTGCATAAGAGAAATTAAAACCGGAATAATTGGGATATTATGTTCAAAAGGCATTTAAATAAGTTTTGAAAAATAACGGTAGATTTTTTAAATTTTTTTAAGAGATATCTTTTAGTTTATGAGAAAAATAATTTTATTTTTTATTTTTAATGACTTATCTAATTATTTAAATTTTATTTTTTATATTTTTAATTAGAGTATTTTCAATGGAAGTTACTTATGAAATTTTTAAAATATAATTTTTTTATATAATTTTTTCATTTGAACAATTGACATGACAATTTTATTTAAGAATCTTTTCTTATATAAGAATCATGCTTATATAAATGATTGTTCTTAAAAATTACTAATCAATTTGCAGGACTTATTTTAAATTCTTAAATATTACAATATTGGAAAAAAAATTGTTAAAATTCTTAAATATCATGATATTATAAAATTTTTTAAAAAAAGTTAGGCAACCCTATTATAGTTGTATTATTGTGCTATTAATTTTTTTCTTAAAAAAGGCACAGACAATTTACAATCATCTGGTACTCCAGTTCTGGTAGCTGAAATGTTAATAGGCTCTCACGTGGGTCTGCACTGCAGTGCAGTCGCATATTCTCAGGACCAGGCTTTATAATTGGTAGGCAAGGCAATTAGGCATCTTCTAGTCAGTTTTGTTACAGCCTGTTTATTATAAAGTTGCAGAATTAAATTTGTTTATATTTTCAATCGATAGTCATAACCAGGATACATGTCTAACTTCATTCTAGTTTTAAAAAAATTATATTAGAACATATGTCATGCTAGTCTACCTGACCTGTGCCCACTCCTAAAAAATGTGATCAAATGCTAGACCTAAACTATGAAAATTAGGATGGATGATGGGTCAAGTTTCCAAGTAAAGATTCATTTGATTTGAGAAAATGTTTTTTTTTTTATACTTTTTTTTAATCCTCAAAAATTTGTATAGCAAACTGATAAAACTATTCTTGTTATTTTCTATTTTTACCTTTTTTCTGTATAAATTTCAGGAATATGTAACAAAGTGAAAAGAGATTTTATCTATTACTCTTCTACCCAACCCAAGTGAGAAATTGATAGCAGATACAACGAAAAATCTAAGGGAAAAACACAAAAGTTATACTAAAACATTTCAGATATGTAGCTTTGGGTTAGACGTACGGAACAAAGCTATCTAAAGTAGTACACTCACGTTGGATTTTATTGATCATAACAACATATTTCATTCAAACTGTGGATGACAGCAAAATGTGCTTAATCAAGGAAGCAACAAATTAAATGCAGCCATGTCTTGTCTTGTTTGGCATCCAGGAAGCACTAGTTGTGTTTTGCATGTTTTTAACCGTATTTTATTATTTTTTAATATTTAACTTTTATGTTGATATAAGTGAAAATATCATAATAGTTAAATACACTTATAGAATTTGATTGTGTTTATCAGGACCCATCCTCACCTCTAGAATACCATAATTTTCTGTTAGATACTGAACTATGAGAAATTCCTAATTAAAGGTTTAAGATGCAATACAACTTAGATTCATGGAAAACAGAATCGGAAAAAAATTGTTAAGGAGGCAAAATTATAGGTTTAAAAAGATACCCCTTCCACTCATGAATAAAGAATGTTGTAGGTTTTTTTTATATATTTTTTTTAAGTGCAAATGTTAATATATTTCTCTCCTTCCAATCACCAGTCAGCCTTATAATTTCACATCATAATTTTGTATTTTTCCGTTATCCATATCATAATATATTCTCCCTTATAAGCACGTCACAAGAAACATATTATTTTCCAAACCAATGTTAAATTATTACAAACAGCAGCATTCATCTATTCAGGAGAAGACTTAAGACAGTTAGACTAATTCGTTAATTCGTTCGGATAATTTTCTCTATAAATGCATATAAAAAAAGAAAATAAGAAAAATATAAAATAAAATAAGTTTCTTTCGTAAACTTTTAGCTTATAAGTTAAAATCATTTTTTAGAGAATGCTGGATTAAAAGACTTTACATAAGTTAAAATCTCTTAGCATTTACGTAATATAAGTAAAATACTGGAGTAGAAGCCGATACGTAACATTAAATTTTCTGAAAAAAGATGAGAGTTTTCGCCGATATATATCTTCCAAATGACATGGGTGAATCTGAATTCCGAAGGTTGCAGAAACTTTATTCTACGTTTTATTCTACCCAAAAGATAGAATAGAGTGATGATCTTTCGGTACAACAAGAATTTGGAGTAAACATCACACACACATATATATATATATATATATGTGTGTGTGTGTTACATAACTAAGTATACAAAAAAAATATAAAATGAAAATGAAAAATATAAACAAGGTTTGAATTGGAAGTGGATGCTAGTTTGTTAATTTCAGTGTCGGTATTGAGTTGGCGTGGCAGGTTTGTCGACGCATCAACATCCGAATGAATGCCTGCATTTGATTTGCATCCAACCCATTTTAGTTGCACATCTCACCGACTAAAAAGTTAGCTTAATTTTATAGGGAAGTTTTTCAGATTATATCATAATATATGCCTAAGTGATTGCGGCATTTAATTTTAGAAAATTTCAGTGTGATTAATTCCTTTGTAAAGACTAGTAAGGATTTTTTTTTTTTTTTTTGAGAGGAAAGACTAGTAAAGATAAAACCTATCCAAGTAAAATTTTATTGGCATGTTCTAACGCAAGTTATTATAAGCAGATAGGAAATTATTGCACCAATTTTCTATACTATGAATTTAACTTTTATATAGTAGTATACATTTTTATAATACTGTTAATTAATTAAAAATAAATTGGAGAGATTATTCTAAATATGAATTTTAAATTAATTATTAAAATTAATAATTTTATCATATATAATAATCTTGCACTGGATAAGGTTTTGTAATTTTTTATATATCAATGACTTGTAATTAAATTCTTAATTTATCGTCAATACGACGCCGTGGATTGCTCTCAGCCGCAATTCACCACGAAGAAGCATAAATTTTACATTTATTAAAATATAACAGATAATTCTCCAAGTAATCCCCTTCGTGGCATTTGGAATAAGGATAAACTTTTATACAATATAGCTATTTTTAGTATGATTTTAAATTAGAATTAAGATTTTGTTTTGATCATTTCTTAATAGAAGTTTGTATTAAATATCAATATATGTTATTGAAGTAAAACTTTAATTTTGATTAGAGAATAACACACAAAATATTTAAGAAACTGCATTTAAATTGTGTCCTTGAAATAGTGACTGTTGAATAAATTCTAAATTCCATTAGAAAAACTTTAAAACTTTATCTTATTTTGACATCAGAACATATCATAATAAAAACCGAACCTATATAATAATGTTATTTTACACACATTATTTTTAACAAACAAGTGCAGAGAACAAAAAATGCTTACAGATAGTAGTATATGGTAATGAGAGGAAAATGGTATCATGTGCACAGTGAATGCATGCTTTCAAAATTGTCTTGTCTGTTTTGTATTAAATTTCATTAAAAAGTTTCATATGATTTATTGAGGACATTTAAAAAGAAAAAAGAAAAAAGAAAGGCATATATGCATGGTAAAGTAAATTGTGTATATCCTAAGGATTTATTTAACACCATTCAATTACAAAACGATATATCTAGCAAATTTGTTAATTTTTATTAAAATTATCTTAAAATCATATTAATAATAATTTCTACTTAGTTAACGGTATTTTTTTTACATTAACGTTACATAAAAATTAAACTCTAACGTCTAGTATACTTTTTTAATAAAATAGTTAGTATATTAAGAACTTAAAAAATATTATTCATTTGATTTTATTTTCAAATCTTTAATTATAACAACTATTTTAATTAGAACGAATAAATGGAGACTTGTGGAATGTTAATTGTATTTTTTAGACAGATCAGTGCGGCAGTGTCCTTTAATTGTTTTTTCCCTTTTTAAAATAGAAAAGGGAATCTTAAATATGGCATGTGATGTGCATGATCGGGTTCGGGTGTGTAGATGCGAGTTATTGTAAAATGTATAATATTCTTTCATAATGTAAACTTATTTTTGTTATTTGTGCTTTTAAATAAGATTAGTTGCTCTTTTTTTTTAGAAATATAGCACAAATGATTAAGATGGTATTTTTATATTATGTTATTGAGAGATGGGATATTAAGTGAGAATGTGATCAGATGATTAGATGAGAAACTTATTATATTATAATTATTGAATATTCAGTATAGATAAAGTTATAAATCAAGGTTATACTATTTTAAATTGAACATGCAATCTTTATTTAATTTATAATTTCAATCATTTAGGTAAAATTAGATGTTTAAACTTCTTTCTGTAAAAAAAAAAAAAAGATGTTTAAATTTTTAGACGTATATCCACATGTTTCTTCATTTAGATGGTTAATATTAACTCTCATTTGATTCAGTCAAAATTCTAAATAATGCTGGAAAATGTTAAAGTAGAAAGGATGATTTGTCTGAGTTTAGAAGTTTATTGCCAAAGCCACTATATATCGTTAAAAGCAAAAACTGTGGCTACAGTTTTTATTTTTGTAATTTTCTAAAGAACATGATATCAAAAGTCTCATTTTAATAGCGAAAACAAAAGTTTCTATTTTAAAAAAGTGTGCCAGTATAACTTTTTCTTTTTTAAGTGTGGCTTCAGCTTTCATTTTTGTCCATAATCATTTGCGTAAGAATAATGATGCATGTACCAATTTACACGCACATACAATGCTTTTCATATAATTAGGAGAATTGTTTAATGATACTTTGATCTTATTATTAATGTAATTTATATAACTATTTCTGTTTAATTAGTATTTGCTTACATGTAAAAAAACAATGACAGCTTAAATATATAATTAGTTACGCGTCTTACCTTTTTATAGAGTTAAACTTTGGGTTTAAGTAGCTAGCTGGCACTATGTGTACATATAGTGAGGTTTTCTTGTTTCTAAGCAATTCCTGTTTCATCTCTATTCCTAATCTGACAAGATAAAACAAAGGCATATGAATTTGTCACCATAGCTAGAGTAGTCCTAAAGCTACTTGCTGATTCGGGAAATTAATTATACCCACTGAAAACTATCGCACAGATAGGATTAATAGAAGAAGTTAATCACAGTTCGCACAAACTGTTAAACGTACACCTTTTAATTTACTTGCACTTGATAGGAGACTAAAATCATACATTTATTAATGAATTGAAAATGTAATTATCTCTAATTTATAAATCAATTTAGTGTGAATTTGATTATAAAATAAAGATTTGGGTTAATTTGATTTTTTATGCAAAATCAAAATCAAAATATATTATGAAATAGAATGAGATTACTACAAAAAAAAAAGGCTTTCAAATACGGTTAGCTTATTTACTTTGAAGCTTGTTGCACAAGTTGACAGAGTAACTTTTATATATGGTTATACACTATAATATATATTTATCAGGAAGACAATGATGCTACGTACAATAACGAGTCAAAGTGTTTAATGTAGACTTTACATCAGTTACATGGCTTGTACCTAAATTCATCCATTACCATGTCTGAATCACACGATTTGTCCCTGAATATAATCGCATTCCTGTGGTTCCATATTGTCCACACTAGTGCTGCCCACGTTGCCCACCACACTGACTTCTGTTTGTTATTCCTCAACCTCCCTGCATGTTGCCATAGATGACTTCTGCAATCTGCATGAAGAACCCTCTCTTCTCCCAGCCATGTGTAACACTTTGTCCAGATATCATGACTAACACTTAGTCAAGTAACCACGTAACCCTTCATCCACATTGGAGCTCCCCAAGACAAGATAAAACCCAGGCTTGCTGTGAACCCAAGGTAAGAGTGATGATAACATGAAATCTAGCACCATTCTGATTCGAGCTTGAATGTTCTGCAAGCTTAAATTCTCAACATTACAAAAACCATCTACCTGTAGGAACAATACCATACAAAAAAAAATTATTTGATTCAAATCTTTAGTTAGGAAAGAAAAGACCGATTCCACATAAAGAAGCTAGACAGTTATTTTACTAGTCTGCGAGTTCTAGTACTTGTCATTTATGGTTGAGAGAATTCTCAAGTTCATGCTTCATTTACCTTATACCGTGGTTGCTTTCCTGTAAGTGTTTGGAACAATGACAAAAAAGCAGACACAACTACATCAATGCTAACATCAAGGTGCCATGAACCAATTTCATCAGCCAGCACCTTTGCTCGTGACCTTGTCATATCTGAACTGAAACAATAAATTTTTTAGTGAACATCACATCTGATAAGAGTGTGTTTTTAGTTGAACTCAAATAATATATTGGACGTGTCTCTTCTTATGCAAACATAGATGGCGTATCAATGGAATATAGCAGATAGAAATTTAGGGAGATACATCTGAATAGTGTAAAACACTAAAACCTGAAATTTACCACTTACCTGTTTTCAGATCCCATAAACACAATATAGAATATTCGTTTAGCAAATTCTCTGTTGTCTTGTCTGTAGGATACTGGCCATCCTTATAGTTTCCTATTCGTATTGCATCAGCTTTAACTTGCTCATCCCGATTTGCAATTTCTGCAGGCAAATATAAATCATTAGCAAATGATATCCGAATTACAAATGCAGCCGTTTTTTCCACCTTTGCCACATTGAAAATATGAAAATAAAAAACAAAAAGGAGGCCAATAGTCTGTCTCTATTTTATTATTGACCATCATTTGACAGTTTATCTTCTTTGCAAGTTGAACACTCTGAAGTAATAAAAGTCCACCATGCTCTATATTCAAGCAATTTAGTAGGAATTTCAAGAAAGGAACTATGAATATTCAGGTCCACTTCTCCAGCTAATTCAGCTGTCAATCAATTATACATGACCTCTTAACTACCCTTCCCTGAGATCTTTATACAGTTCATACATATCAAAAGCAAGACTAGTGGTGACTTGAAGTATATCTTTATTCCTAAATGTTCGATTTTATAGAGGGTGAGCCCTGACACAACAGTAAAGTTGTGTCTTGGTGACTTGTTGGTCAGGAGTTCGAATACGGAAATAACTTCTTTGCATATGTAAGGATAAGACTGCATACAATATCCTTTTTTCTTATCTGCGCATAGCGTGGAGTCTCTGAATAATAGAGTACGTAGTCACCCCGTGTGCTATATGAGATTCCACTTTAAGTTTTACGACCAGAGGGGTTGTGAGTGCTAGTGATTCTTTCACCAAGTAGAATCTTTTGGCCTTTGGGATAAAAACCCACATGACTAGTAAACACAGAAAAAAAACTTCTTTATCATTTGTGCAACCACTCTGCTCAACTACCAATTGCTAACGGCATAGTCTCTAGCACACCATTCTGGCACTAGAATTCAGTTAGCCACAGTTTATGATTGTCTACTTTCCATTTCTTTTTGTAGTAAAAGAAAACTTTATATTCAACTCCATAGTTCATAACTGACATAGCCACATAGGCTTGTGGTAGTTAAGAGTTTGTTTTACCATGGAATTTTTACTCATTGCATTACCTGTTTCTTGGGCAGGCCCTTTTTCTATGCTTAATAATGGTATAGATAAGCTACTAAAGCTAGCATAAATTAATAAGAGCTCCTTAGAAATAAAAGCAATTATTGCATTCAATAAATGGAAATTAAGCTCTTAAAGTAGTACCAAGCTAGCATGCTGTGTTTAAGTATTTTTTTTAAGAAAATAGGTTGTGTATAAGTATATAGCGCTGGCATATACGCTATTGATCAGGATTCAGGAGATCATACTAGTTTAAAAATTAACAAGGAAATTTAACAAAGAAATAAATGTAAACTAATATTTGCTTCCGTAAAATAGCTAAGAATTCCAAGTCATGTCCACATATACATAATCTCACTTCAATAAGGCAATAACAAGCACATCCCATTGTTGTAACGTACAAGGGAGAAAAGCATTCTTTCATCTTTCACTTGGATTAAATTCTAGTTTTATCGACCCAATTGGACAGCTCCTAGCTTTTGACCCCGTTTAGCTTCGCTTGCTTTATTTGTTACTTTGAAGCTTCAAGATAAGTAAACTTTTTCTTTCAAAGTTAATTTGAATGTACAAACCAATAGCAAATCGAAAACCGTATCACCTTAACATGAACAAATATCTAGGTAAATGATTCATCTCAGTTCCCAATCTCTGACTATTCTACATTACGGAGACAACAACATTCAAAGATTTTTATCACCATTGGGTGCTTACGTACTATTATCTCTACCAAATCTATCTAAAGAACTTTTACTTTCCCTTTTATTTTTCTCCAAGTTTAGCTCTGGGGACTTATGGAACCCAGTGCTTTAATTAAGTTCTTGCATTGCACTTTTCCAACCCTAGTGCTTAGAGGGGCTTATGGAATATGGCTATATGGGGGATCTACCCGGTGATTTTGTAGCCAAGGGACCTTTAAGTACGATCGAGTAATAATTATACAAAACGTAATGCAGTTTCTTAGTTGAAAATGAGGAAGATAAACAATAATAGAACCTGCCACCTTTAAACCCATGTCCGTATTAAGGATATACCTATAGTCCGTTCTATGCTCGGGTAAATCACTTATCAATAGGGTTTTGTTTTTTAGTTGAAATGTACATCACATTTTTTCTCCTCTTCAATTATTATGCAATAATAACCAACCATCATAAATGAATGCTAAGGCTGACTAAGTAAGCCTGAAAAGTGGAATTCGAAAAAAATTTGAGGGACTTTTAATAAAATTTCCTCTTGTTATATTATTATTATGACTCCCTAGGATGAGCGAAATCTCATGTATATACCAGGCAATCAGCTCTTGCAGTAATTACTTCTATTATTGGGGTCATAATTCTGAATTTTTTTGGCTCTCATAAAGACACCGCACAGCATAAACGGGAAGTTCAAAGAGGCATTTTCACGCACCACTGAAAACCTTAACTATATGAAGTTATGAACAAAAATCAAATCGTATAAATATTCAAACAAAGACATGTGTTTGTAAATCAAATCAATAATATAGTGTTGATATTAGATAATCCATTTTCTATGTCAAATGCCTCGATTCAGACGCAATTTGGATAGTGATTAATTTACTTAGCTCACGGTCATTTTGCTCCTGTCCCTTCTACCGTTCAAAAAGCTACATGATTAAGCCAGGAAAGTAATTATGAGACCTGTTAATTACTTGTCAAAGTAATCCATACCTTAAAGTTGTCATTACCTCTTCAAATGCCTAGTCAAAAGCAAGGTTAATTAAAACTCATGCAGCGCATGCAGTTCTTTACCATCATTGGTTCCAAGCCATGAGGAAGAATACAAGTTGCTATTGCAAGAATTTGTACGTCAAATTAAAGTCCCTATCCACACTATGCTTGCACGGTTGCACCTCATCAACCATATTGTTAATCCGTGCCATAAAAAATGAGTTTAAATGTCCCCATAATTGGAGGTCGTTGTTGGTTGTGACATGTCCCATGGGGTAGGAGATTTTGTCAATCAACCTGAAATTTTGTACTTCAATGAGATTTTCATGTTCCTTTCCAATTAAGAGAAGGTTTTGTTTTAGAAACTTAATAAGAATTCCATTTTCATGATCAGATTCAACCTTAAATATATAGATCTGAGATTAAACCATTCCTTGAATGAAGGATTACTCCAGTGTCCATATATAGCCTTTTTACCAAGTTAACAGCTTTTGGCAATTCATTTTTTTTATTCGTGCTCTCTGTTGCATGCATGCATGCATACTTGATGCTATATCGCTATTGGCATACTTTGGCAAAAACCTTTACCAATGCTGGTCATGACGGTGGAATCATCTAATCATACTTTGTTGCTAGTTTTATTTTTTATTTTTTTTATCCATCCTTATTGATTTTATCTGATTATAAATTGTCACCAGCATCCTCCAATCATTGTCTTTGCTAGCTAGCATTATTTGATCACTATTTTTCATTAGTACCCTCCAATATATTATGTGCTGGCATCCTCTGGTTACTGTCGTTATCAGCATTCTTTAATTTCCATCGCTACTAGAAATTAAGCTTCGATCATGTATTGCCACGAATGAGCAGATTTACATAATAGAGAACCAAAATAAAAATTTAAAATTAGTTCAGTGAGTAGATACTTAAAAGAAAAAAAAAAGGTAAATTATTTTCACAAATGAAGACTTAAAAAAAAGAATATTTAATTTATTTGAGTATTAAATTTGAGTATTGTGGATGGAGAAAATTTAATTGAGAAAAAATACATGTTAAAGTATAGGTTAGTCAAGTTTTTAGATAAAAATAATAAAAATTAGAATACTTTACACTTATAATATAATAAAAAATAAAAAATACCATACATATTATATAAAAAAATGTCAAGAGAGTTATCCACTAAAAATTATCATTCTAAGTTCTTATAAATTATAAACTTATAAACTATAAATTAATTTAAATAACATATACTTTATAAATTAGTAATTACAGTATTTACTGAACGTCTTAATCCAGTCAAATAGAATTATATGGAAGCTGGAAATAAGTAGCTTCAACCAAATATCAAGTTTTGTAAACCCATAAAGGTTGACGTAATGGCAGGGATAGATCTAGAATGGGATAAGAGGGAGTTAACCACAAAAAATAAAATTCATGTAATAATTATATTTTATCAACTTTTATATAAATTTTTATAATTTGACGTTCCAATATGTAAAATACTTAATTGATAATCTATCAAGACACAAAACGTCTTTCTTATATGTCATAAAAATAAAATAATAATTAAATTTATACTAATTTTGAACATTTTTTTCAATATACACTAACAAATAGCTAATAAATATTTGTTTTTCATCATAAGCAATAAGCAATAATCTAAATTAGATAACGTTAACTCATTAATTAGTTTTATCGTGTACAATGTTGCAACACATTAGAAAAACTGTTTATATAAAAGGAAATGTTTTAAAACTAATAAAAAATAATCCACCTATTAAGTTATTGAACACATTATATTAAGTACTACTTCAACTGTATCTAACTATAAGACAATTTTTTATATTTGTTTGTTCATTTTTATAAAAATTTCTTAAAATTGTTTTTGCCATTAAT
>PYAF01002171.1:540126-575364 GCA_007407185.1 Glycine tomentella | reverse complement strand
TCTCAATAATTTAAGTGTAATTTTGAAAAAATAATAAAAATTATTAATAAATTTAATACTACTAACTAAATTAATCAATTTTTAAATGATGTAAATTAGTCCTTTCGATTTTATATATAAAATCCAATTGTCTAATTCTTTAAGATTAAAGAAAATAATGATAATAATAAATTTATTTAATATTTATAATTTATTTAAAATTATGATTATTATTAATATTTTTTTAATGGTTTTTCAATACATATTTTTTTTCTTTTAAGAATGAGTATTGATAGTTTAAAAATAATTAATACAATGATCCTTATAGATTGAGTCTAATTAAAAGAAACAAACACTATTGTAAATTTAAATCTTATAAATATAAATAAAATAAATAATTAAAAGAATTTTATATTTAATAAGAAAGTTAATAACACTACTTGTATATGGTGCTAATATAATTGTCTTGAAGAATTTTGAAGTGTAAAAGAGAAAAGTGTGAAACCGTGGGGCGATGGTTGAAAGTTGAAAGCGGTGAGGTGGCAGAAGAGACCAAGGATAGAGAAGGTAGAGACAAAAGCAGGAGATCAAATCCCAATTTAACCACGGAGCAGTACAACTTCTTACAATTCCGTATTTTCTGACACCACCAAGATTAAGCGAAAATATGCTACAACTACTAATTCTTAATTTTTTGTTGGAGTCGTTGTTTTTCTTTGTTCCAATACTAATAATAATAATAAAATTAAAAAATAACATCACAGACGACGACGGCCAACCAAACCAAGCCTATATTGTCTGTCGACTTTTCTTTCCTCTCTCTGGTCTCAGGCAAACAACAACACTCTCTCTCTCTCTTCATTTCAGCTTCTTCAGCTTCAGCGAAATCCAGTTCTAACCGTAGATCGTGCTTTTTCTTTTGTGCCTAAGAAGCCACTTCTCTACTTGCGGTTCTTCTCTTCTTCTTCTTCTTCTTCTTCTTCTTCTTCTTCAATTTTATTCGATTCACTTGCTGGAAAATTCTCTGAGCCCACCTTTTTTTGTCAACAATGCTTTACTTTTATTTCTAGTTTTAGTTTTAAAATAATTGTAGGCCGTGTTTGGTTCTTATGTCTTAGTTCTTTATTTTCGTTGTTTAATTTAGAAGCTTGTTCGGTTATTGTCTGTTTGTGGACGTTATTCAGAGCTTGGGGGAGTTATTTTGTTGTCGGTGAGGGATGTTTCCTTAGTTGGATTGGATCTGAGCACAGTAATATAACAACTGCGTTATCGAGTTAAATTTAAAGAGATATATTGATTACTTACACTTGATTAATTATTGTTCTCTCTCTTTTTGTAAAAATAAAATAAAATAGACATGTTTATAAAGAGACCTGTGTTTGATGTCAGATTAGTTGGAAAGGGGATCTTATGTTTTTGAATTTTTAGTTGAGTGAGGGAGAGGATGTCTGGTGGCACACAGAAGAGTCTGAGAAAAGCACTTGGAGCCCTTAAGGACAGCACAACAGTCTCGTTGGCTAAGGTCAACAGTGATTACAAGGTATTAGAATAGACTCTGTTGGATATGGGATCACTGGATCAGGTGTTTTGTGTTTGTTCTCAATGGGTTTATTATTGTGTTCCAGGAATTGGACATTGCTATAGTTAGAGCCACAAATCATGTTGAACGTCCGGCTAAGGAAAAACATATAAGAGGTTTGTTTTCTCCCTCACCTTATGATTGTTTGTCTACTACTCGTTTTATGTTTCTGTTTCTGCTATTTGTTACATGTTTGTAGATTGTAGGAGGAACAATTGTTGGATAAGTTAAGATTTTGATTCCAAGTGTTTCTATGCTCTCTCTCTCTCTTGCAGCTATATTTTCAGCTATCTCAGCTACAAGACCCAGGGCTGATGTTGCCTATTGTATCCACGCACTTGCCAGGCGGTTATCAAAGACACACAACTGGGCTGTATGTGTATTATGTATTGCATCTTTTGCAAAATATGGTTTATTAGCTTTGTGATCTGTGTTCATCTTATCTTGTATGATTCTATTTCGGTTGATTGACAAGTGTTTTACCTTTAGGTTGCATTGAAAACTTTAATTGTTATTCACCGTGCTCTAAGGGAAGTGGATCCTACATTTCATGAAGAACTCATAAATTATGGGAGAAGTAGAAGTCATATGCTCAACATGGCTCATTTTAAAGATGATTCCAGTCCAAATGGTGCCTCTGTCTTTCTCTCCACGACTGTTTTTATTGTCATTTTTGTTATTATGCTTATTGAATTTGTAGTTGTTGTTCATTGTTTTATTGCTCAGCATGGGATTATTCTGCGTGGGTCCGCACTTATGCCTTATTTTTGGAGGAGAGGCTGGAATGTTTCCGTGTGTTGAAGTATGACATTGAGGCAGACCGTCCTGTAAGTACTTGTTTTTTTAATCATTTTCATTAACTTACTGTTTTAAAATTAAGATTTTCACTCCAACATGAGTAGTTCAATTATCTGCATAGTATCTATTAACGAGTATTGTTCAGTAATAATATGATACTAGAAGGCCCTTACTTGTCATTGCTATCTTATTACATACATAAATCTAAATTAGGAAACTTTGCCATTTGTTAATTTTGTCACAGAGGACCAAAGATTTGGATACTGCAGAACTGTTAGAGCAGTTGCCAGCTTTACAGCAACTTCTCAATCGAGTTATTGGTTGCCAGGTAAGCTTTTGATCCAAATAGTTCAAGATAGATGAATTTTTACCCAAACACTTCAGGTTGTGGGTTTGATTTAATGAACAAATTCTACGTCAGCCGGCAGCATAGTAATTGTTCAACTTGTTTTAACTTTTATGTGGTGCAGCCACACAGGGCAGCTATAAATAACTTTGTCATTCAGTTAGCACTCTCAATGGTGGGTCAATTACTTAACCCCATACTATATTCTTTAGTAGTTTTTGCTCCACCACCTTTCTGAACGTACTTCATATTGTTTATAGGTTGCTTCAGAAAGCATTAAAATTTATCAAGCTATTAGTGATGGAACAGTCAATATGGTTGATAAGGTATATATGGTTATCTTCATGGATTTGAAGCTTGATGTTCAACTTTCTATGTATTTATGAGACTATTGTGACAGTTTTTTGAGATGCAACGCCATGATGCTCTTAAAGCTCTTGATATATACAGGAGGGTTGGGCACCAGGTATCTCTTATGGTGTAATTTTCTTTTTCTATTCTTAACTTCATCTATCCAGTAATGTTAAAGATTCTCTACATGAATCCAGGCTGAGAGACTGTCAGAGTTTTATGAAATATGCCGTAATCTTGACATTGGACGGGGAGAGAAGTTTATTAAAGTTGAACAGGTTGGTTGGATCTTATATCATGCTTGTTTATGTCATAGACATTTAGCTTGATTTTTCAATAGATCTTTTGGGAAACATATACTAAGTTTATTAGTTGATGATGTGAAGCCCCCTTCATCATTTCTGCAAGCCATGGAAGAGTATGTCAAAGATGCTCCCCAGGGACCAATAGTTCACAAGGATCTGGTATGTATGAACATTGAAGAATTATGTTTTTTGTTATAGTGGTCTCTGGCTTTATTTTAAGGATGCAATCATAAGGAGTGAGTGTATTATTTCATACCTATCTAGTTGACAAAGAAGGCACAAATGGAACCATGGAATTGTTGGCTTAATATGCCATATAAATATATTTTACCAACCAGTCTTTCATATTAATTAAATGCAGGCTATTGAGAACAAAGAAGTTTTGGCTATTGAATACAAAAAGACGACAGAAGTGGAAGAGGAACGTCCACCCTCACCCCCTCCCCCTCCACCTTCTGAACCTGTGAAAGTGGAAGCACCACCAGTACAAGCACCACCTGATCTGTTGGTAATTACTCTTTTCTTTTGTGTTTGCTCTAGCCGTGTTTTTGGTATAATTCAGATTGCTGATTAGTTCTACTATTAATGCTTTATCTATAACAATGTTGCTTTAACTGCACTAACAAATTTCTCTTCTGTTGGCTTACTAATTAGAATTTGGAGGATCCTGTTCCTGCTGCTGCAGAGTTAGAAGAGAAAAATGCATTGGCTTTAGCCATTGTCCCCGTTGGTAATTTGTTGTTCCTTTTCCCCCACTTTGTTTAATACATTGAGTAAAAGCATTTGTGAACCTTTAGAAATAATTTACAGTAATAATTGGTTCATAGAATTTGACTAAACTGGTTTTCATTTCAAGAAGTGTGATGTTTCACATTATCAGGACTAAATCTCTTAATTAGTGGCTAATCATGTGAATTATACTCTTACATTGTTTTCCTTTTTCTGAACTTTGTTCGCAGTTAAGACTCAAATGCTCCATTTGATATTAATTTAGAATATATGTAAGAATATGTCTTGGGGTTAATTTATATGTTGTCTTGTTAATGATGGTTTTCAGCTGTTGAGCAACAACCTTCTGCTGTTTCAAATCAAGCAAATGGAACTACAGGATGGGAATTGGCACTTGTTACTGCTCCTAGTTCAAATGAGACTGTCACGGCAGCTAGCAAACTGGTATACTTCTACAATAAATTGACTGTTTAGTTAGCTCACATGATTAGTGAATACAAATCTGTCTCTCAACATGTAATGCATCTCAGCATAAACACTGACAAAAACTCCTTGCATGAACACACGTTTTTGCTTTTCTAATAATGGATGGTGGTGGTGACCTGCTTGGTAATCAGGCTGGAGGTTTGGACAAGCTTACACTAGACAGCCTATACGATGATGCACTCAGAAGAAACAACCAAAATGCCAGCTATAATGCATGGGAGCCAGCACCAGGGGGAAACATGATGCAACCGACAATGCACGACCCGTTTTTTGCCTCTAATACAGTTGCCGCTCCACCTTCTGTTCAGATGGCTGCCATGTCCAACCAACAGCAAGCTTTCATGTTTCAACAACAACAAATGATGATGCCCCCCCAACAACAGTCTGTAAATCCTTTTGGAAATACTTATGGAGCCGCCGCTGTCCATCCCTATGGCTCAGGTATGCCTGTTCAATCATACAATACATATCCAGGTCTCATCTAGGCATTTCCTGTGGAAAACAAATCCTTAATAAGCTCAAGGTAAAAAAAAAATGTATACTCTGATTACTCTCAGCTTTCGATTCTGAGATTGGGAAACATGAAGAATAGACTTGTATCATACGTTGGGTGTGTGCCATAGTTAGCTAGAGTGAAATTCTTTTTGAACAATTAGCACAGAGGGAGGGTTTTGATTATATGATTTTTTATGTACAAGGTAAATTGATAATGAGCTCTGATTCAAACCACTTAGTTTCATTCGCCCCTGGTTGAGATTACTTCAACGCTTTAGCAGAAAATTTGTTCTTGATATATTGGACTATATTGTTCTCAGTTGCTATTTCCTGTATATGGTGGGAACTATATTCATTATGTGATTGTTATACAATTTGTTCAATGAAAACACGTCAAGTCTAATAAATGAGTCATTTTGGTTTGAGGAACACTTTTTTTCTTCATTCCCATGTGTAATGTGTTACTTCTGTAAGACGTTTGTGTCGGTATTTAATTTATTATACTCATTTTTCTCTTCTCGATGGGTGAACTAAAACCCATAGAAGTTGTGAACTAGCAGTATTTTTCCTTATTTGTTTGAAACTAATTAAGGTATCAATTGTGTTTCCGTCGTAAATTTCATCTCTTTTTCTTAAGCGGACACTCCCTGGAATTGAAGAAGATACATTAGCCGTATCAAATTTCAGGTTTCTTTGTGCTCCATTTTGTTTTTCTTTCTCACAATGTTCCAAATATTGGGGAAATCAATAGTTAAAGAAATAATGTTTGAATAAAAGAGAGAAAGAAAGAAAAAAGAAATAAAAACTTAAAACTTAATCAGTAGAGTGATTAGTGTCATATGGATTAACAGTTTAACACAAATACACTCGGTAGTCTTTTCCGGTGTGACCATACATTGATCTTGACAACTCCATTGGTTTCTCGATAGGGTAACGGGGTAATCATAGGACGTAGCTGTTATACCATATTTAGCTTTTTAACGTGAGATAGTGATGATTTGCTTACCTACCATCGATTTGAAATATATATGTTTATTAAACATCTTAATTTAAATTAAAGATGATAAGCCTTGGGCCCATACTTAAAACTGTCTGCAAAACCAATGGTGAATTTTTTTGGTGTTAAGTTAAAGTGGAAGGGACTAATTGGCACCAAAGGAGTCCTTAAATGTTACTTGCTATATGCTAGATCCCCTTAATTAAGAGTTAATTATCAGAAACCATGTTTCACCAATTCGTATATAAATGTACTTGCCGTCACTTTTCACATGCTAGTAATTTTAGCTCTCAAAGTTGGCAATTATATGAAAAATCGAAATAGGAACCGTATTTTCCCGAACAAAATTTTCGGGTTTGTAAGGTATGGTATCCAGCTAGTGATTTTTGTTCATGTGATTGTTTCGATCCTCTTAAGGCTACGAAATTATAATTTTATATGACAACGGCATTAGTTTTTAACATAAAATTAAAGTGAAATAATTAGAAATTTGTAAGAGTAGTATTAATTTCATTGGTTTAAAGTGCACCGGAAGATTATGTATGTTTCAAGTAAGGTCTTATGTAAAACGCTTATGATATAAGTGATTGTGATTGCTATAAAAACTCGATGTCAATGGTGGCGTGTAGTGTAGCCCATAAATAAATTAAAAATCAACAATGGTATGTGACAATCATGAGGTTGAGGCCTGAGGGGGTGTGAAGGAAGAAGGAGTGAAGGTTACGCATTAGGTCAAACTCAAACAAGTGAAAAAGCAATTGCTGTTATGCGGTCAACACGAAAGACATTTACGTCCTACGCATACATACGTGCATTCGGATTTACGGTTTCGCTAACTATTAATTACCTCAAGCTCATTTACAGATTCTCATTTATGTAATCTCAATTTATAATCTTTGAGTTTAATTGCTATACAGAGTTTTACATTGGCAAGCAATTCATAAATCTTTGAGTTTAAAATCTTTTACACGGTGAATATATAACTCTTTTTTATATAAATTATATTTAATTGTGCTTTTTATTCTTAATTTTTGGTAAATTTTATTCCCAATTTTTTAATTTGATACATTTTATTCCAACTTTTAAGAATCTTAATAAGCGCAAAAGTTAAGGATAAAATTTATAAATAAAAAATAAAAAATTAAGAGTAATAATTGCCCAAAAAATAATAAATTGGGATTATAAAGTGTAATTATGTTAATAATAAAATAACGGAGGACAAATTTTCAAAATTCTTAAAAGTTGAAGATAAAATGTGTCAAATTAAAAAAATTGTAGATAAAAAATACAAATACAATTAAGCTTATAAATTTTTAGAATAAAGATTATACACATTAGAGTACTTTTAAAACTAGTATTTTAATTGATATATTACTAACATTTATAATAAATAAATATTTTAAATATATAAATTATATATTAGATTTACAATGAATAATTCATATTGTGATGAAAGATTTTTTTAGATATATAATATTGGAATTCAATTTATAAATAAAGATTAAAAAAATTTAAAAGAGATAAAAAAAAATCTCTCCAAATTCTTAAACACATCTTGTTAAAGATAAATATTCTAATTTATATAAAGAATACATTTGTCTTAGCTTCTTATTTTAATATATATTCTTTTCATCTTCATTTTTAATTCAAATTTTAATATTTTTTTAAAAAATTATCAATCACTAATATTTTAGTTTGTGCATTGTTCATAAAAAATATTTATTTTATATAAGTTTTATAATTTCTAATAAATAAACACTTTTAAATATATAAATTATATTATAATTAAATTTATAATAAATAAACATTATTGAAGAATATGTTTCTAGTATTTTTTGTGATTTTTTTCTTCTTAATTTTATATTTTTAATAATTTTTAATTAATTAAAAAGAATACAAAAATGTAGTACTAACATCTCTCCTACTCGAACTAATAACCCCAAAATATTTTTAATCACACAAAAAAAGTTTCATTATCACAATAAGTAATTACGTAACAACACAAATAAACATAATCAAATAAAATACTATTTTTGTCGTCTGTTATCGCATTACTAGAACAGTTCATCTTTAGAGTCAAATTCTCTCTCTATCTTTGAGCTGAAAATATTTTCCTATATAAATAATTCAATTAAATAGTATAATGTTGTTCCAACTGCAGATGAAACAGAAACACAGAAAGCTAAGCTAAGTTTGAAGGCTTTATCTCTCTCTCTCTCTCTCTCTCTCTCTGATAGCCAGTGGCCATCATGTTCTCTTCCTAATTGAGTCCAACTCAACTACTTCCTTTCAATCCTCTTAGCTATGCTCTACACCACAATCATCATTTAGCACCAGAAAAAAAAAACACAAAAATACTTTATTCCGAAAAATAATAGAAATTAAAAAGAAAAATGTCTTGGCTCTTCAAGTCTAACCACCCCGACCCAGAATCTTCTAATCTCCACGACCGCACCGTTATCCACTCGTCTTCGCCGCCGCAAGCCGCCGCCGATCGCCACGGCGTCAAGGACGACATATCGCATATTTTCCGCGGCGTCGCCAACTTCCTCGCTCCGCCGCCGTCTTCCTCTTCTTCTTCTTCTTCCTCCGCCTCCGCCTCCGCCGGCGATTCCTCCTCGCAAGCTCTGACCGGAATCCGGAACGATCTCGTGGAGATTGGCGGAAGCTTCAAGAACTCTCTCTCGCGCATTTCCTCGAACAAAGCCGTCACCGGAATCTCCAAGTTCGCTTCTCATTTGTTGCAGTTGGAGCCTGATCAACAACGGAGCAACGATGACCACGCGGTGCCTGGAACCACGGAAGATGTGGTTCGTTTTGTGAAGGAGATTTCTGCGCGGCCTCAGTGTTGGACCGAATTCCCCTTACCGCTCCATAACGGTACTTGAAGTTTGCTTCGATAATCATATGTCTTATTTGTTAATTGTGCTGATTATGATTCTTTGTTTTCTCAATTGAATACTATCTGTATAATCTGATTAGTGATTATGATAGAGTTTGTAATTGCTTGAGTTAATTGTGCGCTAGTACTCTTAATTTAAACGTGTTCTTAGACGTGCTGCGGTGGTGCCTCTCTGGCTAATTGGCTAGATCTCATGAGTTTGTAATTACTATTCATAGAGTTTGTAATTGCTTGAGTTAATTGTGCGCTTGTACTCTTAATTTAAACGTGTTCTTAGACGTGCTGCGCTTGTACTCTTAATTTAAAGGTTTTGGATTCCATTCCTACTGTTAGACTTAGATGTACTCCTCTCTGTTGGTAGGTCATTTGTAAGTATATCTGCCTGTAAGCTTTTGTTAAGGCTAATGGCATGCCTTGACCATTGTATGGGACAACCTCTGACCTCTTCCTAAACTTTTTCATACTCAAAAGTATCTACTGTTTTCTTTATACATGAAAGAAAGATCCAATGAGTTGGTCTTGGAGTTTAGTTGAGGAAAGGAAACCCCCTTAAGTAAGTATAGAGTGGATTAAATTTCTAGGGCTGTTAAACTTTTATGCTTTGCACAGTCATGGTGTATGAAATGAGCTTACAGTCAATTCAAAGACTATCTATTATCTAAGAATAAATGGGATGTCAGTTCAAATAATTTTTGTTTCCTCTGCCTCTCATATTATATGTCTCTGAGTATTTTCATTTGTCTTGAAATATTTGTCACTTCAGAAAGTCAAGAGTATTAATTATTGTTTTCCCAATAATACCCTTGTTTATTTTTTTTATCTCAGTTAAATACTTAAAATGAATTCACAGCAACATTTGAACTCTTTTAAAAGTATCATTTTATCAAAGAAAGTCATTTAGCATCGTAATTTGTGTAATTAATATTTTTTTAAGAAGTGTGCATTACCGATGCAGTGTAAAAGAGGTGACTATAATTTATCATTTTTTTTTTTTTGGCATTTTCTTCATTATACTTGGAAATGGATCTATTTGTTATTTAGCTGACAAGCTCACAAGTAACAAGGTTAATGTGCTAGGTTCTAACAATTTTTAGAAACAACGGAAGTTTCATCTCACTCATACTGTCATATCATGGAAAATTCTAACTTTTGCTTATTTAAATATTTTGTGTGGTATAATCAAGTTTACTATAAAAATTATCGCTGCTATATAATAATGTGCAGTTTATTTAGTGAATATTAGGGGTATGACATCCGAGTTGCATGCCATTTTGACTTCTAATATTGTAATTCTTGGGAACTAACCTCTTAGAATTATGTTGGGGGTAAGTTCAACGAACAACTGCTGCAGTGCTCCTTCAGCATTTCTGATTTTGAAGAAATTAATCCTGTATTAAACTAGTTCACATTCCCAATCAATATAAAGTCCAAAATGCTTGTGTCCTGCTGAGCATATCTCTTGTTTGACTCTCAAGCAAATGTCCTTTGAATAAAAGTGGTTTTGAATCTTTAATTTTAGATAGCATGAGTCCAAGAAGCCAAAACAACACCAGTTTTCCTTTATTTTTATTCTACCTGAGTATATATTGATATTTAATACTGAAATTTGATTTGTTGCAGCAGATTTTAGCATGTCCAATTCTCAGAGAGAACATGCATTGGCTATAGAACAACTGGTACCTGAATTCATTGCACTGAGGCTGAATCTTTGCAGTTACATGAATGTGGAAAAGTTTTGGATGATCTATTTTTTGTTAATACTTCCAAGACTAAATCAGCATGATTTGGAGCGCCTATCAACTCCCAAGGCAAGCCATGCTTATCCAATATTGTCTTATTTTCAATTGATTCACTTGAATAGCATGGCCAAGTATGTGTTAAATTCCTTTTACGCTAAGGACAAAACTTAGATACAATACTTTAGGTACTGTTTACTCGAGTTAATTGCAGCCCATGTACTGACAGTCTCAGCGGGAGCGGGATGCTCGTTTATATAGCGGATAGTAATAATTACACTTAATTAGAGGAGATTAAGTTTTCCCTAAATCAGATCCTATCAAATCAATGAAAAACTCTTAGACAGACACAAACCTAACACATCATTCTTAGGCACAACCAATAAAATTTTTACAACTAATAAAATAAAATAAAATAAAAAATCAGAATGTCAAGTAAAATTAAATTTGATATTCTTTCTGTTTTTTTCTAATATTCTTCCTGATTTTTTGCTAAATCAAAGATTCAGATTATGAGCGAAATTTCTTAAATAACAAAATAAAACCTACAAAATTTTGTTCTTTATGATAAAATTTTACCAATATAAAAATATGCCAAAAATATTTTATAAAGTATATTAGTAATGTTTTCTTTTTTATGATAAGAAAAAGTTTAATAACGTAAACAAACATTATAAAAGATTACATAATTTAAATTATAGAAACAATTAAACACCTCATTTAAATAAATTAATTATAATCACAATAAATTGAAATAAAAATTTCTTTAAAATTATTTTGTTAATATATAATATTCATGTTTTCTATTAATGTTGAAGGTAAGTCGAATATTTTTCATAGAAATTTGATTTTATGAAGTACATGAGATGCAAAAACGGATAAAAAAAATATGCATAGCAGCAGGTTCAAAAAAGTGGAGCGGGTTTTTATTCTATTTATAAACAAAAAGTTTAAAACTAAAATACGCTACATCTTAAATAGAATGTGACTTCACATTGAGTATTTTTTTCTTAATTTTAACTTTTTATTTATAATTTATTTTTAAAATTTATTAATTATAACTATAGCTTGATTTTAATTTTAAACTTTTGATATATTGTATAAACTGATTATGTCTTTCTTGTATAAATACATTGAATAGTAATATTACAGTAATGTTTATCAATCCTAGTTAAAATTGTATGCTAAAAATTAAAATTATAAATTCAACTGCAACAAAGTCTTACTATTGCTTAAAAACGACACGTTTTATTTGCGTTAATAAAGTTATTATTTAAAATAAAATACTCTACAATTTACACCACCAAAATATATTATTTTGAAATTTAAATTATATTTTCTAAATTTGAATTATATTCCTTTATATATTTCAATTTCAATGCAATTTAGCAAAAAATTAGGAAGATTATTGAAACAGAAGGATTATCAAATTTAATTTTAGTTGATATTCTGATTATTATTTTATGTTATTAGTTGTAAAATTCTTATTGATTGTGCCTAAGAATAATGTGTTGGGATTGTGTCTACCTAAGAATTTCTTATGGCCAGAAGTTCGTCAGTAGTTTTAGTGTTTGTTTTTGTCTTTGTTTCTTTTTTTGTTTATGGCATTCTCTCCACATGGTTTGGATCTATGAAGTATTTTCGCTTTTTGAGACTGCTCCCAACAATTATGTGATTGAAGATAAACTTATAGATAATAATCTCTTGTACTCTGTGTGTACATATTTTGGTGGCGACAGTGTTTTAATCTGCTATAGCATGCATGTTTTTCGTTTATCTTTTTGGTTAGATTGTTGAAGCAAGAGATGTGCTTCTTCAGAAACTAGGAGAGAGGAAAAATTTGCAAGCCGGTGAACCTGAAAAACCAAGGACTGTGGATTCATATCAAGAGGGTAGGGAGGACTCTGAAAGAGAAAGTATCTCATCTGAACAAAATCAGATACTCACTGAGGTTACAAATGCAGTAGAGGGTTTAGAAGTTGATGACACGATTAGCTCTGAAAAATGGTTGGGAGATACAGACATTGATGCTAGTTCATTGGCTTCCTGTACAAAACTTCAACAGGAAGAGGACGTCTCATTCAGTGATCTAGATGATGATAGGAGTTATAGCTCTGATAAATTATCAGGCTATAGGGAGGCACATGACATCAGGGGTTCATCACCTGAAGGTGCTACTAGTGATTGGGTTCGGCTGCGTGAAAGTTCTGAGAGTGATGGCAGGAAGAAGGTTATCCGTGTAAAGGGTAAGGATTCAGAAGATGAGTCAAATGATTGGCTCACTGTTGATGATTTCAATTAGATAGTCTTTTCTTGATTCACCAAGTTGTAAAGGTTCAATATTTCCCCCCTTCTTCGTGGTTCTGTATTTAGGGAGTACAAAATTATATAAATTAAAGTATTTCACTATTTCTGTTCTTATTCACACGTACATATTTCTTGTTTGTACGAGGCTACCACTGTTGGGCATTGGGTAAACAACATTCATTTGTTCAAAGTGTACAATGCAAATAAAATCAAGGATTTCAAGAATAATTGTAATTTGTAAGTCTGTTAGTAATAAGTAACTATGGTTTTGTTCAAAATTAAAAACACCTTTTTTAGAAGTTAAGGTGTCACTATTAATTTTTTATATAAAAAAATCAAATTCTTTAACTATGATTGAATAATACAGTAAAAATTTATAGTGAAAGTATATTAAAGTTGAATTTTATCACGAAGAGGATAATTTAACTATCACAAAAGAGTTATCTGTCACATGTAGCAACAATATTAAAATTTTTAAAAGTAGTTATAGTTTTATATTGCCCAAACATAATGTATTACCTTGTATATGGTGGATCTCAGTAAGAAGGGGCAAGAACATGTAACGCCTTTAATGTTTGAATTTTTTTTAATCATGTTATTAATATGGAATGTTTATTAGTTTAAGGGGATCAAGTATTCAACAACTTGTTAGTATCTTTAATGCTTGATTTAATAGTAAAACTAATGTTACCAAGGAAAAACAGAATTGGCACATTTCCAAATTTAAATATTAAATAGCAAAAGTATAAAATAGAATTGTCCCACTTCCTTGGGGCTGTCTTTTGCAGCAGATGCTTTAGGAACTTATTTTCTTAGGTTGTAAGTTTAGCTCGCTTTCAATGTTCATATGTAAAAAAAAAATATTAAATATGAAAAGGAAATCACATACTACAAAAAATTGGAGAGTTCATTCAGTAATCCACAATGCTTAATTACTTTCTAAAACATGCACAAGTCAAGATTGTCGGTAACATCTGATAAATAATTGTATATAGGGATGTTTAAATATAAATCGATTTAAAATAAAAATTGAAAATTATTAAAAAAATAAAAATTGAACTAAATCAATTTTTTTTGGATTTGTTTAGATGATTTTTCTCTCAAACCTATTGGTTTGGTTGGATTTGCAATTTATATTTTTTAAATCATCCAAACTAAGTCAAACCATATCACTTGTACTAACACTTATATTACTTTAGTTTTATGCATTTTATGTATATATTACTTGAGTTTCATAATATTTTGTAGTGTCATAAATACGAAACTTATATAATACATACTATTTTCTTTTTCATAGAACTTTTTTAAGATATATTTGGTTTAAAATAGATGAAATTTTACAGATTTTTATTACAGAAGGTTTAACATATTAATAAGTTTCGTAAATTGTTATTAACAATTTTTAATGTAATTTTATTTAAAATATAAAAAAATATAAATTTTAATAAAATAATATTTTAATAAAAAATTGCAAAAATTGAACCGGAGAAAACCGCAAAATATTGGTTTGGATTTTAGTTTAAATGAAAACCAAACTAAACAGAAGAGAATATGTTTTTAAGTTTGATTTGGATCACTTTTCTTTTAAAAATAGAAAAGATCAAACTGCGAATATCATTAATTACATACGCTGTCAAAAAGAAGTGATTGCATATCAATAAATATATTCCCTTTTTGGTTGACCCAATAAATTGTTTTCTGAAGAACCTAAATAAGTAGTACAATGGTCTCGAAAAATAGTGTAAAAAAAAATTGACTTTAAGCCTTCAAAGCTCATCTCCAGCACGAAGACAACAAGGGACCATGGCAGATGAAGACGAGTATAATGTAAACGACAATGAAGAAAATTATAATAAGTGCAGCCCTGCACGAGGAAGAGAGGAGGAGGATCATAAAAATTTGAGATCATATTTAAACCTTTTTTTAAGAAAAGGCAAAAATAATTATTCTACTCCCAAATTCAGGGTACACTAAAAAAAAGTGCAACAAAAATAAAATGGAAAAGTATGTCAAAGGTATGCTCAAGCTTTATTGTGCAATTCAATAATGGTTATAATGAATGGAAAATTTCAAAGGCCTGGATTTCTATAAATTGGGTATCGAATGGCTTCATGAGCAAAGCACGTGATAAGAGGCCCTGCAATGGGTGCTTAAAGAAATATTAGTATATACTAATTCTCATCTAGAACAATCAAGAAAACCTAGAAAAATCCAACACTAATATATTTTTCTTCCATTATCAAAATGCAAAAAACATGAGAATGAAATTAATTATGCAAATGTGGATTTTATTATACTTACGTTAGCCTAACATTACTCCACCACAGGTTATTTTTATAACGGCGGGACTGCCTTTTGAAACGAATCGAATTGCTATTCATAACTGAAGTTTTCTCCACCAGCAGCTCCAGCCGGCCACCTCTCTCCAACACTTTGTCAATGTTGTCAATCATCACAGTTCTCACCTATCATTATCACAAGTCAAATTTTCAAGTATTAGTCTTCAGATGCTAATATTAAACGAATAAATTCTAAATCGTATTAAAATATAACAATATCTATTGTGTTTTACATTTACCATTTAATGACTTGTATAAGTAAAAATCCATGCATCATAATACACTTTAAGGAGAGACATGATCTTAAATGTGACTAAATTTTCGATTAAAGATTAGTTGTAAGATTGATACATATTATATATTTATTATTTATGAGAATTATTGATTTCAAGTTCTTATTTGATTTTTTATTATTGAACCTAGAAGATTATAAAGCATTAGTCTCATAATGAGTTCAAAAGATTGAAATTTATAAAAATATTTGTGTATCACTGGAGAGTCTAAGGTCCTAATTATGTTAATTACCAAATTAAAAAAAAAAATCTTATCATACTAAATCTATCCTTAATGTCTTTGAAATTTACTTTACCACATCAAATACAAAATAGAGTTAGTTGGAACTACGCAATTCTCAAGTTTAAGTTTGTCAAATATGAAAATCATAAGAATCATAAGGTAAATTAGAAAAGTTTAACCAAAAAAATCTATAGCATCAATCAACAAAATGAAAAACTAATAATGAAGGGAGAGGGTGGAAGAGTCATGGATTCGACTCTTTCACTAACAAAAAAGTAACAATTAACATTTATCGAAAAAAAAAATGAAAAATTGAACAAAGTATTCGAGAAGAGAACCAATTATAAACAAGGATCAAAGACAAATCTAAATGTGTATATTTTGAACTTGCCTGAGTCATTTCACCTTTGAGACGGTTTAATCTGTCAGCATTTGGGTCATTGGAGTAATACTCCATCTGTTGGTTCAAGACCCTTGAGAACTCATCATTCATGGCATAGGCAGGAGCTGAAAGAATAGCACGGGCATACGTCTTCACAAATTTTTTATGAATATCTTCAAGAAATGCAAAAGGGATCATTCCTGCAGAGATTCCAAGAGGAGATTCAATTCATTACAGCTCATTCAGGAATTGCAAACTTTAGTGCACAACCAATCAAGCAGGAATGTTTTTCTTGTGAACAGTTTGACTCAAAAACTTGGTAACAATTTATTCGGACTGCCCAAAAACATAACACAGAAATGATTTCAACCACCTAGTCACGTAACAACCAGCAATATGTTGTCCATTCTGTTTCAATTTCATCAACTTGATACCATATTTCAGTAAGTTCAAATGTGATCTAGTTGTCAATGTAAAGCATTTCACACTGTCAGTAAACAAAGAAGTATCATATCATTAGTAAGTACTAGTAACTAGGGATTTTCAATTGCAATGAAAGCTTTCAACAGTTTTTAGAATAAGTGGCATCATAGTGTGTTGAAAGTTTAATTTCTAAAACTGAATTCTTTTATAGTTCACTCAAATAAGTTTTATGTTTTATGATGGTGAGTAATCCCATTTATAGAAGAGGGGGGCAGGAGGCTCTCCAGCATCACAAATTACAGGAAACCAGTAAGTCCAAGGCAAGAATAAATATAATGAATGTTATTAAACTGACCAATCAGAGCTGTGAGATGCATGGAGTAAAAAAGAGGATTAAACTTAGATACAGAACTTTAGGTGTTATTCTTACTGTTCTCCGATCAAAATTTAAGTTTTATCTTAATAACATGCATAGTTCTTTAATGCAAACCTTTACTATGCGGATTACAAGAACTCCAATTCTGATTGGAAAACAACACAAACAACATCTCAAGTACTGTGTCTAAGTTTTTTCCTAAGAAAAAAAGTCCTTATATATATCAGTAATTTGTCAAAGCACCAACCACATCAACCTTAGATTATCATAGTTAAAGCTATTAGTAGTATCTAATCTTTAAAATTTTATAAATTAAGTCACCAAAAATCTGAAACTTTAAAATCAAGGGGAATCAATAAGCAAAAGAGATTGTTGTGAACACAAAAGTAAGTATGCCCTCGTCCTTCCCACAAAAAAAAAAAAAGAGCAAGGGAAGGGATCATTAGCTTGATTGGGCCCATACGAGTGTATCTTGGCGCCAGCAGATTCCCACGTTTTTTTGGCTTTTGCATATGGCATTCTTGATTTGACATTTTTAAGCCTCACTTTCACATAAAGTCTCATAACAGAACTGTAATTTTGGGATAGTATACATGATTTTAAGATCAAAGGGAAAAGTTTACTCTGGCAAACAAGTTACCCAAGATTGTCTATAACAAGTTTACTCATAATTTCATTTCCTTTCCAACTACAAGAAGTTATTTGCATATATATAATGAAAATCTGAATACCACTTGATTGGTTCAAGCGGAATTCCTCTAAAACAAGGTCCCAACAGTTTCAAGTTTCAACGTAGAGCTAGCCCCACCATGCTATAGATGTTCCTAGCCATGTGGTCTAGACTGCAAACGAAAAAAAATCTGAATCAACCAACAACCTACGACCTATATATATGTCAAACAAAACACGCGATTGCAGTACATGCAAGGGCCAGGATTACATTCGAAGCTTTGACAGCATCTATAGTTCAAAACATGAATGAAAAATCATCTGCGTTGATGTCAAAAAATAAAAACAGCACCAATTCCATAAAAAAAATGGCAACAAGCCAACAAGTGAATCAATTCAATAGCACCACCCCAAAACAAAAAAATAAAGCAGCTGTTGGATCAACATTGTGTCTAGCTTAAAAGAAGAAAATGTCATGGATTTGAATTTATTCATTAACAAAAACTAATAATTAATATTTATCGATAAAAAAAATTATTTCAGTTATATTAATAGATTCACCAAGTAAACACATATAAGGATCTTTCCTATTAATATAAACTAACAATTAATTAACATTTGCTGATGAAAAATAAAAAACAAACTGTCTAAAAAACATTACTTTTTAATATAAAAAAATGAATGAATGAATGAGATTATGAGAGGAAGCTTACTTCCAAATGCATCATCAGCCATGCAAAGAATAGTGAGGCCATCAGTCCTCTTGACATGAAAAACATAGCGATCATGGGAAAAGGAAACATTGCTATCGTTATTGTTATCATCACTCCCTTGATTGATCTTGCTGAGTATCTGTTTGGCTACGACACTAGCATTACTCTGGGTGGCGCTGAACTCAGCCAGAATCACCTGGCCCCTTGCCACCATTCCATACAATACCCCCATTAATTAATAATGGTTTGGTTAATTATTTTGGAGTGAAGAAATTCTCAAGAAGAAGGTTAATTAATCTGCCAAAGGCCGTTTGTTGTTTCGGATGGTTAGAAAAGTGTAACGAAATTGGTTTTGGTTTTGGAGGTGCAATTACACCAACACCAAGACAAGGATGAAGAGAAAACAAAGTGTTCATTTGATTTGATTTAGAGTGTCCAAAAATGGGGTAAACGACAGTCTGGAAATTTAAAAGGAAACTCTGCCTCTACCCTTTTTCATGCCTACCATGGCATTTTCGGTGGCACCAAAATTGCCGGAAAACATGGACATATATCCTACGTCAAAGGAATTCATAATTAATTGTAACTTGTTATAGCAACAATAACACCACTATATTAAAAAGAAAATAAGCATGGTTAGTCATGGAAATTATTTTAAACAAAACAAATATTTATTATTCATTCAATCCAGCTAGAAAGAAAAAACTTTTACATGATTAGACTCTATATAATAACAATTTGTTTTCTTTACTTGCTAATTAAACAAGATGTTTCTCTCATACTCATTCATTAAAATCCTTTCTCTCTTTTTTCATCCATTAGAATCCTTTTTCTCTTTTCCTCTTCCTTGCACTAAAATAGATCTATTGCAAAAAGCAAGTGAAGAGGAGTGTTACTGAATGAATATTGATCTAGCTGGTACACGTTGAATCCAATTACTAGAGCTATAATAAAAGGGAACATAAATAGGTTTTCTTTATGAACTTAGGGAACAAGAACACGTCATGCTGCATTGGGAGGACTAAGGCAAGAGGGGGACACGTACACGTTGGTTTTTAGGGTAAACGAGTGTGTGAGTGTATGATTAGCAGTTATGAGCTGTAGGGTAACCCTTTAAGTACATCACATCGTCTGGCTCCAGAGAGGCACCCCCATGGCCCACGCCAAAAGATAACATAATGTTCATTCATTGGATGGGAGGTAAGATATACTTTTGTGGTAATCATCAATAAACTTTTATTTTTAAAATCACTTTTGAACAAGGAATCACGTCTGCCTTTCGTTTAATTACATACAATTGTTTTATGGTAAATATAGAGGTTTTAAAAAAATATTACATCAGCGAAGCGTGAGTAAAATTAAACTTGTTGAAAGTATGCTGTCATAAATTTTACATTTTACAAACTTATGTTATGATAACCTAATGCTTAATCAAACAAGTATTTCATATATTAACTTAATTAGATTTGATTTTCAGAAGAAAAGTCACTTAATAATGAATACACTGATATCAAATTCATTATTATATCATTCAATATATTTGATTTTAAATTCAAATATCATCTGTTTTAGACTAATTAAATAGTATCAGCTTGTCTGGATGCAAGGTGACACTGTCATCAACCCGCATTTATACTTGAACTGGGGTGGATTTTTTTTCTTCTTCAGAAAACAGAGCCTATAATATGAAACAAATGAAAAAAAAATCCATTTAAAATATTAAACATTTCATCCTGTGATTTATAACGTAACTGATACTGATAAAGTTTATTTTAAACGAAAATAAAATATACCACTTGAATAAATGCTTTTAATTTTTAATCTAAATTTATAATGTGTCAAAATAATATATAGATCATGTTGGAAATGATATTTTAGTTAACTTTTAATTTTTTTATTAGTTGAAAAATTTGTTTAATTATTTGATAAACACATTTTTTTTAATAATTTCTTAATAGATTTTAGTTTTCAGGTTCAGTTATTAGCTATTTTCTTTATTTTTAATTAGTTTTTCAACTAATTTTAATTGTGATGTTCAAACTAATGTCAAAACAGACAATATCTCATAAAAGATGACCTTAATAATGTAGAAAACTTAATAATCTTTAACTATAAACTAATTTTTAACATTTAATTAACACTAACTTTTCATTTTCCAATTAATTTTTTTGATTTTTCAATTAACTTTTTAACTATTCTACCAAACATAGCCTTTTAATGTTATATTTTTATTTGCAATTAATTTTTCTAATGAAATCACTATAGTTATTTAAACTTGTTTCAGGTTAGGCCTCTAGATGGCCCAGGTCAACTCGGACCTGCTTAGCCTAACTTGTGGGCATTAAGACGTTTTAAATTTTAAACTAAAAGTCAATTTTGGATATGACTAAAGATGTATCACATAGTCTCTGAGATTATCTACTCACATCTCATCAAAACGCCTCCACTTCACTCCCATATAAGTAAACTTTATCAGAAGCGTGCTAGGATAAATAGTAATACTTTAGCACATGCATAGTTTGTTAAGAATTAATGTTCAGCATTTCACCTTTACTTATGGTACGGTTCAAGTGCTTTTAAATCCTTAAGGTGTATCTATTTCAAGTACTTGAAATTCTTCTAATAATTAATACACCTTCGCTATTGAACTCATCAGTATTTTTATGTAATATATTAACTAATTAGAAATTATTTTTTACATGATTTTTGAAATAATTATTATAAAATTAATAAGACAATTCATGGTTTATTTAAAAAAATATTTAAATTATTAATGTGTTCTGATTAAATTTAATTACACATAATTTTATGTCATTTTATATTATTTATCAATTATAATTCTAATAATATTGTGTTTGGTTTGTCATTGAGTGACTTCAAAGTTCAAACGTCTTCATTTGAAACCTCTTTCTAACATATCTCTCCGTTCAACAGTCTTCTTGAAATGCTCATTGTCAATAAATTCAACACATACTAAGTGTTTTAATTTCATAAATTAACTTTATATAACTTTTAGTTAAAAATTGTTGTTTAAGTTTTCAAGTAACTAATAATGAACTATTTTTATTACATTGAAGTAAATTAAGTTAGAAATTTTTTGTCAAATATAAGACCAAATTATTAAAATGCAGGCAAAGGCTTGATATATATATATATATATATATATATATATATATATATTCTTCATCGAACGTGCGAGGGTATGACTAAGAGTGAAAATTAAATATGTAGAAAATTAATACAATGATCAGCAGGGTCATGTGTCAAATTGATGTTGGCTTGAGATGAAATAGAGATGAGAAAATGTGTAAGAAATAAAAAAGCGTAATTAAACTAATCCTTTGCAAATACAATCATCTCCCAAAAAAATCTTGTGCAAATACGAAACAGATATAAGAGAGAGAAAAATTGTATTGAAACTTAGCCATATCATCATTGCGCCACCTGTGTATTTCAGTCTTCAGATGGATGACAAGGATATCAGATGATATCATATACTATGGTTCTCAAAGAGGATGAGATACCTTTTTTCTTACTGGGACCATATAATTCACATACATGCCAAATATATACACCCATATCTAATTTATAAAGTTTTGTACGTGATCTGCCTCCTCCTGTAATGTGTTGCCACATGACAATTGCAGATCAATAATTTCCGATCCATCGGAAAATATATTATTATATTAAGTATATCTCTGTACCCACTTGCACTCGATGTGTCTACATACGTTGTTATAAGGAAATTTTTACCCAGGAAATAAAATATCAATTTTGGCTGTACTTAATCAAATTGCATGCATGGTCGATCGTCACAGGTAAACCGCTAAATTTAAATCACGATTGAATCAATTTCACACTCTGTACATTTCAGTGTACGTTCACTCGGAAACCATAAGCTTCGGGGAATAAACCACAGCCATTAGTTTTTGCTTGAAAACGGAGTCTAGATTTCCATGTTACTGTATCTATTTGGAGAGTCTTTGACATCACAGACGACAAATGCCGATTAATATATTGGTTTAATGTCTTTTGTCTGCCATCGTGATTCTGTGGTCAGAAAACAAATGCAGATTTTAGAGGGTCAGAGAAGTTTCGACATCGATCTAACTTCATTTACAGATAAAATCACCCTGCATCTGCGTAACTTTCCAGTTTCCAATCCTTTGGATTGAAAGAATAACTAATAGGTTTTGGTTAGTTAACTTCCAATTTAACACAGTTTTTTAATAAAAGCTTATTATAAAAACTTATACATACTCTAGGTATTTAATCTAATCTAATAATGGGATCATTAGTTGCAAAAAGCTCAGACTGGGTGAGAGAGAGGCGAGGTGTACTAAAGTCTGCATGAATTAACTTCACTTTGAAGTTTATTAAATGAAGTAAAAAAGACCTATAAAAAAGTCATCAATTAATCACTATCCAAACATGCACTACTTTAATTATTAATTAATAAGTTAAATGATATTATAAGGTAAATGTCAAAGGAAGATATAAGATTGACCGAATAAGAAAAGAAGAATAAAGGAAAAAAGAAAATTCACAGATACATATCCTCTTAACTGATATTTTTAATAAAATTAATAAATTAATATTTATCAATAAAAAAAAATCTTGAGTAAAAAACTTTTATGTTATTAACCAAAGTATAAAACTGAATTACACCAACACTATATAACCTATTTTCTCTTAATTAATACATGGTTTCCTTGTAAATTCTTGTAAACACTTTTAAACATGGGGGGATGGTGTGTGACGGGTATTCACCATTTATATAGCTTATGGTTCATGATGCAAGTCTGGAGCTGTATGTATATAGTATATACTGAACTTTGTGCAGCACATGCACGGTCAGTGGCAGTATAACACAGAAATACGGTGATAAGAGAGAGGAAAATAAAGGAAAGATAAGTGAGAGAGATTTCACATCAGAGCAAAGAAAGCTGATTCACGGATCTACAAAGTTACAAAAACTAAAAGGCCTTTAGAAGGTGTGTATCCCATCACGGACAGGCAAAGACCAATATTACACATCCACATCAGGGACATGATGCTATCTCAATAATCATTTTCTTTCTCTCTTTCTCAATCCACAACCTACCACCACCCTTTTCACATGGCTGCCAAGCTGTACTGTTTCAATGTTTCCCATTCCCACAGAACTTCTATCTGCATTCTCTTCCTATTTTATTCTCGAAGCATTGTGCACGGTACTTGTGATATTCTAGCAGGAAAATGAGCAATGGACAGTTGGACACCCCTTTGCCGCTATTGCTCAGACAGAGGAAAAAAATATTCACATGTGTAAGAATGGATCGAAGAATGGAATAATTAAAATTTTATTTACTTCTAATTTGTGAATTGTGAGAGTGTAAAATATATATATATATATATATATATATATATATATATATATTACAATGGAATAAGAAATTATAAATTATCTACTAAATTATTTATTAATTTGAATTTAAATTATAATTTGCATAATTATAATATCATAAGAATAATCTAACACATTCTCACAAGATGATGGTAGCAAAGACAACATCAATCTTATTCCTTAGAAATTTGTGACATGAAAATATAAGATTTTTGGTTAGAAGGTTTGCACACCAATCAAAGCCAACAAACAAAAACTTAACCATTAAACAACAACACAAGGCTTAACCTCTTCAGAAAAACAAACCATTTAACCGTCATAAGACAAAAACAAACCGGTTTAACCACTTAAAAAAGCATAAACAAGAAAATGGTTTAACCACCTAAAAGACAGAAGCAAGAATAGAGTTTAACCACCAAAAAATAAAAGTAAACAGACTTAATCACCTAAAAAGATAGAAAAAGAAAAAAAAAATTTAACCACCTAATGGCATAAACAAAAGGACTTAACCACCTAAAAAGACAATAGTAAAAAGACTTCACCACCTAAAAATACAAAAGTAAAGAAAACTTAACCACCTAAAAAGACAAAATCAAAATAGTTTAACCACTCAAAACAACATAAACAAGAGGACTTAACCATCAAGAATGATTTTTGATTTTGGATGGAGGACAAGATGTGATTCTTGTTATATAGTCAAAAAGTTTTGCCTTCAAGGAGATGAGACATTTGTTAATTGGTAGACTAAATATAATGGATAGATTGGAAGAAGGAAAAAAAAAAGATCAATTTAACTGTTAAGCTTAAGCTAACTTTATGATACCACATTGAAAGATAGAATAACTAGGATTTTCTTTTCTTTTAATTGTGATAATATTGCTAGTGTGTGTATATATATTATTATATAGAGTAAAAATGAATAACAAACTCTAAATTATTTAGTGAAATCTTTCCTCCTAATCACAAGAGATCGAACTCAGTGAATCGTTGTCACTCGGACTAACGACTTGTTTGATATTAAAAATTATGCAATAAATTTTACAAATGAGAAAGATAGAAAAGAGAGATAAGTATTAAGTGTAATATTTCAGCTCATTATTTGAGTCTTTATTGTAAAAAAAAATATACATTCCAATTGTATTGATCAAATATGTCATTATAATTTTTTTATTATTTATCTTCAATTACTACGAATAAAACAAATATTGATCAAAGATGTTTATTATAGGGAATACCAAATTCAATTTTCAATCTTATTGGTCATATAATCAGGCGTAACAAGATATCTTGATGTTAGGTAATAACTAAAATGAATTAAGAAATAATAAAGATATACAATCAGACACCTTCTTTCAAGAGGGAAAAAACAAAATATACAAATATGATAGAAATTGAAAATTATTATTATTATTATTATTGTTTTAAGTAATTCATTTTTTCTCAAATAAAATTTTAGGTGTAACTATATGAGCAACACTCTATTTGGCACTGTATTTCTAAGACATTTTTATGACTTATTGAAAATTACTATTTTCAGTTTTGCTTCTTATGTAATGCTAGTTTCTTATTAATTTTTTAGTCAATAACTAGAATTACTTCAGTAAAACAAATACTAGAATTACTTTACTTTCCTAATTACTCATTTTAAAATATAAATAGTTGACACAGTGGTATAAAATCATCTTATTACATTCACATGAGTGAAAGTAATCTATTTAACTAAAAATTTATGTTCGAGTCTTATTCGTGTGTAAAATTTCCTTGAACCAACAACAATTATACATTGTAAGTGGAATTAGACTCTGACCAATAAGTTAAATAGGTTGAAGATCACCCTTAATGTCTGACCTAGGAAAAAAAATTAGTCATTTTAGAGAAATCCAATGCTTAAATAAATTGTCTCTCCCAAAAACAAAATTCACATTCAAGTCAGCAGCATACACTTTTGAAAAGGAAAACTTCCGATGTGGGAAGGCAAAATTTGTCCTGCGCATGTTGTCAAACATGATTAATTAGTAGATTTTTTTTCTCCTTTATTAATTTAAACCACAAGACTCATTACTCAATTTCAATTTTGTTATATATATTCGGTACAAAAATATTTTGCAACAAATAGTAATTGATGTTGTTCTAAATAATATACTTTAGAGAATTATTTTGCCACGCGCATGCCTTCATGTCGTCTAATGCTTGAATATTGTTTCATTTTAAAGTTTTATACAATGACATCTTATATTTGAAAATGAAAAATAAAGATATTATAAAAAATTATAATTGATTTTAAAAATGAGAAAAAATAATAACTAGACCCTAAATTAAATTCCCCAAGTCAACCTCTTATATTTACAATGACATCTTCGTTGCAGAGAAGGGAAGGAAGATAGTCAAGATCATTAATAAAAAAAATGTTAATATAGAATTGTTATTTAGTTAATATATATATATATATATATCAATTTATTAATAAAGGTGTTTTGTGAATTTATGGTTTTTTTTTCTGTTGAAAGCAAGTATTCTCGTAATCAGAAATCATGAGATTAATTAATGCCTCGAGTATTAGAGATGACCAAAATCAGTTAATGTTATTATATAGAAAATTAAAATACATTGTTAACATAAACTCATAATATTTATATTAACTGATCAGTTTATGTTGGTCAAAAAGACAAAAACTATATATCTACGGAGATAGTAGATGATAGATCTAACTACAATTTGGTTACTACGTACATTCTTTTTCATTTTGTAGTAAAAGCGGCTCCATGTCCAAGCTTAGTAGATGGTAAGAGTTGGCAAGTTGATTTAGCTATAAAGGGATTGGGAGGAAAGTTAGTAAGTTACAGCAAAGGCTATGTGCTTGCTACTTCCTATGCCCTCGTTTTCTCTTCGTGGTTCTATTTTTCATCAGTTAAAAGTGAATAAGTTTACAACCTTTTAATTCGTCATTCACATATCAATTTCCGGCTATTTGGCTAGTTTGATCTGTCTGTCTATATATAGGTAATCCAAAAAGTTGTAATTTATTTAGTTAAATAAAGGTAGAAAACAACGATCGATCATCATGCATGTGCAAACTGATGACCCTTTTACGCTTGGTCAAAATTATTCTAAAATTGACGGATTGGAAATTGATAAAATTGGTATATATAGCTAGGATTGGTAAAAATAAATAAATAAATCTTAAATATATATGCATCACAAACTTCCACGACCCACTGTTTCTACAGAATGCCTATCCAGGAGTCAAAAGTTTTTCCTAAGTGATGGCTCATTGGTGACTTTAGCATTTATTCATTCATCCATCGATCATAGGATGCCTTAATTTCCATTTCCAAGATTAAAAAAAAAAAAAAAAAAAAAACTATCTCAAGCGTTAGGACAAGTTTGTTTCATGCAATAAAGTGACGTTAGATAAGCTTGGAAAATGACATACAAAAACACATACAAATATAGTGAAGAAGCAATGCATATGCTTCTTGCTAAATTGCCATTGAAGTTTAACTTTCAATTCAAGACCATACTATACTCTTTTTCTAAAACTCATGAAGATTTAAGAACTTTTTGGTACTTGTGACATTGTCTTGCCATAAGTGTTAACTGTTTTATACTTTTTCTTTTCTTTAGCCTTATCGTCTCTTGTCGATCGACCAAAAAACAAAGTTTAAAAAAGTTTATTGTTTGTTTATGTTTATCGAATTATGTTGCCCCACAGTTTAGATTTAGAGAAAGGACAATATACTTGAGCTTGAACAAAAGGGCGCTGTGTACATGTAAAGCAGGATCGAAAACTACATTTTTATTTCTCAAAACTTTTACAGTAGATGGAAACTTCATTCTTCTTGTGCCAGCAAAGTTGCAGAATAATCGTTGTTTCAGCGACTATTTGTTTCTTTATAAATAATTTTTAGGTTTAATTATACTTGTAGTTCTCATTTATTTTGATCTCCTAATTTTTAATTACTTGATTTTACTTTTCATATTTCTAATTTTGTAATTTTACTCTATTCATTAACTTCTAATATTTGACAAAACATGGTTGCTAAGTGTCGATGATATGAAAGTGTTAACCTGAATATATACAGTCAATACATAAATATTAAATTCTTAAATTATTAACATAGATATTTATATATTATAAACAATTTGATGCATTAATTGTATTAAAAGATCATTTCCATCAATACATTAAATGTTAGTAAATATCATATTATTAATATAAATTTACAATGTATTTATTAGTAGTTCTTTTGTCTTAAGTATTTATTAGTAGTTTCATTTTGATTGGAGAACAATTATATCAATAAAGATAATCTTAATGATTAATATCTTTTGATTGATAATATTTTTTTATTATATATATATATATATAAATAAATAAATGTAACGAATAATTGAATTATGCAAAAGTGGTACCAAAAAAGTGGATGCGGACCATGCACAGTTTATAGTTTATACCATAGCAGAAGTAGATTTTCTAAAATCACGTTCATTAACTTAAATAGGAGTGCTTTGATTTATAACGAATTGACAAGGTTAAATCATACATCACAATTTGAGAATTTGAGAATGTATGGGCGAAAGAAAGAGGGAAAAATAGATATTATAAATAAAGATTAAAAAAATAAAGGGAAAAGTAAAATAGAAAAAAAGTTGGCGTACAAATATAATATTCCGATTTAATTTCCAATGTTTTTTTTTTTTTTACTGATTTGTAATGTTTGTGTACACGGTTTGGATTAATTCAAAAAAAAGTGACACATTAAAATTGCAAATTTGTATTTATATGCACTTCACAATTAAGTAATCAAGGGAAAAGATATTACATAAAAAAATAGGATTTTTTTAAATATTGAAAAGTGTTTTTATATTAAGATAAAGAGACAGAAATAAATAACAATTGCATATTGTAAATAAATGGCGGAAATTAAAATAACTTTGACCGCTTATTCATGATTTTATTTATTTTGTTTTTTTCTGAATAAAACTATGAGTTTTTTTATAAAAAAAATAAAATTGGCAAGTCAACCATATCCAACTCATAATTAATCAAGGTTGGATTCAGTTTTTTAATAAATCTTAAAACGGGTTCAACCCTACACAACTTGGTTTTTTGTGAGATAAGATTGGGTTAATTAATTTATTTTGAGACTTAAATATGTTTTTAGTATATCAAATTTTGTGGAATTTATTTTTTATCCTCCAAATATAAAATTGAATTTTTTTAGTCTTTGTAATTAAAAAAAAAACCATTATCCCCAAGTTTATATTTAAGCCTAACCATTTTATATGAATAACAAAAGTAAATATGTCTTAAAAAAATAAAAGCAAATCTGAATCTCATAAAAATATCATAAAAAGATTTAATGTCATATAATTAACATAAAAAATCATGAGTCTTTTTTAAAAAGAAATCTCACACGACAGCTTGAGCTTAATTTAATCTTAACCATGCGTTGTAAGATTTAATAGTGAATGATTATTTTTCTAACTATCACATAAAAATAATTCATTCACTAAATAGTAAAAATGTCATATAATATATATATATATATAGACACACACACTGAAGATATAACTTGTTAACTTATATACTTCTAAAAAAACAAGTGAGTATATATATTAAACACACGCATAAGATAAACAAGTCAGATATAATTATCTTAACTATGAAGTCTGAACCAGTAAAAAGATTAAAAAAAAAATAGCAAGATAGTATACGAATTACTTGAGGTTATTAACGCGGAGAAAGTCTTATGGATCCCTGGCGAAGGCAAGATGAAGGGTACAGTTTTTGGTTGGTTTAACCGGTTAAGCAACCTAAGCCTGTACTTTCACGGGCCGGGCTCCCTTTTCTTTTCCCTCGGAGGCCGACACACTTAATCTGGGACCATATATAAAATAGAGGTTAAGCAACAAGCACAGGAACTGGACTGGGGTTAAGTTTCTTTGTGCTGCGAGAGAGAGAGAGAGAGAGAGAGAGAGAGAGAGAGGTTCCGTTCTGGGATATGGTGCAAACTAAAATTCTGAATGTGTACACTTGTAAGGGTGCCAGCTTTCAAAACTTGGCTTCTAACCCCATCTTCACGTGATCTGCTCTTAACCCCTTTTGTTTTCTTCTCCTCGTTTCTATTCTTATTCCTATATATATATATATATGCACCCCATCCTCAGTTTCCTCCACCTGCATCTCCATCTCTCACACTGACTACTAGTAAGCATGGAGTCCTCAAAGATCTATGCTTACCTCTTCCTCTGCATGGTCTTCCTCTCCTCCGCCACTCCCATTCTCGGTTGTGGCTACTGTGGCAAACCCCCCAAAACGCACAAGCCTGGTAAAACACCAAAGACACCAAAAACACCTGTTGTTAAGCCACCAGTCACAATCCCTCCCATCACTATCCCTCCCATTGTGAAGCCACCAGTGACAGTGCCTCCCATCAATGTTCCTCCCGTTGTTCTTCCACCAATAGTGAAGCCACCTGTTGTGCTTCCACCAATAGTGAAGCCCCCAGGTATTCTCCCTCCAATTCCAATTATTAACCCACCAACCACACCGACTCCAACACCCACCACCCCAGGGAAGGGAGGGAACACTCCATGCCCACCACCAAAGTCTCCTGCGCAGGCTACGTGCCCCATTGACACTCTCAAGCTTGGTGCCTGTGTGGATCTTCTTGGAGGATTGGTTCACATTGGTTTGGGTGACCCTGTTGCGAACCAGTGCTGCCCCGTGCTTCAAGGGCTTGTTGAGGTTGAAGCTGCTGTGTGTCTTTGCACCACTCTTAAGCTGAAGCTTCTCAACCTCAACATTTATGTCCCACTTGCCCTTCAGCTCCTTGTGGCTTGTGGCAAGTCTCCTCCTCCTGGTTACACGTGCTCCCTCTAAACCAGTTAAGTGCCAGAAATCCATGAACCTCTTTTTCCTTCCTTTTTTGTTCGATAATTAACAATGTGAGCTACACAATATATGAATAGCAATTTTCCTTCTTTCTGTAAATCCTACCCAGTTTTCTCCTAATGAAAATTAATCTTGACTTAGAAATTGAAGTATATTTAGTATTCAATCATTTGACTTCTCTTAATCTTTGACCTTCTTCTTTGGAAGGAGCTAGTAGCATGCATGGTTGTCTACTTTGTCTGTGTTATTTCTCTTTAAATTTCTGTCTTGGAAAGCTAATTGTGACCCATGCATGTTATTAAGCTTGTGACCAAGAAAGTAATCAAGGGTTTTTTTTTTTATTGAAATAATGATCATGATAGGATATGCTTTTTAATTAAAGAGATTAGACCTTACTTTGACTACGCCATAAGCAAGAAAAGTTGTCCAAAAACCAACTTTCATATCCATATTCAAATAGAAATTGTTAAATTAATTAAAACATTTCAAGTAGAAAAGCACAATATTTATGCATAAAAATTATAATATCACGTTTATAATTTCTGTTTAAACAATTCAATAAAAAAAATATACAATTCAACATTTTTATCCATTTTTTCTAATAAAAACAATATAAAGTTTTTTTGAGTAAATATATCATTTTTGCAATCTGTCTTTTTCCTTTTTTTTCTTGAAGCTGATGCTATATATGATTATTAATGTTGTCCAGAACACTATAGGCGTGATTTAATTTCTATTTCGTATTAGTAAAGTAATTATATCGTCCTGTTCTCTACCCGTGAACTTTGAAATCTTTGTCTCATTTGTATGTCATGGCCTATGCTTTGCAGGTGGAAAGGATTGAGGAATATATGGTCAAAATCGACATGAGAGGATGTCGAGCCACACTATCTCTCTTCTCTCCTGATTGGAACTGCTGTTGTTTGTTTTGCTATTATTTGTAAAACCATTTGTTTTTAATTGATATTGTTGCATGTATGTTTTAATCTTAGGCAAGTAGCAGCAAAGATGCCTCTCTGTGACATGTTCTATTATTAATTTATATGAATTGCGCTTTAATTTGTTGAATATATCAGTTTCGTGTTTCTCTTGTTGTTTAGCATTTACTTCAAATTGGGATCTGCTGCTCAATCTCGAATCTCTATAAAGAAGGAAAAAAATCTTAACCATGTACTTTGTGGGCATTGAAATAGATCGATCATTTGCAGTTTTTGAGAAACTAAAAAATATTTACCTTAGGGCTATCTCATTTTTATAAGTGAGATTATCGTTTTTTTTCTTTCTTTCTAGTTTTAGTTATGTAATGTCATTTTTATTTAATCTTTCACGTTGTATTGGATATTTTTTCTATTTTTTTCAATTTTTAAATATAATAATATTTTAATTAGCTGACCCGACCACCTAACCTAAGTCAATCCAATTAATGTCGGGTTAGATCAATTTAGTTTCTTACCAACAAAACAACAAACCCAACTCATTTATGTTTCATTGGGTTCAATCTTAAAATATACTAATTAAGTCCAACTCAACCTTACCCATTTACACTCATTTTTTTTATAAGCACCCATTTACACTTATACTTTTAAATATTGTTTAATAATTAAAATTTATTTATCAAATTTATTTGTGCAACATTTTTCTTTAATGCTAAATTTGTATGTTAATTAACTATATTAGGGTTATATCTCAAATGACAAAATTACCTAAAAAAATCCATGACAAAATATAATTGATGAAGTGCAAAAGGCAAGTGTAAAAAAATAATTTGCAGTTTTTATCTGATATTAATAGTTAATAGTTTATCAATAATTAAGTACTCTCCATATAAATTAATTTTACAATTGATTTGATAATAATAATAATCATCATCATATATTTTTGATCGAGATGGAATAACACTGAATAGTTAAATTACTTATTTTCATCTTAATATTGAACACACACACTCTCTCTGTTTTCAATTATTTTACAATATCCATTTGACTTGTTTTTATTTAAAAATAATATCTTACGTATAAATAATTATTTTTAAACTTTGATTTAATATTAATTTAATTATCTTTAGCACTTTGATTTTAATATTTTTTAGTTATTTCAATAAAATTTAAAGAAAACTTACCTCATCATGTAATATATAAACTTTTATTCAAATTATCATCTTCTCAACTTGTTTGTCAAGAACTAATGTCATAACCCATGCGAGTAAGCACATATTTATTCATATTTAATTGAATTATTCTAAAAAAGAACGACTTGCCTATAATAACGAATTAACGACCAAATACATTATATTAATGAGTAGTTGACCAGCTTAACCGGAATTATTTGTCGGAAAAGGGTAAGGTGAGATTGTTTAAATTTCTTAGACTTATTATTATTATTATTATTATTATTATTATTATTATGAGTTTTGGTAAAAATTGATTTTCTAAATTTAAGTTTGGTCAAAATTGATTTTGAAGTGACGAGATTTATATTTAAGTATTTTATTTTATAAATTAAAAAAATTAGTATAAATTTTTTTATTCAACACAGAAACTTAAAATTATTTTAACTCATAATTAATTTTAAATTATTTTTTAATGTAAGATTATATGAAAATATATTTAAAATCTTTTTTAAACTTGAAATCATTTAAAATCTTTTTTACACTTAAAATCAATTCTGAAGTGTGAAACCAGATACACACAGTTAAAAAATTTTCCTAAATCCGTGAATGATTAATTTGGGACATAGAATGACGTATCATTCCACCTGATGGAGAGAGAAAGGGAAAAGGAAGCCTGGTTTAATTTTGGATTTCAATGGGCTGTGAAAGATTCCACCTTGCATTCGAGGGATGATAATGTTACTTTTAATATTAAAAGAAATAAACAAAAGCAATGCTAGAACAAAAATCACGAAAATAACATTGTCCAATTTAGGCATATCATGTCACTGTGACTATCAGAATTCACAAAATCCGCTATAGCATTGTCACGTAATGTCCTAAACGACACTTTAATCAATATCCTAATTAACTGTATATCTGCTGTATGTCCCACACTTTTACTACGCACTCCCTCTCTGTCTCTCATGAGCCATAATAATCACACGACACTTCATGGAAAAATCTATGCAACTTTTTTATTCAACATTATTCGGGAATATTCTTGTCTAGATTGAGTTTATAGATTTAGGTTTTATTTAACTAGTAGAATTTTATGAAAGTTAGTTTTAGAAAACATTTTTTACTTTAAAAAAAATATTTTCAAAATCATTTTCTTTAGAGAAAAAAAAACTCATTGTACAGACACAAGACAACATAACAATGAGAGGTTTAAAGAGAAAAAGAAGGTTGACTTGTATTTTTTTTAAAAAAATTAAAATCTTTTTGAAACAGGTTGAAAGCATTTAGACAAAATGTTTCACTAATCTGTTTAAAACTATAAGAAGAAATAGCTATATGTGTTGTCCTATGGGTGATCAACAAATTTTATAAAACTTTAAGTCCAAAAATGAAAATACCTCTTCACAAGCTCTATTCTCTTAAAATCATTAATAAAAATAAAAAGGGGTGAAGGAAAAAGAAAAAAAAAGTACAAAGTGTTTGTTTTGGTTTGTTTCACTCCTTGAGGTATGTATATAGTCCTTGATAGCTACTAAAAATTTCACTAACAACACATAATTACAGGAACTATATTCTAACTTATATATAAGTATTGTTTCATCCTTTAGATAATTTCTCAAGCATTCTTTCACTTGTATCTTTAGGTATACTAAAATCAAGTGTTCCTCAATCAAACTTTATAGGTTTGATAAACTAGATAACCCTTTACTATAATTGGTTAAGCTCAGGCACAATCAATGCTAGAGTAATGCATTTAGTGCATTTACAACGTTTATAGAGAATGGTTTTATAATGATTGAAAATAAATCAACAAAATAAATTCTAAGTTTGTCAGTCTTTATACCATGTTGAAACTTGAGGCTTGTTTAAGCGACTTTGAAACTAATCGTTGGGGAAGTTTCCTCCGCTTATCGGAAAGGAACATTGAAGTGCATTAAGAATTTGTTCAGATAAATTTATTTATAAATACTTATAGGAAAATAAAATATATATAAAATAAATGAAAATCTCTAAAAGATAAAAATGTAACATCTTAGCCCCACTGTAACTGCAATTTTCTCGTTGCATAACTTTTCTGCCTCGTAATTGAACGGGATTCTCGAACTTTAGGATCACAGGTTTTTTTTCACATCAAGATATTTTTATAGTGGAAGATTAATCTCTCAAGTAAATAGAGTATCAAGGAAAAAATTCACTTTTCACGTATATTATTCTATTTACATAGTTAAAAATGGAACCTCTAACATATATTTAAAAGGTCTAAATTATTTATCACTTATGTTACACCTTTTAAATACAGATACAACTCTAATTTTTTATTTATTTATGGATGACGAGACAATAATTAATATTTTATACATCAAAACTTAGATTAGGAGAAAACTCTTCTCCAAATAAAGTTAGAAGAAATTACCTG
>PYAF01002171.1:495838-525893 GCA_007407185.1 Glycine tomentella | reverse complement strand
TGTTGCCTCTTATAGAAGTACGGTATGCATATCTTGCATTGTACACTTGTTTCATTGTTGTATAACTTTTAGGATTGCGATCTTTTAAAGTCAGCATAATATTCTTCGGTTTAACCCTCGACTTAGTCATATCAGCAACAATTACCTTCTCTTCCTCAGTTAAACGACCAGCATATGGATGTCCAGTTAATGACTTAGCTAAACAATGGTTGTGTAACTCGCAGATTAACTTGACCATCCACCCTTCACCACCTACGACGGGTTTTCCTCGTAACTTAAAAGGACAACCGCTTTTCTGCTGCTAGTGGTCATGCGTACTAAATCTTTGTTGAATGCTCTATAGTTTCCACTCCTTTCACAACCTATCAAAATAAATGAGGTCCTTCCCCTCTTACCAGTTGCTGTGTCAGACCTCATTATCACAGCTACAAAACCAATCCATATGCAACACTACGAGCCCATTGCAATACCTCGTCACGAGAATTAAACACCTACAACATTTCAGAATACATGCTCAATCTCATGAAATTAATTTTTTACTGACATTCAATATGCTACTTTATCACATAAATACCTTTGAAGTCTTAAATGCATCAGAACAATCAATCACAGAATTGTTATTCTCAAATGCAAACGATTCACCTCTGTTGTCTTCACCCATATTATTTTCTTCCGCCATAATCTCATCATGCATCCAATCATCGTTGTCCATCTTAATAAACAAACAAATTCAAAACAAATAATCATTAAAAGTATCTTTATATTCATTTCACAACCTTCTCATTAATTCAAAATTAATTTTCGTCATAATTCAAAACTTAACTGTTATTTTAATTGAAAAAGGAAAAATACATTAATTATTAATACCTTTAACAAAAACAACACAAATATTTAAAAAAAAACAATAATAAAAAAAAGAAAAAAAAACACCCCTACGGATTGGCAATCCGTATAGCTTATATGGATTGACAATCCGTATAAGCCATACGGATTGGCAATCCGTATGGGTTACAAGGAATCCGTATAACACATACGGATTGGCAATCCGTACAATCCATACGGATTGCTAATCCGTATGTGTTATACGGATTCCTTGTAACCCATACGGATTTCCAATCCGTATACGTCTCCCCCAGAAACAGTACAACTTACCTCCTCCGACGACGATCCCGACCAACGAAACCTCTACCACTGCTAACAACAACCTCAACCCAACAACCCACAACAATCCAAGCTAGAACCAAGAAGCCAAACGGAAGAAGAAGACGAGAAGGAAGAAGATATGTAGCAGCTGGTGTATGTGAAAATAATGAATGGTGAGGGAAAGTAAAGCAAAACGTTAAAGGGTAATATTGCCTTTTTTAAAAAACTGCTGGGTGTATTAGAAGTTTGCTGGGTGTAGGAAGTTACACCCAAAATTTGAAGTCCAGGCCCTATATTTAGTTATCTGGGTTTAAGTGGGATTAATTGTGGGCTACACCCAGTTAAGCAAAAAATGACAAATTCAATTCGTGTTTCTAAATTACGAAAGCTCAATGAAACCCAATTTGCGTGGGCACTTTGTGGACTAGATCAAGCTATGTTTGGATTTCACTACAAAGACTTAAATTTAATCTGCGTTAAAAATTTAAAGTATATTCATACATTTATTAGATAGATTTTGATTAAGCCAACCCATTTTGTCTCTTCTCACAAAGACTGTAAACAAATGAGATTAAAGAGAAATAAAAAATAATATGTGAAAAATGAAAAAAGTGATAGAAAATATCGATAAAGACTATTTTTTTTGGTAATTCAACTTCTAAAAATATAAAATAGAACTAGATTCTTTTCTATTTACAAAAAATGAGCTAACGTAATTTAATTTAAAAAAATTCAAACTCATTTAATTTTCAAATTTAAGTTAAAAAAAACTAAAACGAGACCTTAACTTTAAAAGTGAGGAACCCACAAAACATCAAGCATTCATTTAGAAATATTGATTATATAGAAATACAAACTCTCATTATAACTCTCATATTATTATTCACAAGCAGTGGGCTTAACTCAATTATTATAAAATCGGTACTTGTCTTGTCTTTCGAATAAAAAAATATATATTATTATTCATAAAAAATATAATATTAATAAGCAATTAAAAAGATTCTGAAAGCATTGATTTTTCAGTAGGGCTTTACCGCGAAACCGGGTTTTGGCGCGAAGGACTGGTTCTGGCTGCGTCTTTCATCGGTGACGCTGATGAGGTAGTGCGAGTGAGTGAGGGGTTTTCCTTTCTTTGTTCAGAAAGCTTTAGCAAGAAAACATTCCAAACAATGTCAGAAGAGATCGAAGAAATCCATAGTTTAATTTATTCAGATGACAAGTTCAACAAGTCCTTGGGCTATTCAGCACTCTTTCAATTTCAGCAACATTCTTGCGCCAACCCTTTTTCGCTTCAATCCCTCGCTCACTCCTCTCAATCCATAATCTCTTCCATCGTCTCCGACATTTCCAACGACCACGATGAAGAAATGTGAGCATCAATTAACTTCCACTTTCTCACCATTCATTCGTTTTAACTTCTTTATTTTTCTTCTGTATAGTTAGAATTTTCATTATTGTATTTATCTGTCTGTTAGATCCACACAAGCCTTGAAGTGTTTGGGCTTCATGCTTTATCACCCCTCCGTCCTTTCCATCCTTCGAGGTATCTTGTTTCCCTGTTATGGTATTCAACCTATCGAGTGCATGCTTCGCTTTCACGTGAAAAAGTACTTTTGAGACAAAAAGTAATTTTGTCAAAAGGATCAGAACCCTTGCCTTTTGCTTTCATTTTATTTTTATCTGTTGGATTTGCATTGAAACATGCACACAACATTTCTAACTTCAATCCAAACATGCACCAATTTTTTTTTCTTTTTTTTTTCTGTGCGAAGCTGATTTTCTCTTGGTTTTGCAGTGGATGATGCCAATTTGGTGTTGAGCGCATTGCCCAAACTTATTACTACTACAAAATTAAAGGCTAGTCTGATGTTCATTTCACTCTTGATAAGTGTTTTCACTTGTTCTACAGTTTTTATGTGTTGTATTTACATTAACTTTGTAAACTATTGATGCAGTCTGCTTGTAATTTAGGGGTATGGTGCTTGTCTGTCCAACAATTAGGTGCATCATTTCTTGTTACTCACTTCCCATCTTTGTTACCGGCAATTGTTCATGCCCTAGACAATCCTATGGGTTCTTTGTCCACAACATTTGAAGCTACCCAGGTACATTTCCCTTTCCTTAGCATTTGGGTGCTATACATGATCAAATAAAATTGGACAAAACTTGAGGTTGTTCCTTAGCTGTTTTTGGTGCTGTTTTCCAATCAGAATTAGAATTTAACCTCAATAAGCTGCGCAATAAAATTTTTTGCTAAAAGTCAACACAGTTGCATAAGTGTCACCAAGGTGAAGCTTTAATTCTGTTTAGAGAATAGCTCTAAAAGCACCTACAGAACTACATTTAACTCCATGCTTCTAGTCGTTTTTTAAATGCTTTAGAGATTAGCCAATTGCTCCTTCTAGATTTTTTTAATAGAACGTACCACTTTCTTACCAATTTGATGGACTTTTTCTTCTTAAATTATGTTACAAAGAGGATCAAAATAATCACTTTTGTTTTCTCATTATTGCTAGATATATGTCTTGTCAGTTGTCAGCTGTCACTATAACCTTGAAAGCAAAACTGTGCCCATGTAAACAATGTTAATGTTATACTAGCATCTTGTTCATTTTTTTAACCACTGACTAGCATGAAATGTTCTTTTATGCATGCCTGGTTGATTGTAATGGTCTGGATCTCGTTGCATATTTTTTCGTCGAATTCATCTCTAGGGGTACAGTTTTCTTTTGATACTCATCTTTTAACCTTTGGATGACAGGCTGTAATGAAGCTTTCTGGGCAACTAAGTGAGCAAATGGAAGGATCATCCCATATATGGGCTCCTCCAATATACAGGAGACTTATCAGCACAGATAAGAGGGAGAGGGATGCCTCAGAAAGGTGCCTGTTGAAGATCAGATCCACAGTCATTCCTCCTTCTCTGGATCTCTCTAAGGTACCAAAAGCTTATGTGATATTCGATATAAAGAGATGGCTCTGTACTCAAGTGGCATGGCATGATTATATTATGACTATTTAAGCTATAAAGACTATTGCTTTTTATGTGCTTATGCTTATGCAAATGATATAAATTACAATATTTTGTCTAGGCAAGCTTGTAATTTAGTGGCTACTTGTAATCCATACTGCCTACATTTTTATCTAAATTATTCTTTGTGGTATTGCAAAATGGAAAACAAAACAAATTTATATCATGTCCATGACATGTTATACCTGTTCTGTAAGGTTCAGATGGTTTGAAGTTTAAACTTGTGCTCTTAGGGCTCTTTGTCAACTTACCTTTTTTTTTTTTTTTTTTTTTTTTTTTTTTTTTTTTTTTTTTTTTTTTTTTTTTTTTTTTTTTTTTTTTTTTTTTTTTTTTTTTTTTTTTTTTTTTTTTTTTTTTTTTTTTTTTTTTTTTTTTTTTTTTTTTTTTTTTTTTTTTTTTTTTTCCTTTTTTCAATAGGTTATTGTCAAAGATATGAAGATAAAATTGCTCAATGGGATGAAGGATTTGCTAGATAACGGTATGAAGATTCAAGCTATTCGTGCATGGGGATGGTTTGTCCGAATGCTTGGATCCCATGCTTTAAAGAATAGGCATTTAGTTAATGATATGCTGAAAATTCCTGAACGTACATTTACAGATCTTGACCCTCAAATTCAAATTGCTACACAGGTACCATATGAGTTACTGTTTCATCTCATCCATGATTAACAAGGATAAACTACGTTTAAGTTGTAAAGCTGTTTAATATTTGAAGTGTCACGAGTACATGACAGAAAGTGGCTTAAAGAAATTTGATCGACATTCAGAGACTAATGCATAGAGATAGTTGTTATCATCATTTTCCTATTGCTGCTTATCAGCTTATGTGACCTTTCCAAGTGTTCTATGTGCAGGTTGCTTGGGAAGGTCTTATTGATGCTCTTGTTCACTGTCCAACATTTGTTTTTGAGAAAAATAAATCAGTTGAGGAGAATTCTCTCGAGAAACAGCATTCATTAGGAAGGAAAAATTGCAATGATCAAGCAAATGGGTTTTTAAAAAGCATAAAGCTAATAATGACTCCACTGATTGGCATCATGTCCAGTAAATGTGATATATCTGTTCATTCATCCTGCTTGAACACGTGGTGTTATTTGCTACATAAGCTTGATATCTCTATCAATGAACCATCAATGATAAAAATGGTTTTAGAGCCTATACTTAAAGCAATATTTCAGAATGGACCTAATAGCAATAGCATCTGCTTATGGAACTTGGGCCTTGATCTGCTTAGTGATAGCATTTCACAGAAGTGTATGGATGTTTTCTACCAGTCAACTGGCCCGGTAAGGCCCAAAATATCTGAAAATGGACCTTCTCTATCTGGAAAATGTTCCTGGAAGCAACACCTAATTAGATGGATGCCATGGAATATCAATCAATTGGACTTTTATCTGAATATGATTTTTGATCTCATCCATCAAGCATCTAGGCCAACTGTCACTTGTGATCATAGAAGTCATGTTTATAATACTACCTTGAAGTTATTCATATATATTCTGAAGGGAGTCAAACTGGATGTGGAAAGACCATCTACCGATTATGATGGTATTATGCAGTGTTTGAACTCATTACTGAAGTTCATCAAGAAAGTATGTGAAGATTTATGCTCAGATGTCGATGAAAATTATGATGTTTATTGTACTTCCATTCAGTTTATAGATGCTACCACAAAGGAGTTAGGTCCTTCTATCTTGGGATCTCCTCTGTACAAGTTTTCTTTAGATCTAAAGTACATTGAGGACATGCAATCAGTTGATCATAATAAACATCTAAAATTTCTGGGGGTCGGTTGTATTTCTTATATGGATAAGGTTTCTCCATTGATTTATTTGATAGCACTGTACTTCCATATGATGGTTCAGTTAACAATGAAATCCCATCAATCAGACCACATTTCACAAGGGATGTGTGAATATTTTAAATTTATATTTTGTTCAAGTGATCTCCTGGAAAATTTCCTCACCAGTATTGACTTGTTGTACAGACATGTTCAACCGATTTACTTAAGCATATGGATATCGTTAGCTCAAAGTCTGAATTATTGTGTATCTGATGCAAACTGCAAGTCACTACAGGAAGCCTTGACTGACAGCACTGTATATTCTTCCATATGCCATCTTTTAATTTACCCCATCGTGGCACATTCTGAAGTTCCAAGAATGACCTTGTCAAACAATAGTGCCTCTTTGGATAAATATCCTGTATCACCAGAAAGAAAGCTGAGGTTTGAACTGGTTATTCAAACGTGGAAATCACTTTATGGATCTCTTAGTGCTTTAGGCATTGGATGCTCATCAGCCACCAATTTCTCTGGGGATCTGTGCATGTTGTTAAGCAACTGCCTTGATGAAAATGGTGGCTTGGTTGAGAGCAGCACTGATTTTGAGTCAGCATGCAAGGATGTGGATCATGTCATCCTTCATTTATCTGGCAATTTCTTGATATGCATTCTAGAACAGATTCAGACTTTGGAATTAGTTTCTGAGTTGCACAGAAGTAAATTTGACCGTGATAGCAAAATATTGTGCTGCATAAAGAACTGCTTAAAATTTGTTGCCAAGTAAGTTTGATAATGTTTTGTAACAATACGATATGCCTTTCTAGTTGTTAAATAATTGTTCTGTCTTACTTTCTCTGACTCTGGGTATCTGTTTCATATCCTTGGTTGATATAAAAGTTGAATAGAAGAAAAAGTGCATCTTCAACATGAATTTACTTTTTCATTAGCTTGAAAACAATGAAATTGCTCCCATCCTGTGTCGAGTTAGGGATGTAAAAAAGCAATGTCATTGGCATTTCAACATATTTTTCTTTTGTGCTTAATTTTATAAATTGGTGCCTATTCTCTTTCTAGGGTGAAGTTATTAAAAATTTAGAATGTTGAGATTATGATAACAACTTCTTCAAGTAATTGACTGCCTGATATGTATTTTGCTGCTTTACTTAACAAAATATTTTGCTGCTGCCTATTCTCTTTCAAGTAATTTACTTATTCAAGTAATTTACGTAACATAACCTTTGGGTATTAACTAACCTACTCTAAATGGGTATTTCAAGCATTTAGCCATACACAAAACCAAGGGATTCGTAGATCTAAGTTGCCGCTGATCATTTCCATGTGGCATTTCAGGTATATGAATTTGTTGAGGATAAAGATGGTTAGAGACCCACTGCCTGGTTTTGTTGGGACCTCAAGGTCAGTCAAATATAAATACTCTGCTGCAATGCATGCATGCATGCTTGTTTTTGTTTTTTGTTTTTTTTTTTTTTTTAACTGCTGCATGCTTGGTTGTTCAATAAGTTACTCTGCTTGACTCTCACTTTTTCATAAATCACAGGCTGTATTCTGCACTGGCATGCTTTATTAGTTGCCTTCAATGGAAGCAAGACATTCTTCATTTTCTCGAGGTTTGTTACTCCTATTCCTACTTATCAGTTCAGTTTATTCAAGCAGCTTCTGTGATTCATGTATACTTATATGCTGCAATGGGTAAGAAGAGGAATTACTTCACTACTCCTAATTACTCAATGATAGAGGGCTCAATTATGATTGGCCTTTTAATCTGAGAGAGCGGAAAGGGAACTGTATAAAGTGGATGCATTCAAAAGAAATTAGTGACTGATGACTTTTATAGCTTTCTTAAACCAATTTGACAATCAATGGGTTGTTGATTAGCAGTACCATGAGTAGATCTTATTTCTTTGAGTTAGACTTCCGTTTACCTTTGTCTTTCATTGCATTCATTTATTGTTTTTGGGGCTAAGTTGATATAATTGCAGAGAACCTCCATTACTTGATAATTTTCATTCTATTAAACCAGCCTGTAATCTTCCATGTACTTGACTGCAGAATGTTTCCTGCCCATTGCTTCAATGGCTATCAAATATGGGAATGCAGGATGAAAGAACAAAGGACCAACTTCAGCTTCTGTGGAATAAAATTCTAAGCTGCTTAAGAAGAAGTCAACCACCAGTCAACTTTGGTTCTGCTTTACTCAAACTTCATGAAACTCTGTTTGAAAAAACTCTTGATCACCCATACCCCTCCATTTCAGAACCAACCATCAACTTTTGGAATTCTACGTTTGGTCAGCAAATTATTTTGGAATTCCCCTCGAGTCTGCTTTGTGTTTTGGACAAGTTATCCAGAAATGGAAGGTTAAAACTCCAGAAGAGAAGCCTACCCTGTCTTCAAAAATGTTATTCTCATGACGAAGGCAATGATGCTCTAGAGGGATATAGGGTCTCTGCAAAACATAACAGGAGCTCTAAGAGGGTGGAACTAGTGTTGGATACACTAAAAGAATCACCTCCTTTAAGTTTTAAAAAGAGGAGGTTAGAACTAACTGAGCATCAAAAGGAAGTCAGGCGAGCACAACAAGGAAAGGAAAGGGATACTGGAGGACATGGCCCAGGAATTAGAACATACACTAGTGCAGATTTTTCACAAGGGCATGATGAATCACAAGAAAGCCAGGAGGAGATAAGAGATCCTGAAGCTATATTGCAGATGTTGAGAAAAACTATCTGAGTGGCTTTGAATGCTGCTTATAGATGGCATTACACTCATGAATGTCTGAATTATAATTGGGAGAAATCTATTTTAACTTGTCTTAACATAATTTTTAATCGTAAAAAATTAACTAATTATTAAAGTCTATAACTAATGAGATTGCTTAATGCCCGTTGATGTCTAGTGACGATAAGTTGCCATCATTTTTAAAGGTCGTCTTAAACGTATATATTGGAGGACAAAAACAAAAATCACCAATCCATTTTCCGTCCACAATTTTGACTAATTCACATTAACACTTTTCTTCCTCTTCCAGTATTTATGCCTTGATTCTACACTTTTCAGTACAAGACAATTTATCAATAATATCATTAAAGCTAGGTTTAATTTTAATGAAATTAATTTAATTTATTTAACCCCCTCTCTTCCTCTATTTTATAGTAAAACTTATTATAAGCCTCTCCCAGAAAGAAAAAAAAAACCCTACAAAATAGTAGGGGCACTTGAATATAAGAAAAAAAAAGCCAAAGGAAAATTGTATTTTGACACCAATTATTACGTTAGATTTATATTTTGTTTATTTTTAAAAGAGAAATAGCATTTTAAACATTTATTCACTTGTTTCATCAATTCTAAAATAATATAAATTTTCATTAATGTTCTAAAAAATGGCACTAGTATAATATTTGTTTTAAAATAAATATTATTATCCAAACTCCAAAAGCCATTGGTCAACCCCAAGAAATTAGGGCCAAAATGTCCACATCTTGATTCTAAGACGTTGAGATATTTTATTTTAGATTTGCTGACGCACGTGATAAGCTTCTTTTGTTAGAACTCCAAAGAACATAACTACTGTTACGTATCGATATGAAAAGAAAATATTTGATACGCGAAGATATAATTTAATGTATTTTTCAATTATTTCTATAAGATAAAATTGATATCGATTTTATCTTATAGAGATAATTGAAATTGAAATTGATTTTTTTTTGCATTCGGAAAAAAAGATGTTTCAAATTAATAAAAATTTGTTTGGTGGAACTTGGAATAAGGCCCTTCTGTGTATTTGGGTAAATTTTTTTAAAAATATTTTTAAAATAAGAAAAAAAATGAGATAAATTTTTTCATAAATAAAAAAAAATTATTAACTAATTTTTAAAAATTCATCAATATAATTTTTCTAAAAGATGAGATAATATTTATAAATAAATTAATAAAAAATTTATTTTAACCTATAAAAAAATCTTATTTCATTTTTTTTTTTATTTTTTCTTATAAAAATACTTCGAGAAAAATTTACATATCTAAACAGACTCATAGTATTTAGAGAATTTGGTTATTACCCAATGTTTTTTTATGCTACTAATAAGCTGAACCTTGTTGCTGATGAGAGTGGTAGTATATGGGCGTCATAATAGGTTGATACATAACATTTTTTATACACTGTCTTTTGAATTAACATTATATATATTTCCTAATTATGTCTTTTTCTTGTTGTATTTTTACCGAGTTATGTTGCAAATTTGTTAAAAAATATTAAAAATTTCAACAATAACAACATAACATTATTGTGTGTGGACGGTATATGAAATTTGAAAAGAAAATATTAAAATAACAGTGGATTAGTGAATGAAAAATTTAAGTACTTTGCATCTGGTTATTTTCCCATTGCATCTGTCATCAATTGGATCTTAAAGTAGAAATATCCGCAGATTGCTTGAACCTACTTTCATGAACAAGCCTCAAAATCTTATCCTCTCTGGTGAATGATCCGACATGCATGAATCATTTATTCCAATGATTGGGTTAAAAACTTATAAGAAAGTAGAAAACCGATTTTAAATAATAAATCACCATAAAATAATCAAATCCTGTGACACCGTCCTAAAAAGACGATCAAATGGTTCAATCAGTCTGGAACCTGTACCCGTATTCAGTATCCAACCAGTAGCCAATTGGCCAAGTGGATGGACCATTTACATATTCCCAAGATATTTCCTACTTATGTTCTGCTAAATCACGTTAGCTCCAGCTCACTCCGCTAAACCCTGATAATACCCTTTTTTTAATCCAAAATATGTATCTATCAATGAACAATCAACAGGCCGTCCCATATCAGCAGCATCCGTGGCATACTCCAATTATAGGCAATGGGCCAATAAGAATTTGTCACTTGCAATTATTACTTCCAAAATTTAAACAAGCCACGAAATCATATCGGGAACTTATGTCAAATTAAGTAGTATTAAATTAAACCAAATAGCTTGACTACCACGACAAGACAAGTCTAAAAATTCAAAACCTAATAACTTAACCCACACATTAACCACTAACATACCAGGCCAAGTAACGCGGTTGTGTATTTGAGCTTCACTAGCCCCTACTCTAACGGGGTCGTAGGAGTAAGCAAATTATAATTTTTTTTTACCCAACCGAAATTGCACAAATGTCCAATAATGAATGAGCTGAAGTCGAAAATGGTTTTTTTCTTTCTTAATTGCGCGGGAGTGGATCCAACGTGGCGACTCCATCCAATGTAAAAAAAGAGCGAGTTGGACCAATCGCAGATATTTTATTATTTAAGACAGTTAGCAACAGCTTAACCAACGATGATAGGTTTGATGAGTGTGTTAAGGAATAACATCTTAACAATGGTTTCGAATCTCCCTATAAATACCAAATCCCAATTTCTTTCTCTCCATCTACACACTTTCCTTTCAGACATCCATCTAAGATTACCCAATAAGAAGCAACTCTCAATTTCTGGTACATATTATCCATCTATCTGCTTATAATTATATTTTCACTTATCTTTTCGATCTTTTGTTTTGCTAACGGCAATGGTTTCCTTCTGCATATTTTCGAATTCGCAGACATTTCTTCAATCGAGTGTTTCCAGTGGTATCATTCAAGGTAAAAATCAAAATCCCTAAATTCCTCATTTCATTTTATTAATGAAAAATTAATGATTTGATTTAACTGCAGAAGAACGAAGGGGAAGATAAAGAGATGACGATAAAACCTGTTGTTCGTGTTTCGGAGGGGAAGCTGGTGGTGAAGGAGCGAACGATTTTGATCGGAATGCCAGAGAACGTGGTGGAGACATCGACGGTGGAAGGGATGTTTCTCGGAGTGGATTTCGAGAAAGAAGACAATAGACACGTGGTTTCGTTGGGAACGTTGAAGGACGTCCGGTTCATGGCGTGCTTCCGGTTCAAGCTGTGGTGGATGGCCCAGAAAATGGGAGATCGAGGAAGGGACATTCCGTTGGAGACTCAATTTCTGTTGGTGGAAACCAAAGATGGGTCCCACCTCGAGTCAGATAACGACAAAAACCAGAACCAGATCGTGTACACAGTCTTTCTACCTCTCTTGGAAGGCTCATTCAGAGCGTGCCTCCAGGGTGACTCCAACGACCACCTCCAGCTCTGCCTCGAGAGTGGCGACGTCGACACTAAAACGTCGTCGTTCACCCACGCTCTCTTCATCAGCGCCGGCACCGACCCATTCGCCACCATTCACCACGCATTCCGTTCAGTTAGGAACCACCTCAAGACGTTCCGCCTCCGCCACGAGAAGAAACTCCCTGGCATCGTGGATTGCTTCGGCTGGTGCACTTGGGATGCTTTCTACCAGGAAGTCACTCAGGAAGGAGTCGAGGCCGGAATTCAATCCCTCGCCGGCGGCGGCACGCCGCCGAAGTTCGTCATCATCGACGACGGCTGGCAGTCCGTGGGCGGTGACGACAACAAAGAAAACTCAAACTCAAATTCGTTGCAGAGGCTAACTGGAATAAAAGAGAACGCGAAGTTCCAGAAGAAGGAGGAGCCAGAATTAGGGATTAAGAACATCGTGGAGATAGCGAAGAAGAAGCACTCAGTGAAACACGTGTACGTCTGGCACGCGATCACGGGCTACTGGGGAGGGGTTCGTCCAGGGGTGAAGGAAATGGAAGAGTACGGCTCCGTAATGAAGTACCCGAACGTGTCGAGTGGAGTAACAGAGAACGAGCCCACGTGGAAAGTGGACCCATTAGCGGTTCAGGGGTTGGGCCTGGTGAACCCGAAGAACGTGTTCACGTTTTACGACCAATTACACAGTTATCTGGCGTCCGCGGGTGTCGACGGTGTTAAGGTGGACGTGCAATGCATTTTAGAAACTCTCGGTGCGGGACTCGGAGGAAGGGTGGAACTCACGAGGAATTACCATCAGGCCCTTGACGCTTCGATTTCTAGAAACTTCCCTGAGAATGGGTGCATCGCCTGCATGAGCCACAACACGGACGCGCTCTACTGCTCCAAACAGACGGCGGTGGTGAGGGCTTCCGATGATTTCTACCCGAGAGATCCGGTGTCGCACACTATCCACGTGGCGTCCGTGGCGTACAATAGCGTTTTCCTTGGGGAGATTATGTTGCCGGATTGGGATATGTTTCACTCCCTTCATCTTGCGGCGGAGTACCATGCTTCCGCTAGGGCCATCAGCGGTGGGCCCATCTACGTCAGCGACGCGCCGGGGAAGCATAACTTTGATCTGCTCAAGAAACTGGTCTTGCCCGATGGGTCGATTTTACGGGCCCGTCTACCCGGAAGGCCCACTAAGGATTGCTTGTTCACCGACCCGGCCCGCGATGGAGTTAGTCTGTTGAAAATATGGAATATGAACAAGTTGGGTGGGGTGTTGGGGGTTTATAACTGTCAAGGTGCTGCTTGGAGTGCTACTGAGAGGAAGAATGCGTTTAATCGTACGGATGATTCTGGTGGTGGTGATGCTATCACTGGATATGTGAGGGGTTGTGATGTTCACCTCATTGCGGAGGCTGCTGATGACGCCGATAATTGGAACGGTGATTGTGCACTCTACTCTCACCACTCCGGGCAGCTGATTGTTCTTCCCCACAATGTGGCACTGCCGGTGTCCCTTAAGGTGTTGGAGCACGAGGTGTATGCTGTTGCGCCTATTAAGAAGGTTTTGGGTGGTGGGTACAGCTTTGCGCCTCTTGGACTTGTGAACATGTTCAATGCTGGTGGTGCTGTTGAAGGACTGGTCTACGAGGAGGGGTTGGTTCGTTTGGAGATCAAAGGGTGTGGTAAGTTTGGGGCTTATTCTTCGGTCAGACCAACAAAGTGTTTGCTGGGAAACAATGAGCTGGTGGAATTCGATTACGATGCTGATTCCGGCTTGCTCACCTTCATCATTGATCATTTGCCGCAAGAGGGACACTGTGTTCACTTAGTTGAGTTAGTTTATAGTCTATCCTGTTAGTTAGTTGTTACAATCAGAGATGGAGAGGATATTGGTATGGTTTTGTGGTATTTCTTTCTTTTGCTGTATAGGATAGAATAGACAAGGAGAGGGTTTTCAACAATTTCCACTTTGTAAGATTTCACGAGCTAGCTGTGTTATGGAATTTCGATAGAAATTGAATACTTGTTTCTTACTCTTGATTCTTCTTAAGGTGTGCTAAACTCTTTTTGCTTAAAATTGGTTGATCCTCATGACTCCCACCACCAAAACATTTATAAATGTTGAATAAAAACATGATGCATTCTACCATCTTTTTTTGTTTCATTGTGCTGTTTAAATCAACTAGAAAAAGAAAAGCACATTACTTCTTTTAAATTCCCTTCTATCTAAACAGGGATATTAATTATGAATTCCCTATGCAAGAGAAAAAGCATGTGTATGACACTCTACCACCCTAACTATAAAAAGTAGATTAAACACCTGAAAGCAGACGTATGTTCGTGGTATGAGAATGAGCCTACGAAACCACGCACTCAAACAGAAAGAGTATAGTATTAAAAGGCTAAATTGAATTGATGAAAAAACCCAAATTAAAGCAAATATGAACAAATCATATAATCTCATCCACTCCATACACACTCCAAACTGTTTATACAATGTAAGCATGACAACACAAATTTATCCAACAATTGTATAATTAACATAGTTGTTTTTTCAAGTGAAAAATTGTCATACCAAGGGATAGATAAACCTTAAAAGAAGGATTAAATGGTTGAGTCTCGTAAAGACAGTAGAGGCAATATATATAGACCACCTAATCTATGACATAAATAAGCAATAGAAACCATGTAACCTGCATAGGAACATAAAGGAGTTTCTACTGAAATAAAAATACAAAGGTAATAACCGGAGAAAAACTAAAGGTCACGTACCCTCTAATCTATAAAACTATTCCATTACATCAACTTATGGTCACATTTAAGCCAACTTATATTTGTTCAGAAATGGTTTGGAGGAACACCGACACAGGAAGAAAAAAACAAAAAGCGGTGGATTCTACATACAGCAGCGGACAGTGGGAAGCATATCCAATACGGTAGCAATAGGGTCCTAACTATAAGCAACATGCATCAAAATTCCGTGGATTCTTAATGCTCCTGAATCCAGGTGATTGACTATTGAGGACACAAATTATTACATAGACGTATCACCGTAAGGAGGGGAGATCTGTTCTAGCATCTATCTAATCCAGAAAAGTAAACTAGAATTTAGGCATTCAGGTCCAACTCTACACATTAAATATCACCAAGATGGTCTAACAGAGAACTAAGAAATACAAGTAAAATACAAGCACCTACCATCATACATAAAGAGTACAACAGCCTAAAAGAGAACGTGCAGGTTATAAAATATCGCAATGCATGCTGTGGTCTTTCTTTCACATACCCTTCCCGTGGGCTTTCCCACCCTCTCCTAAACAAAAATTACATGAACAAAATCTAGAACTCCATTTTCACAAGCGCATTGGAAGCTTCGGCTGCTCCATACTGCATCCAGTCTTTTGCACATACAATGGCCTCCACTGTCTCTGGCCGCAAGGAACTTCTATACTGGTCCATCTCTTTGACTTCGGTATCAAAGACAGATTCAGGAGGAACACTTGAAACCGGAACAGACAATATATCCCGAGCCATCTTGGAAAGAGTAGGGTACTTGAGTTTGTTTAGCTTCCACCAGCCCAATACGTCAAAGTCCGGAACACGTGGCAACAGTGATTCTTCCAGATACTGGTCCAGTTCAGACTTCATTTGATGGCTGGATGTTTCCATGATGTAGACATCAAAATCTGTTAGTCCATTATCTGACATCAGAGTTCCTCCTGGAGATTCCCCTGCCCTCCGGTGATTTCCAGCATTTCCTTCTTCTGCATAAGCCGGGGTTAGTGGCAGGGGAAGGGCTACATACTCGTGAAACAGCTCATGAATTCCATCATCAACAATCTTAACATATTCATGGGCATCCTCGCCATAGATTTTAGTGAAACTAAACTCAACAAGCTTCATCTTGAAACGAGGATCCATAACTACTGCAATAGCCAAAACCAAATTACAATCTTTCCAGTACTTATCAATCTTTTGTTGCATGGGTTTAGTAAGGTTGCTGATGAAAGGATCCTCACTCACAACAGCACGAGACAGATCCAACTGTAATTTCCAAACTTCATGGAAGAAGGTAACAACAGTGGGATGAGTTGCTGTGGTAAGAATGTTTGCTGCATCAAAAAGGGGCTTCAAATATGTGCAGAGGGTCTCAACCAGCTTCCAATCCTGCAAAGATGGGGCACCCTTGTAATCAGGATCAGAAGTGTCCAAACAAGAAAACACTTCCTGTAGTTCAGAAGCTGCCACCAGCATCTGATATGTTGTATTCCATTTGGTTTGGTCGTCAATAAAAAGGTTCCTTTCACTGGGGACCTGAAGTTGCTGCTTGAGATCCAGGAATTTTTCCTCATGTGACTCTGAAGTCTTCACATATTTTACACTATCCCGGATTTTTTTTACGGTGAGATGCACTGAGCTCAACAAATCATTTGCAACATTGCTTAAAGTTTGTGCAATGCAATTTCTAATTAGCAACTGACCATTGAGGATAAGTGGATTCTTCACAAAGAGTAACGATCTGAGATTCCCAAGGGCAACTTCACTCAGTGACTGACCACAAGTGATAGAAAACAGCTTGCCCTCAAAATTCCAATCAGAAATGCAAACAGCTACAGCATGGCTGAGAGCGGAGTCAGAATTAGGGTATGGCTCCATTACAACATTGAGAATTCTCCTCTGCAACTTCCAATCACTATCGACAAAATGTCCAGTAATAAACACATACCCCACAGATTGGCTTGAGGTCCAAACATCCAGTGTGAGACACACACGTCCAGGTAATCCGTCAAAATACTTCATAACACATTGCTTTTCCATCAGGTAAGTTGCAACACAATCTCCTTGAATTGTGTTAAATGTCACCATATTGAACCGGGGCTGCAGATTTTGGACAAATGCAACAAATCCTGGATGCTCAACCATGTGAAGGGGGTAATCATGCATAATGATCATTCTAGCAATCTCATGGCGGCAACGATCTTGATCAAAAATTATGTAAGGAGTATTAGGGGATCTATAACGTCGCTTAGGTGCACTGCTAGCATTGCCAGCAGCATCACTTCCCCTTGAACGAGGAGAATATGAGCTGAACTGATTCTGATCTTGGCCGCGCAGAAGAGCTGGGCATGTCCCCTTGGCGATGTGGCGTTTAAGGTGGCTAGTACCAGCAACTTTTGAACCAGTGCTGTAGGCAAAACTTTGCTTGCATTGCTTGCAGCATGCTCTTCTACATCCAGGACTGACTGTTTCTATGGTGAAGTGTTCCCAGACTATAGACTTCTTTTTCCTCCTCTTGCTTGGCTGAGTTTCTGGAGTAGGTTGCTCACTGTTCAATGGAGTTTCAGCATTTACTATCTCATAGCTGGGTAAGTTGCTGGCATTGACTATCTCATAGTGTGGTTGAGAATTAACTATCGGATGGTCGCGTAGTGTTTCACTATTTTGCAGCCCGTAGTGAGGCAACAAATGAGAATTGGCTAGCTGTTCATGGGACAGTGTTTCAGAGTGAGTTAGTTGATGGTTGGACACTGCCTCAGAATGGTCCATATGATGATTGTTGGGAAGTGTATCATACTGGGCCAGATGATTATGAGGTAACGGTTTGATGTCTGTGAGATGAATGTCTTGCATTGGTTCAGAACTCGGCAGTGGATCAGAGTTGGGCAGCGATTCAGGTTGAGGCAGCTGATCTTCAGGAATCATGTGTAAATTAGTAAACTGGTGATTCTGAGAAAGAGATTCAGGATGAGAGAGCTGATTGTTGGGATCAGCTGTAGAATTTACCAACTCATTTTCAGGCAGAGCTTCAGACATGACCACATCATTGATGTGCTGAGCTTCATGTATGACAGTTTCATTGCTGGGCTGTGTCTCAGGCGTGACTGTCTCACTGCTGGGCTGTGTGTCAGACATGATTGGCTCACTGTTGGGCTGTGCATCTGACATGACTACATCATTGTTGGCCTGAGTTTCATATGTAATCAGCTCATCACTTTGCTGTGTTTCAGATAAAACTGCCTCGTCGCTTTGCTGTGTTTCAGATAAAACTGCCTCATTGCTTTGCTGCGTTTCAGGTAAAATCACCTCATCACTTTGCTGTGTCTCAGATAAAACTGCCTCATTGCTTAGCTGTGTCTCAGATAAAACTGCCTCATTGCTTTGCTGTGTTTCAGATAAAACTGCCTCATTGCTTTGCTGTGTTTCAGGTAAAACCACCTCGTAGCTTTGCTCCGTTTCAGATACAACCACATCATTACTAGACTGATGTTCAGAATGTAGCATACCATTATTTGGAAGTGTCTCAGAATTGAGGAGCTGGTTGCTTGGTGGTGCCTCAGACGCAGGCTTCTGGTCAAGGGTAGCTTCAGAACTAACAACTTTGTCATCAGCTGGAGCTTCAGAGCTCGCTGATGGATTGTTGAGTGGTGCTTCAGATTCAACATGCTGATTGCTGTGTGAGGCCTCATCATTGCTTGATTGGTTGTTACCCAGTGACTCACTGTTAGTAGGTTCTTCTGCGTTGGCCAATTCATGTTTGGGCAATGTCCCTTCATTTGCATCACCACTAGAGGCTTGGGTTTCAGATGCAGGGAGTACTTCTGCTTTGGAACTGGAGAGATCCTTGTCAGGCTGAGACTCAGAATTTTCTACATTATGGTCAGATTGATTTTCCAAATTAGTCAGATCATTGCTAGGATCAAAATCAGTAGTTACTGGAGCATTTTTCACATCAGGGGTCGCAGCCACTTTATCTTCTTCAACAGTAACCATCTTGATTTTGATGTGTATCTGCCTGCTTCACCTACAAAAAAAAATTGTTAATTAATGGCGGTGAATTTCAACCAGGATATGTTTTCCACACAGATACACTTATCACATATCAAAAACTCCCATGCAAAATATACAGGATTTAAACTAACATAAAGTGAACAAAACAAAGCTCATCAGTGGAAGTCGTTCACAGCAGATTCTCGTTCAAGCACTACTCACAGAACCCACATAAAAGACATGGTCAAACTCAAAAGTCAAAACTGGAACATCAGATCTTCAATGGTCTACTACTGCAAAAACAGTTAAAAACAGCTAATAATAAATAAAAAAAAACGCAGTTCAGATCAAGTATTTCATCACACAAATAACCAAATACAATGCCAGGAAACTAGAGAACGACCGCATAACGTTACGATTCCAACAAACCAAAGCATAAAACACTAGATTGCAAACCTAATTAGAAGAAAAAACAATTCATTCACAAAAAAAATAAAAATTAAAAGGCTTCAACCGGAAAATTATCTGAAAAATCTCGAAATCAAAAAGTTAGGGTTTGGGGAGCTGCGAGGTATATATATGTGACCAGGATCTAAAGGTGAAAACGAGGATCCGAAGCGGAAACGGAGCCTGAGGGCTCACCGGAGTGAGATCTAAGGCTTTGCAGTGAGGAGAGAGAAAGAAGGAGGGCTCACCGGAGAGAAAGCGAGATTGGGCCTGGAAATGAACCCGAGAAGCTAATTGGACCTTCCAGTTCGATGTCTTCTTTCTGGTATTTGGAACTTGCTTCGTACAGGTTCGGTTAGGTTTGGGAGATAAGGATTGCGGAAAAGAATTAAAATAGGGCAAATATTTTGGATTTCGAATTTGGACTCTTGAGGTCCATTATTATTATTATTCAATTCATTTCATTTTATTGGCTTTTCTTTATTTTTTTTCTTGGTTACTTTCTCTCACCCCTTTTGTCATATAACTTTCTCAATGGAAACGGACCACTAAAGCCTTGGCTAACCCCGTATAGCCCACCCCCTAAAGAAGAATAGAAAAAAGTGATTTTTATTTACTTATTGGTCATTGCATTAAGGTTGGAATAGAATGGGACCGTACGTGTAGGGCGTGCGAGTGAATAGCCCACCGAATGAAATGAAGTGGACTATTAATCCAGTGAGGGCCCCCCTTCCCCTAGGCTTGGTTCCTTTCTTTGGGAATTTTTAGCCCAATCATCTATCTAGATGCTTCTTCTCAAACATCTTTGTAATTCAATCGGATCCAACTACCACCTATTGAATCTGACTAAGATTGCACTCTTATTTTCCAGGCTTCACCTCTTTATCTCTTCTTTCCTAAATTTGGAATTATAATTTTTTGGATTAAAAAACGAGTGATTAATATATATATATATATGGATCTGTTTAGATACAAATTATAAATATTTTTTAAGAATTTTTTTGTTAGAAATATAAATTTTTTTCTAATAAAAAAGCTCTCAAAAACAGTTTTAATCTTGTATACAAACATATTATATATATATATATATATATATATGATGATATAGTAAATGCACATTAAGAGAGTAAAATTCACCACTTAACTATGCTGATTCCGGCTTGTTATCATTTGCCTCGAGAGGGACACGGGGTTCAAGGGGCTGAGTGAGTTTATAGTCAATCTTATTAGTTAGTTGTTACGTTATAGCTTATTATACGTATTGAATCATTAAGGAAGAGGAAATTGGTATGGTGTGGTATTTCTTTTGCTGGATAGAACGGGCAAGGAAAGAGAGGAGACGGTTTTGAACGAGCTAGTTGTGTTTTGGAATTTGGATAGAAATTGAATACATGTTATCTTTTGTTGCTCACTAGTGCTCATTGCAGAGTATTCGCTACCGCAATGATGAATGACTGCCTCATACATTAAGAAGGTTCAACTCATATATAACGATAACAATAATAATTTTAGTTGCAATACAATGTGACTAACCAAAAGCGAATTGATCCAAGGCCGTGTACTTTGTGTTTTCCAAAGTTGTGGCCAGGAGATTGAAATTTGCTTTGCGCTTGCAGAGTACTTTTTAAATTTTAGACAGATGATTTACAATGCAGCAAAATTTTATTACCAGCAATCCATCATAGAAACTATCAAATGACCTTTTACGTGGGTTAGTCTATAACGTGCACTTTTAAAAGATCATATTTTGCACCAGTCTGGCTAAAGGCAATGCTCGAACATTTAATAATAAATCAAATAAAAAAGATATATATTGCTACTGTTTGGACATTTATAATTTAATGGATTTTTTTTTTGTGAAATTATTTGAAAACTGAGCAAACGAAAAGGAAATTTGTTGTCATACCTCCAAATTAACATAGAAGAAAATAGAAATGTTGAATGAAATCAAACATAATTCATTTTATCACTTTTTGTTTCATTGTCTTGTTTAAAACAGCAATAACTAGAAAAAGAAAAACACACTACTTTTAAACTCCCTCTTACTATCTAAACAGGGATATTAATTATGAATTCCCTATGCATAAATATCCACAATGACCCAGATGTCCGTCTTCAAACTTGGTTAGAATCTCTATCATGTGGTTGCTGCTCTAGGAGTAATTGCTCCAACTCCTCATATCCATCGTCCCCCAATCCTGTTTGTTTATAAAGTGTTTGTTTCTGGACTTGCCAGTCATTAGCAACCTTCTCCACAACATCTCCTATCAGTTCCTTATCTTTTTGTAAGTGCTTTATGTTTTCAATGTCTAAAATATTGCTCGCCTCTTAAAAGAAAAAAAGAAGACGACAAACAGAATTAGATAATTGACAAAATTAATGTATCATGTGTTGGCAAATCGCAACATCCAGGCAATATCATCCAAAAACATCCCCCCCAAAGGTCAAGAATTCCAAAAGTCTCGAGGACAAAATATAGCCATTCTTTTTCTAAAGAGAAAATTCAGCATTTGGAGAACCATGAACTCAATGATATAAGTTGTGTCATTCTTCAAAAAAAAAATGAGATGGGCAAAATATGCATTCCTGCACTTACAACAGGAAGACAATTTCTTTCTACTTGTAAAAGTCACAAAAATGAACATTGGTTTGGGACTAAACAAATTGAGAAAAACTTTGATCTGTAGAGAAAAACATTGGTTTGGGAATAAAGCAGTTTCCCATGGATAAGAACAAAAATAGAAAAGGAGAAGAAAAAACTCAGGATAAGTCATAAGCGTATCATCTAGGTAGCCTGCATTGGCCATTTAGGATGACGGGAAAAAGAAAAAAAAAACTTGCCTTCAAAATCAGCAACCACTTTAAAAATAGAAAAATATTTTTAGTCCCAGGCACCCTGTGATGTAGAATAGGAAAGGAATAAATACCTTGAATTGCCACATTCTTGGCCACAGCATATCCAGTTGACTTTTTATTCAGCAAATTGAGGTCAACTTCCAAGCCCTGACATGTGGAAAGGAGATGAAAGTTAAATGCAACGAAATCTCAAACTATTGAAAAACCAATCTATAGTAGGAGATTGCTTGAAATGCATCATCTCACAACAGATTCATTAGTTTCTGAAAATATATAGATCAAAATCTACCCAGACCCAGATGAAAGCATGGATTGAGTGGCATTTTGAGCAAGTCTATCAGCTTTCTGCCCAACTACCCATGATATATAGATCAAAATCTACCCAGACCCAGATGAAAGCATGGATTGAGTGGCATTTTGAGCAAGTCTTGTTCACAAATTTTGATCATAATTACATCAGCTTTCTGCCCAACTACCCATGAATATAATCACATTGTGCTGTAGGAATAAAGGTGTGGAAGCCCTTGAGTAACAGGTAAGATTTTCTTTTGGAGCCATTAGTTGGTTTGGTCATAATTACATCAGTTGGTTTGGAGCCATTACTTGGTTCACAGAAGGATAGTTATAATTTACAGAACATTTATTGTTGTATAATACCATCAGAGGCCTTGTAAATGATTAAGATTAACAACTTAATATAAGTTTCACACAAACTTATCATTAAGAAATCTGACAGCTGTATCAAAAAAAAAAAAAAAAAAAAAAAGAAGAAACTGACAGCAAATCAGCATAATTAAGAAAATAAATCAATCATTTTGGAAGTCACAGAGCATTGAGATGCTTACAAGGTCCATCTGGATGTAGTTGTCAATTGAAGTGCTATCAAATAACCTGTCATCCACATTGAACAGATGAAAACAATAAGCTGTCGAGCTAATTACATTATCATGGTAACATGAGAAGGAAAGAAGGATCTTGGATATAAGTGTAATGTGGTGGTTTACTTTTCATATGCAACTTGAATAGGGCATTCTGTAATTGTTCGACTTCGTTTACTGTCTCTGTGACACAACCTTCATCAAGTTGACAGAGCCGAAAAGTAATGCATTTCTTTCAAGCATTCTTTTTACTAAAGCAGGTGCCACTTTAATATCATTTGCTTTTGCATCGGCAACAAGGATTCTAAGTTTCTTAAATTCTCCTGTACAAACAGATAAATTTAGGTTTTCCATGTCAGCCCACATTTAGACAAATATGAAGCATCAAAGCAGGGATAACACATGACGAAATAAAAAATATAGTAATTTTCAGTAATAATCACTCTACTGACACTATGAAGCATGGTCCACATTAAGAAAGATAAAGTTTTCTTCTGGCATGCATCATAGTAACTATCTTTCAAAAAGGCAGTATCCCTAATTCCCTATGATATGCATGTCTGGTGTCAAACACCATGCCTTCTCCCATTTCTTATTCATCCAGATGTGATCAATATAAAGTGGAATTGTGCGCCACGGATCCAACGTGACAACCACATCCAGGGACTGAGCCAAACCTAGAAGATAGAGGAGGCCGACTATAAAAAATAAAATTAATCCTAAAAATATAAAAGTGACAAATTTCATAAAATAATATTCATAATTACATGTTTTTTCATAACAATTCAAGAACATACGATAAAAAATATATTTACATAAAAGACAAAGTTATGTATTTAAAGACCCTAGGTTAATAACCAGTTTTACATGTCACAAAGAACTGTTATAAATTTTTAATAAAAATTGGCATTTATGTCAACTATAAAAATTTTATGAAGTCCTATAATTTATGTTCTAAAAATTTATTAAATCATAATGAATTATGCTACTCACCAGATTATCTTTTATGACAATAATAATCAACAACAACTGAAGAAGAATTTGCTTTTAGATTTTGAAAAATAGGAGAAGAGCATTGCATTGTTAGCTAAGACAAGGTGAGAAAAACAAAAAGAATAAAGGATATATGGTAAAAGGAAGAAAGAATATTTGTTGATTTTTCTTAAAGTTTAAGATTTAGGTACACATTTCATGACTTTAGAGTTAGCACTAAACTAATTTTTCAGTATTGGCTACTTTTTACACATTTATTATAAGACTTAGTTATCTGGATTTGGATCTTCTCCAAGTGCAGGTGCTGGAGATAAATGAGGAGAGAATTTGGGTATGCGACGTAGAGATATAACTGATAGCTACAATGGACAAAAACAAACAAACAAGGTAGCAGAAAATGTCCTACTCCTATCATGTAATTGTAGAACTTTCTTGTTATACTTCAATAAATTCATATATCAGATCAATCATTTTCCCGAACACATAGTACTCAAGTACTATCAACAAACCTCAAACTTGACTAGACTAAGTGAACCATCCAATTATTTGAACTCACCTGACCACTAGCAATTGATCTCAAGCATTCCAATGAGTTTTTCTTCTTTGATTTTTATACCCCAAGATAACTGATGAAACATTCAAAGAAAACAAGAACGAAACAACACCCACAAACGTTTTGTCATAAAGTTAAGTTTTTCAATTGGAAAAAGACATTCACCCAAAAGCAAACAGCTACCAAACTCGTCAAGGTCCTTCAAAAGCTTGTGAAAGTGTTCAGTTTTAAACTTTTGGGTCTCCTGCAATATCACATAATAGAATCAATTAAAGGAAGATTGTGCAAATTTTCACAGTAAAATGCATGTACTCACTGATTCTGCACATTCAGGAATTGGGTCAAGTGTGAAGTGTGAACAATGAACTCACGAAATTGTCTAATGCTTGAACCGAAGTGGTGTTAAAGCCCAGCTAGTGGCTAATGGACTCTTTAGAGGCATAATCAAATGAGACACTTTTTTTTTTTTTTTTTAATTCTAAGAGCAATTCCAATGGAGCAACTCTCCTTGGATGCCTAAAATGAGGCTCTCTCAATGTTATAAGACTCGGACTGGTCATCAACTCGATCGAAATAATGACTTATTGAGTCAGGAGTCGAACTGATGAGTCACTAGTTGACCCACATGATCTGGTTAAGCTAAAAAATTTAAATCATCTAGTAAGCTTTTATACTTAAAAAATTATAATAAAAAATCAAACCATACCTTAAAAAATAATCAATGATTTAGAATTTTTTTTTAGCATGAAATTCTACTCGCAATCACCATTTTGCAATAAGGAAATAAACAAACAAAAAATTGCTTGGAAGATTTCTCGCAGGTAAGGCTATTAAGAAATTGCCATCAACAAGACAGAATTAAGCATCGAAATAAGTAATTGAATTCTCGAACAACAACGCTCGAAGTCTCGAATGAAACACATACACCATAGTAATCAACATCAACTTGTTCAGAATCAAGCAATTGCATATTTGCAATAAGAAAATTTTAATAAGGAATTAAGTATTAACAAACAGAAATAAGAAATCGTGAGAAAGCATGGTACAAAAACTGAGAAAAGGAAAGTACGCAGTAAGCGCACCACCATGAAAGCGTGAGTTCAAAAGGATTTTTGAGTGCGCTATGTACCACAAGACGCCGGTCACGTTGACGTCGGTGAGGGAGACCACCGTGCGTTCTGTAAATAAACGCTGGTGACGTTGCACCGTTTGGAGGGCGCGCCGGTGAGGGTAAGAGGCGAGTCTGAGTTCGTGAGGCAAAAAGGCGCGATACAATTACAAGAGTATCTTTAATTATAGACAAATTATTTTTAAAAATATAGAAATTCCAAAATTAGAATTTAAGATAAGAATATAAATTGAAAGAGTTAATAAAAATTGCATAATTATTAACTAAAGTCACACAATTATTACAGCATATTTTAATGTCATTAGAGTTAATAAAAATTACATAATTGATAAAAAATTACATTGCAATAACTAACATAATTACTTAAGTCAATATTTTTCTTTAATTTTGTTACACAAGCTTTGATGAAGTTGTAGTTGGGTATATGTCATACTAAAAGTATCTTTAAAGAGGATCTATAAATCGATCTCTTTTTCCTTCAACCTATTGCGTAAATGTTTCTCAAGCGTCAAATATTCTAATAATGAAACTTTTGACTTGATTATCTTATTTATTTTTATCATAGTTATAAGATCAACAAAATTAGAAGTTTTTTTTTTTTTTTCCTTTTGTTTTTGTCTCTTTATTGCTTTTGTCTCCATTAAACTAACCGTAGTAAGTGATGTTGGCTTGTAACATTGTGTTGTCTTTACATCACCAACCTCATGCATGTATTGTTCTTTGTAGTCATCATTTATCAAATCTTCAATTAGTTTATCTTCAAGAGATGAATAGCTGGAGTCCATCTAAAGCAACACCGTAGAGTTGTAGTTTTGTGAAAAATTGATACGTATTTGCATAATTAAGATGTGTGAAAATCTTCATACAAGTAAATAATATATAAAGAGCTACAAAATAACGATTAATTTAGCCAACGGCTAATTTGAATGACTAGTTTAACCAACGATTAGTTTGAATGACAGCTAATTTTTTTTTACAAACTAAATAACGACTAGTTTGATATTATAAAAAATAAAGATAAAAATCATAAGTAAATTAAATTTTATTTAAAACAATGAAAATAACTAAAGTCACATAATTATCACAACACATTTTAATGTCATTAAAATTAATAAAGATTACATAACTAAAACCTAAATAATTAATAAAAATTTATATAGAGTAACTAACATAATTACTCTAGTCTATATTTTTCTTTAATTTTGTTACACAAATTTTGATGAAGTAGTAGTTGTGTATCCATCATACTAGCAGTATCATTTAAGATAATTTGTAAGTTTATCTCTTTGTCCCTCAACCTGTTGCGTTCATGCTTGGCACGTGCTAAATCTTCTAATGTTGAAAATTTTGACTTGGTTATCTCTTGCATAGATGTGCATGATCAACAAAATTAGAAGATTTTTCTTTTCCTTTTGCTCTTGCCTTTCTCTATGTTGTTTTTTATTTCATTGGACGAACCATAGTAGGTGATGTTGACTCTTAACATTTTCACCATCAATCTCGTATATTATTCTTCGTACTCATTATTTATCTAATAGTTGATGATTTCATCTTCACAAGATGAATCGTTGAAGTCCATCTAAAACAACATCGTAAAGTTATAATTTTGTGATAATTTGATACTTATTTGTTTAATTGAGATGTGTGAAAATCTCCCTACCAACAAACAATATAGAGAGAGTTACAACATAAAACAGAACTTGCAGGTCTTTCTTTCACATACCCTTCCCATTGTAAGGTCCTCCCGTGGGCTTTCCCACCCTCAACTGAACCAAAATTACATGGATACAATTTAGAACTCCATTTTCACAAGTGTATTGGAAGCTTCGGCTGCTCCATACTTCATCCAGTCTTTTGCACATACAATGGCCTCCACTGTCTCTGGCCGCAAGGAACTTCTATACTGATCCATCTCTTTGACTTTAATATCAAAGACAGATTCAGGAGAAACACTTGAAACCGGAACAGACAATATATCCCGAACCATCCTGGAAAGTGTAGGGTACTTGAGTTTGTTTAGCTTCCACCAACCCAATACATCAAAGTCCGGAACACGCGGCAGCAGCGATTCTTCCAGATACTGGTCCGGTTCAGACTTCATTTGATGGCTGGATGTTTCCATGATGTAGACATCAAAATCTGTTAGTCCATTATCTGACATCAGAGTTCCTCCTGGAGATCCCCCCCCCCCCCCCCCCCCCCCCCCCCCCCCCCCCCCCCCCCCCCCCCCCCCCCCCCCCCCCCCCCCCCCCCCCCCCCCCCCCTTCCCCCCCAAATCATCGGGTGACTTCCAGCATTTCCTTCTTCTGCATAAGACGGAGTTAGTGGCAGGGGAAGGGCCAAGTACTCGTGAAACAGCTCATGAATTCCATCATCAACAATCTTAACATATACATGGGCATCTCACCACAGATTTTAGTGAAACTAAACTCAACAAGCTTCATCTTGAAACGAGGATCCATAACTACTGCAACAGCCAAAACCAGACTACATTCTTTCCAGTACTTATCAATCTTTTGTTGCATGGGTTTAGTAAGGTTGCTGATGAAAGGATCCTCATTCACAACAGCGCGAGACAGATCCAACTGCAATTTCCAAACTTCATGGAAGAAGGTAATAACAGTGGGATGAGTTGCATTGGTAAGAATGTTTGCTGCATCAAAAAGGGGCTTCAAGTATGTGCAGAGGGTCTCAACCAGCTTCCAATCCTGCATAGATGGGGCACCCTTGTAATCTGGATCAGAAGTGTCCAAACAAGAAAACACTTCCTGTAGTTCAGAAGCTGCCACCAGCATCTGATATGTTGTATTCCACTTGGTTTGGTCGTCAATAAAAAGTTTCCTTTCACTGGGGACCTGAAGTTGCTGCTTGAGATCCATGAATTTTTCCTCATGTGACTCTGAGGTCTTAACATATTTGACACTATCCCGGATTTTTCTTACTATGAGATGCTCCGAGCTCAACAAATCATTTGCAACATTGCTTAAAGTTCGCGCAATGCAATTTCCAACTAGGAACGGACCATTGAGGATAAGTGGATTCTTCAGAGAGTAACGGTCTAAGATTCCCAAGAGCAACTTCACTCAGTGACTGACCACAAGTGATAGAAAACACCTTGCCCTCCAAATTCCAATCAGAAATGCAAACAGCTACAGCATGGCTGAGAGCAGAGTCAGAATTAGGGTATGGTTCCATCACAACATTGAGAATTCTGCTCTGCAACTTCCAATCACTATCGACAAAACGTCCAGTTATAAACACATACCCCACAGATTGGCTTGAGGTCCAAACATCCGGTGTGAGGCACACACGTCCAGGTAATCCATCAAAAGAATGCATGGGCCCAGCTCAATCATATAAAAGAAAAGAAACACTCAATAACAACACCATCATCGTGACACCAGATTCTCGATCAACCACAACTCATAACATAAAATCTATCTTCAATGGTCTACCACTGCAAAAACTGTTAAAAAAAAAAAAAAAAAGCAAAAACGCAGTCCAGATCAAGTATTTTATTTCGTCACATAATAATAAAACAGGATCTGACGGTGAAAACGCAGATCCGAATCGGGCTCACAGGACAGGAGTGAGATCTAGCCTCTAGGGCTTTGCAGTGAGGAGAGAGAAAGAAAGAAGGAGGGCTCACCGGAGAGAGATCCAGATTGGGCCTGGGAACGAACCCGAGAAGCTAATTGGACCTTCAAGTTCGATGCCTTCTTTATGGTAGGGGTTTAACTTCTCACACCAGGCAAATTTCCCATACACCCAGCATTTTTCATAAATGACAATAATGTCCTTGGTGATTTTTAACATACACCAGCCTCACCTTTTCGCCATTCTTCTTCTTTTTCCGGTGGTTTTCTTCTCCTGCGTGTTGTTGTTGGCTGTTGGGTGCGTTTTGCATTGTTGAGCTGGTTGTGGAGGTCGTGGCTAGTGTTGGTGGAGGTTGCGTTGGCCGGTTCGCCGTCGAAGGTAAGCTCTGCAACTCAAGCACTGACGGAGGAAGCTGACGGATTGACAATCCGTAAGGTCCATATGGATTGGCAATCCATATGACTCTTACGGATCAACAATCCGTATGAGGCATATGGATTGGCAATCCATATGACTCATACGGATCGGCAATCCGCAAGAGTCATATGGATTGCCAATCCATATGACTCTCACGGATTCGACAATGGCGGCAGCAGAGACAACTGTTTTCCTTAGCTTCCTTCTTCCTTGATCTGCTTCAATGGCGGGTGCGTCTGCGGAGAAGACAAACGGCACGACTGGGCAGAGGGCGCGGAGAAGAAGAACAGTGCTGTGTTGGGTGTATCAGAAATGCT
>PYAF01002171.1:396509-467331 GCA_007407185.1 Glycine tomentella | reverse complement strand
AATGTAGAAAAATGTGTAGACGAAATAATTAGAAATAAGGGAGAAGAGAAAATAAATCAAAGCTAAACAAATAATTGTTTCTCTTTTAACTTTTTGTTTTAAAACTGATTTTTTAAACAATTTTACACTACTCGACAAATAACTTTTCATCCAAAAATATAAGTTTTGAAAATTATTTTTGAACACAAGAATTAAAAAAAACAACTGGAAAATATTTTCTCATATTCTTCAAGCATTTTGATGAACTGTTATATGGACAATTTTTTTTTTTAAAAAAAAAACAGAAATATATTTCAAATGTATTCAAATCATCAACACTTTTTTTCAAAGAACTGAAAATTATTTTTGAAAACAATAAACAAACAAGGCCTAAAGTTCTAGGTTCATTTTATTAATTCGCAAATAAAAAAGATACATTTTTTCTCTACTTATTTGGTTAGGTAAGAAAGTAAAAGAAAAATAAAATATTTTCATATAAAGGTTTTTCCATTCTCATGGTGGCAACTATGTTTATCCATGGTTAAATTAAAATAAAATTCTATCACATTTCCAAGTTAAAAGTGTATATAGTTCTGACATTGGGTAGAAATTTGTTAATAATTTTTTTATCAAACATGAACTTTAAAAATAGTGAATACTTCACACTAATAATGTAATAAAAAGAGTAATATTGTATGATATGAAAGATATATAGTGAGTATTTAAAAGAAATGAAGAAATCTCTCTAATTTCTCTCTTTATTACTTTCATTGAACAAAGCATAGAGTGTTTTCAAAAATTAATCCCTCACCAAAAAAATTGAGAATAAATGAAAAAATGCAATTGTTAAATTATTGAGCCAAATATGCATTTCTTTTAAGATAAACCACTTATAACTAATAGTGTGACAAATTTAAAAAGTTTGATAAAGAAGAATCAATGTTTTTACTGATTCGAGTAGGAATAATTTTTTTACCATATATTATTAATTCGAGTAAATTGAATTCAGTCTCTTAAAATAAAATTTTAAATTTAATTTTATAGATAAAAAATATAATTAAGAAAAAAAATTCACTAAAAATTGTGAAACAATTTTTTTCAAAAGAGATTAATAAAGATTAATGGATACTCCTTCCGTACGTAAACAAAAAAAAAAAAAACTAAGAACTAAAAAAGGTTTCCTGATACTACTATCATTGAATTTTGAATCTCGTGACTTAAGAACTACATCAGTACATCTTTACTCGTGGACCTCTACAACCATTCTATCTAGGATTAGGTATGTTTATTTTGATCTGGCTCATTATAACTTGGGCCGAATGCAAAATGGCCTATTATAAGTCGAGTTAAAATTACATTAGTAACTTTTAAATTTAATCGAACTATCGATAGACGATAGTTCATATTATTTATTTATTTATATAATTAAAGTTTAAAACATTTCTTCAAATAATTTACTAAAATCAAATTGTATTGAAAATTAGACTAATTTAGTTTTTGTATTTTAAATTGTTTTATTTAAAATGTACAAATACTTGTTAAAATAATATAATATTTGGGAAATTTTAATTTTTTATAATTATATTAAATTATTTACAATACTTTTAAATTTTAAATTTTTTATTAATCTAACACAGTTTATTAAATTGTTTAAGTTGATGTGTGAAGCTCTACGTATTTTTGACACCTGTGTACAGAAGCATAAAATGTACATGTACCAGTGTGACGGTGATGATGAATGAATGAATGGGATGGGGATAGGATGACATACGATACGACATACAGCCCCTCACACGAAGTTTGTAGGCGATTGGGTTAGTTGCATTGCATTATTATTATGGCATCATAACATAAAATATGAGCAGCGGATAACATAATATATTATCATCACATCATGATCATGTGCGTGTTTCTATCTTAAATGTGGTGGTGGGTTGTGGCATTGTGGGTCACTATCCCGCGCTCAAGTGGGTCCTCCATATTCACTTCACTTCTTCAGCAACTTTACGTATACAAAAAATGTTTTTATTTTATTTCAGTTTCAGGTCGTAATTCTATATTTTAATTATTTTACTTGAAAAAATTAAATAAAATACTACCTTCGAATTTAAATAATATACAAAGAAAAGAATAGAGAAAAAAAAAAAAAAAAAACTTGAGAGGTGTTATTGTAAGGTCCACCTCATGAGCAGCAGACACCAGTTATATCAGTTTGATATTCAGTTTGTTTTTCTTTTGTAGCGTACGGAGCAAGTGGGTTGGTTTGTTTCCGTTCGCATGGAAGTGAAAGATTTTACCGTGTGAGTGAGTGAACGTGTGGTTCTAGTTATGACTTATGAGTTATGATGAATATACTGCTGCTCAGGAATTATTCCTCTAAAACTATTGCAAAATTAAATGTTACTTATATCTGACTTTATGTAGTATTTGTTTTTTATTTCATCAATGATCTCCTTTCCTTTTTTCATGGATCTCTATTTTGTATTATAAAATTCTGTATAAGTAGCATCCGTATATTTATTACTAACATTATGTTCATCCAGTGAAAATGAATTTCTTAAATAAAAAATATTTAAGTCCTTATTAGATAAAATTAGTCAGAAAATTAGTTGAAAGTTAAAAAATTAATTTATTAAATTATAAATGTTAGATAAAATTAATCGTTGAAATAGTTGAAAAGTATAAAATACTGAAAAATAATAAAATTATAATTTATTTTAAAAGTCTAAACCAAAAATTTAATAAATATATTAAGAATGAAAAATATTAAAATACTTATTTGTCAATCAATCTAATGAATTTTTCAACTAGTAAAAAAAATAATTAGTTAAAATATTTTCCTAAACATATTTAAATAAATTAGATTTTACTAAATAGGGGATCATTTTAGACTTTAGTTGATATATATTTTCCATCTATAATATGATAAAATATTATATATTTATTATTAAATAATTAAAAATTACTAAAATTCAGATTTATAAAAATCTATTTTATAAAAGATCCAAAAATAATTATTGAATACATATGTAAGTGAAAATGATAAAGATTATACAAAAAGTCGATACTAAATACTTTCGATTTTTAATTTGTAATTAACTAAATATAATACTAGTATTTAGGTACGTTTTATATTCTTCTGTCTCGCCAATGCTCCCTTCTGCACTCACTGCGGGCCACATGTCACACTGTTTGTTGCTGGCTGGTAGCAGCTAGCTGGTAATTTCATCTGCGCTCACCAATCATACAGGGTTAGGATATCCGATAACTTTAATCCAAATTTGTTGTTATTTCTTAATTCATTTTTTTATTATTGCTATTATTTTATTACAATTGCAAATTTAATTCGAATAATGTGTATTGTATATATTTAAATAATAAATTTTATTTTTTTCTTCTAAAATTACGAAAAAAACTAACCAAACATGTCTAAAAAAACATTTTAGGTATAATATTTTCGGGACTGCAAAATTATACCATAAAACAAACATATATGATAATAACTTTCAAAAGTTGAGTTCAAATTTTATTATTTATAACTTTGTAATTATCATATTAAAAATATTATCTTATTCAATAACACAATTCAATATACTAAAAATGTAAAAAGTATATATATAATATTATATTTTACACTAACTTTTAACTAATTATTTTTTAATATATTTGTAAAAAATTTAATGCCAATTACTCTATTCGTATCAGTATCAATAAAATTAAAATACTTTTAATTGAACATATAAAATTAAATAATTAAAATAAATAGTTTTCAAACATTTTTTCTTAGAAATGTAAGAATGAGAATCGATTATAAGTTTACATTAAAAAAATTAAAGATGACATAGTGAATATTGAATCTAATTGACTAAACGAACTGATAATTTTTGTCAAAAATAACAAACTTTATTTCAATTAATCCATGTATTTAATGATAATGAACCGACAATTTAAATTAAACTAATCAAATTGATTGAATTAATTGGCAATTTTTTCTTCAATTTCGAACAGGTCGTAGGCTTTAATTTGATACTAGATTGTTGGGATTTGGGAAATTCTGATGTGATCGATGTGAAACTAGTCAGGAACAAGAAAACTATAAAGCAGCCAATTTAGCCATAATTAATGACAGTGGCAACAGAAAAATAGAATAACAAATATCTTTAAAGATTAAGACTTTTCTGACAACTCCCTGGACAATTTTTTTTTTTTTGGAGAACATGATAAAACTGAGCAATTATTCTAAACAAGAATGCAATAAACTACTTCACCAACAAATCAATTATTATATTTAATTTGAGCCAATGTTTTAAAATTAGCCTTGATATGCATATTGCAACTTATGTGCTAAATATTCTACTTACATCTTAAATAGTGATATCTTTATATTTTTTTGATATTGGTAATTGTATCTTTATATGGCAAATTATATTGCTATTCAAATTGAATAACATTGGCATGAAATCTGTAAATAATAATATGGATCAATTGTTTTAAATATTAAATTTAAAAAACTAAAATTATAAAATAAGTTTGGTGCAAAATGTGATGCACGTAATGATCAGCATTTTTCTATATATGTAATAAACGTTTAACACAAGTAAATCATCAAAATTTTGAATGACATATATATGATAAATTATACTTTGAATGATATTTTATGAGAATTTTCGTGTTACTACATGTATTTGATTGAGAAATTCATTTTGACATAATTTCTACTTTGGAGAACTAGAATAGTTCAATCGAGTGAAAAAATTAAAAATACACGATTTCATAAATATGATGCTAATTTCACCTAATAATGGTCGTGAGTTAGGAAAGCCATGGTTAATCGTGAACCCTCTTTATTTCATGACATCTTAAGTTTTAGTACTAAGATTCTAATAACGGTCATGGTCGTTTCACCATGACTGTAATGAGCTTAATTAAAAAAATTATCTTTAAGTGTTTAATTAAAGTAATTATTTTTAGGATCAAATCAAAATATTTATCTATAGTGGATCTTATTAAAGTAATTATTTTTATATATCATATTAGAATATTTATCTATAATGTATCTAATTAAAGTAATTATCTTTATATATCATATTAAAATATTTATCCATAGTGTGCATAATTAAAGTAATTATCTTTAGTTGTTTATAAATAAGAAGGTATAGTCTTTACTTGAGGGATTCAAAATTCATTAGGCATTTGATGAACAACAACAAGAGCTTTTGAGAGGAGAATTGCATAAAAAATAATTGAAGTTTGAATCTGCAAGGTTTTTCGATTTCTTTTATTTCTAATATAATATTGTATGATGTTTAGTTATTCTATGATGATGATTGGCTAAAATCCTTAGAACTTGAATTGTGATAGTTATGCCAATGCACTCTAGTTCCTCTTTTTAATAATTTTTTTATGTTATTCAGTTAATTATATCTATCTATCACTTTCACTTCTACATTGGAATTGATCACTCTCTCATTATTAGTTAATTGTGTATTAGTGACTATCTTCTTGTAATTAACTGACCTATAGAATGATAGAATTCATAAAGCTTGATGACCAAATTGATAGTGTGAATTCCCTTTTTACAAACTTTCCTGTTATTCATCTTTAACCCTAAATTAAATCCTAAATGACCATAGGATTGATTTAGCGAGAAGAATATCCTCAAACCCTTGACCATAGGTTGATTATTAAAATAAGAGGTATTAAGCAATTAATTGGTAATTGAGATTTCTTAATTAATATAAGAATCAGGGAGAAATGGTCATGTAAAATCATAATCCAAGTTACTTTTATTCATACATATATCTTATCTGAAACGGTTGTCTATTTTTAGTTTTACTTTTCTGAATGTAAGTACAAACAGTATGTTCAACTCAAGATAAAAACTCAAAATTATTTAGTTTATGTGATTTAGATTATTTGGGAACACAACTAGTCTCCATAGGGTACGATATCCGGACTTTTGAGTTTACTATTTCTATTGCGTAAGGTACACTTGTCTTAACGAATACATATTTTACGCATAAATATGTAATATAATATGGAAAAAATGGATAAATTTTAATTTTAATTTTCCTAAACTTTTATATTTGTAATTTTTTGATTCCATCATTATAATTTTAGTGTAATTCTCAATTTTACAAACATTTAATTATTTTTATTTTAATCTAATTGAACGATAGATCTAACACATTCCTTTAAGATATTGATAAGAAAAATAAAAATAAAAAACAAAATAGTGTGACTAATTGTCCAATTAGACTACATTTCACTTATAAAGGGTAATTAAAATGGTAACTTCTTGGGTGATTGAGGGTACTTAGTGTGTCTTAGGTAAAATGTGCATCGTGTTAAAATTTTCTATATACTTAATGATCTAATCATTTTCACAAATAATATTAGATCAATGCGGAATGAAATAAAATATAAATACCTCCCGCCATTGCTGCTTGAATTGGGTTGTAATACTGCAATGTGAAATGATTTCTTGAGTCTTCCAAACTCTTCTCTCAATTTGCACTGGATGGTGTATATGCACTTTATATGTGAGTGAGTTCAGGTACCACAAGATACACACCTATATATAGACCTTTCCATCAAAGGTAGTTATGTGTGTATGGTTATGATGGGAAGTTAACAGCGGTTAACAGCGGTTGAGATAAGAGTAGTTAACTATAGGAATAGTTATGACTATCCATAGGAATAGTTATGACTATCCATAAGTATAGTTAACCAATTAAGGTTGGTTACAAAATAAAACCAACACATCGAATATGGAACATAATAACACTATTTTATTCTAGAAAATTCTAAATGTTTTAGAAGATTAATTGTGATTAATTTCACTAATGATATTGATTTCCATGAAAAGGTTGATTGTCTTCTTGCATAAGTTAGTAGAATGTTTTACTATTTGTTTTGTCACACACAATGTAAGTTTCAATTGAATTAATAGTTGAAAATTTTCCAGAAATCTAATTAATTAAATTTTATAATTTAATTAACATTTTCACTTATAAATGATGCAAATCAAGTTAATCATGAAGGTAGTAAAGCTAGGTGTTACAGGAGATATGAATGGGATGGAGATCCATGATTGTCATGTATTCATGATATTTTTACTCAAAAGTGCATTTCATTGGTTAACGAAATGTGTATGGAAACCACTTACTGAATTGAGTAATAGTATCTTTAGATAGTTATCAGAATTTGATTTTGAGATTCAAAATCTAGGTGAAAAATTGGAAAAATGAAAATAATTATTTGTTTTTTATTTTTAACGTGATTTTGGGACTGATTATAAAAAAAAAAAAAAAATTGAATCTACTCCAAACATGTTATAAATTCTTTATAGATTTTTGTTGCAATATACTAAGGATGAACGACTTGGTTAGGTTAGAGCAATACATTCTCATTCTCATATGCAAGTTTGAAAAGATTTCTTTTACCAAATTTCTTTGACTCAGTGGAACATCACCAATTTCTTTTAACTCTTAATTGTCATTATAATTTTTGAACTAAAGCTCAGAGTTGTATGATCACTTTACCTGCAAATTTATGGGATCGACTCAACGTGGACAATGAAGAATAAAGCTTACATTGTGAAACAATCCCTTTCTTGCCCTCATTAATTATTCCAAGAACTTCTGCTATTATCAACAATAGATTTTAAGAACTGTCTTAATCGAGACATCAAGACTTCCAATTATGGAAGTTTAACTAGTGGATAGCTTAATTGACGAAACAATTAATGAATACGTGGGAATAAACAGTTTATCCTTATAACAATTCAATAGAGAAAGATGGTCTATCAAAATATGAACAATTTTTCAAAATAATATAGTGATGAAGTTGAGGAAGATAACAATAAAATTTTATACTTAAAAACATCCCATAAACTAAAATTAATTCAAATTGCACCTGACAAGGTATGGATCTGAATTAAAGACCTCACACAAAAAAAAGATCTGAATTAAAGAAATCATAGAAACATAGTAAACTCAAAACGAGTCGCACAATTGCATGTGAGCTGTAAATGAGTATAATATAATTCCGTCTCGTACTAATTTGTTCGCTATATATTCTTGCTGACTGAAATTTAATTTCCCTTTTGAACTTTTGGATATATAACACCGATCGCTATATATGTGTACATGCATTAACAAACTTCATTTGTCTTATATCAGGATTAATTAAGAAGAGATTGGTCACGAGTCACGACTCACGAGCCTCTATCAATTTCTTATTCTGGTTTTAGGCGTGCAAACTAAGGATGATTACAAAAATTACCATCCCACGCAAAAATTTCAAAAATAGAATGGGAAGAGGAAAGAGCACGAACACACTCAAGAGGTAAAAAGAAAAGGATTGTTAAAAGACGCGTCCATTAGAATAATCCAAGCCACTAGTTGACAATTTTTCAAAGTCACATCTTTCACTTCTTGATTCCCAAAAGTATGAATCTTTCCAGTTTTCCACCCTCTTTTGTGGTTATTTGAATTTATTTATTAGTTAGCCAGAGTTCCGTATTAGGTGTCAGTTTCTTAATCCAATACCCTACCACACACAGGCACACCCCTAATAATGATTTACACTCCAAAAAAAAGTTATACATAAAATATATAGACACACAGACACTTGATCTCTAATTAAGTGATATATATATATATATATAATATCACCGAAACATGGCTTTCTAATTGGCTTGTTTTTTATATACAAAACTCTAGGTAGATATGATATAAAGATAATATATGTGTCTCACGTGGTGGAGGATACAATTAAACATCATTGAATGCGGCAGTAGCCAGAAGAATTTCTGTCATGCCACCACCACAGCACTCAGCACCGGCCGGGATCACCGCATGTTCTTTGAATGCGTTTTATTTTATTTTTCTTCCTGATGCTGTTTAGGTTTCAAGATCGACCAGTTTAACATCGACAATTGTTGCGTGATTAGAAATGATAGTAGGCTATTAGGCTATATATAATCAAAACCAAGTAATTAAAACGAAATATATGTTTGGAGAGTGACTAAATTAATCAAAACTAACATTTACTTATATCAGTGATTTATAAACCACCTGAACGATGTCCCCCTCTTCCATTATGATCATAATCATAGCCGTAAGCTGAAAGATTTCCCTTTTTTTTTAAGTATGTATGATATTGATATCAAATATTTACGAATTTTAGTGATAATTAATTTTCATTGAAAATTTAGTTGATCACCATTAATTAATAATTTTTTATTTCAATCATATTTTTCATTTTGAACATAAAATCTTAATTAAAGATATTAAATTTAATATCATTTAAACCACTAACTTATATATATTTTGAGCGTTGTTCAGTATAGTAGGTGCATGTCTTACAGCATGTACTTCGGTATGGAAAGCCACAAAATTTCCGGGTCCTTATCCTACCTTAATAAATGGTAAGCGACTAGAAATTTTATGGCAGCAACTATAACTGTGTTTGGATAAACATTTACAAGCTTAATTCTGGTAATTTTGTAAATTAATTCTAATTAAAAGTGAATTTGAAGTGATATAGCTTAGGTTGGAAACTTTTATTTCAAAATGCAAGTTTCAAGTAAAAGTACAAAATTTTCAAGTACAATGTTTAGGAGCAAAATCAGCTCTAACTCAAAAACAAAACCATAATTCTTTTTTTTTACCCAAAATCCCATTCCTTCCATCCAAACAAGAAACAATATTCTCCAAAAGCAAAATATGGTGTCTATTAATTAAAGATTAAAATTAGGTATGCGGATATATGTCTATGAATTGCAATTTATAATTAGTAGGTGGCTTATAAATACTGCGGTAAATTTTTGTAAAGACTAGCTGGTGGTTATATCCAAACCTGGAAATGTGCAACCTCCCTACCCTTAAACTTAAAGTTCATAAAAAAAAAAAAAAAAAAAAAAAAAAAAAAAAAAAAAAAAAAAAAAAAAAAAAAAAAAAAAAAAAAAAAAAAAAAAAAAAAAAAAAAAAAAAAAACTAAAAATTCATGCAAAACACTCTACACACATTCGATCATTTGCCCTCATCATGAATTTGGGGAAGGATATTCAACCTCGTGGGGGCCTGCCATAGCCTCAATTATGGGTGTCAATGACATCAGACCAGATAGGGGAAAAAGAAAGAAAAGGGTGGTTATGGATTGAGGAAATTAAAAAAAGATTCAACTTTGGGACGGTAAATATGCAATAGAAGTATATAGTTTGATCTTAGTGGGGACATGGTTGGACTCAGCAGTCAGCTGGAGCTTTGTCCTATTGTTCATCTGCATGGAACCAAATTCTGCACTTGAAGCTTATCACAGACTAAAAGTAGGGAGAGTTCTTAGGCTTTTAGGGTTGCCACTGAGACTAAGACTACTGGGGACAAAGCTAGCTAGGGTTGAATTTGAATTGAATTGAATGACCTTATTTTTGCAGTGGCAGTCTCCCACGGGCCGGTCACACTCTCACTCAGCACCATTTGCTTTTTTCTGCATAATGGACATCTTTTTTTCTAAATTAAGTTCAAGATTGAGGGAAATATATACAGCCAATGGAAAACGTCATGTTATGTGTAAAAGCCACATAAAATAATAATGGGTACATGATGGATCTTATAATATTTTCAGTGTATGATGATAGTTTATATCATTGCAATTCTCTCTCCTATTTTTTCCTTTTGTTTATATACATATGTATGTAGTTTGTAATTATTTAATGATGATGATGATGATGTCATTGTTGTAATATGAAAAAAATGATGACTCTTGTTGCTTGCACATGTATAAAGCAGAGACAGCCTTGAGCTATGAAAGGTCTATTCAACTACTCATCATATTTGGTACTGCTGTATATAAATGTTATCAGCTGAAGACAATTAGAGAGGCCCAAAGAGCCACAGCAATACTATAATAATCTGCATGGAAACTTAATGTTTGAACATGCTTGGCATTTTGGATTATAAATAAAGATGCTTAGTATTTCAAGTTTTGATGTTACGGTTGAGGGCTCAGGGGCCAGAGAAATCATTCAGCAGGGGTACCATATGTATGCAATGTCCCTATTGTTATACTATTCATCTAATTCTCTTTCGTCATTAAGTTGTACCATCTCCCTCTCTATGGCATGCCAAGGGGTCCATACGCCACAACTCATCTAATTGGTTCATCTTAGATCTGCAGAGATGCCACATATATACAGATGTGGTAAAGTCAGATACACGATAATATACTCAGAACTCGGAATCTATTATGCTCACATATGGAAGTAGAATTGGTGTATTTTGATGAAGGTAATTTTTACTTTCTTTCTTTTTGATGTAGCTACAATTGTTGTTCTTAAAATAACAGAGTAAAACTTAAAATAAATCTGTCTAATTAATTTTGAGAGAATCATGCATGTCCATGAGCAAACACAAAGTTCCGGCATTTTGATGCAACAGCTAGGTTCAGAAATTCTGATGCACTAGGTATGTGCCTAGGTCATAGTTATCTTACAGGCACAAACCAATTTTATGCATATAATTGTCTTTTCAATAAAATCTTATTAGCCATGTATGTAGTACGAAACGACGTACTCATATTTTATTATACAAGTATTATATAAAAAAGTGTTTGACCAACATTAATTAAGTAGGTTTATATATTTTGTTGTCTAAAATTCCGTACGCAAAATTCATACGAATGAGGATTTCTTTATTTGAACTTCATTTTTCTTTTTTCGGTTTCCGAAATCTAACTATTCATGTTGAGTGAAATCTGTTGGGAATTATACTTTTCCATTCAGAGTTTGAAATTAGTAAAATCTCGCTAGTAAATTATATTTTTTTCATCCATAAAATTTGAATTAAAAATTAATTAATTTAATTAAATAATGCAATTATATATTATCTTTAATTTACTCTATATAGTTGACACTAGACAATTATGATTTACGATTTTCTCTTTTATTTTTTTCTTCAGAAGTTAAATCTTGCTATTCCATGTATTATCTAGCTAGTCCTGGATTTTAAGTGACGCGATTTTAAAATTAGAAAGGCAGCTTTACCGATAGATTGCTTGATGGGCAGCATAAATCTTTATAGGTTTATGCTGTTAGCCTACACTTACCTAAAACATAAAAATTATGATGATAAAATTATGTAAACTACTAACCTAACAAAAAATACTATAGTAAAGCTATATCTCAATTTTTATTATAATATTATATCAAATATTATAACCTCGGGGTGGGAAGAAACCTAAAAGGAAGAAGGTAAAAACTACAAGTTCTCGGGTACCAGCACGACAGAAACATTAGCAAGAATCAAAGGCGACAAGAAGTGGAGCATCTACTAGCACATGGGAATCTCCAATTGCACAGTATGATTGTCTAAACAGTCAGCATAGACATTCTCCATTGAAATGTATGATGCACTCCCAACATCCAATCTTATTTGATCCAGTCATAATTTCACCGGTTTCAGTAGCAGCACATAAGGGCTCAAAATCTTCTTTAATTTGGCTATGTCAAATACATGTTCGGACTCATCATTAAAAATATGTCATTTGGATTTGAATGATTTACAATTCAAATTACATATTTGGAACTACTAGAAGTCCGATGGAGCACTTTAATTAATAGACTAACGATGATTAGGCGAATTAGAAGAGACTAATTTTCATTCAAAACCTTAAAATATCGGGTATATGAGTTACATTTTTACATCTCTTATATATTTTTCATCGAGTGGTTTTCTTTGATATTGCCATTAACAAGACACGTTATCTAACCAACATTGCAATCAATATATAATACTTTTGATATATTTAGGATCTTGCTTCCCCCTCAGGTCTAACTATGATATATAATATATTTGTTAGGGAATCCGAAAAAGTAAGAAGAATTAATGGGCTAATGACTAGAACTATCAAGAGAATCGAAAACCACATTTCCAACTAAAACTATAAGCCATTAAGTATATGGGTCACATCTCTTATATATAATTTATTGAACTATTTCCTAGCTAAGTAAGACTATTAACCACTCACACTTAAGTTTATGATATATAGTCTCCCTTCCCTTATATTCGAGTCTCCGCGGTTTTATGCTTTTTTAGTGGCATATGCTCTTGCTCTCCTAGGCCTAACCAAGATCTAATAATACAACTTAATTGTCTCTGAGTTCGGAAATAACAAAGACTACCAATAGAACCAAACACCGCATCTCCACCAAAAATCTTAAGATGGGTATTTAATATATGATTATATATCTTATATATACTTCATTAAGTTTTTTTCATTAGTACGATGATTCACAAATGATAAAAAGACAAAATGTCTAACAAATCTTACCATTAGAAAGACTTTTAATACAATATTATATTCTCTATTATAACACCCCTTTGGTTTGTTTAAAAGTTGTTATTAGAAATGACAAAATGGATCAATCTATTGTTGGTATGTTAAAAATGAAAATGAATTGGGGCAGTTTGATCCACATAGTAAAAGTGGGTCAACAGTTTCACCTCACCTTATATTCGGATCCGCAAGTTGGTGGAGTTGCCAAAACAAAATGACAACAGGTTGTAGGTTGGTATGTTAGGTCAATATGTTAAAAAGTAAAAAAATATATGTTTTAATTAATTTTACCAATAAGAGATATTCAATAATAATTATTTGGTGAAAAAATTCTATGCATTATCTTAAATTTTGAATCATATTTGTTTTTAAAATAAAATAAAATAAACATCAATAATATGTGCACATAATAAAATATATTAATAATATATTTTTTAAAAAGTTAGTAACATGTCAAGCGAGCAAGCGAGTCTAGACTCTTCCTCAACCCATTTTCTAACCATTCAAACAAGTTGAATCAAAAACAGGTTGGTGAGTTGAAAATTTTAACCTGTCTCACCAAAAAAGGACCAAATGGAAAGATCTAGCGAGTCAAACCCATTTTATCATCTTAATAACTCTTTTTTTTTTTTCTGTGATTCTTTAATAAGTCTAATAGCACTTGTTTGGGAATCTAAAGGAACACAGTTAATATAATTAGTACCAATGTAGCATAGGTTGCAACTCTGAAGTGGAAATGAGATCGGACAAACTTAGTTGTCGATAGATAGATATATTTTGTGGCAAAAGAAAAGTGAGAGTGAGATAATATATTGACCTAGTTATTGTACTTAGCAGTCAAAATTGAGGGGAGATGGGCTCATGTGCATAGTCTGAATGAAAGTATTGTGACAGGGGTGAGAATGTGAGGATAAAGGGAAGAGAGGTTGGGATAATAGGGCCAAAGTGCTAAATAAGATGTAGTGATCTGTGGGAGAGAAGTGGATCCACTCCCAAGCGTGTGGCAGCAGTCTGAGCAGTGCTGAGTGCAGAGAGACACTGAAGGAAAGGAGGAACGCACAGAACAAGTGGGGCTACCTAGCTTAGCTTAGCTTATTTTATTATTTACAATATTGTCATTCATTATAATTGAATAATGCATTTCAACTTTGGTCCCACGCGAGCTATCCTCCAAATCAACACATGGATCATTATGGCCATGCCATTCTTTACAATAATATGAATATATTAAATCACACTCACTGTCAATTTTTTATGCTTGACAAGTCAGGTGCACGAGCACCCGCGGCATCTAATGATATGTAGTGGTACGGATCCCTACCATCGTATCAATCTATTTTAAATTATTATTCTTATATACATATTTTTACTTTTATTCATTCAAAATTAACTAACTCAAATCATATTTCTCTACGATGATATGTAATCAAATAGTAATTGTTTGTATTTTAAATTTTATATCATACATTAAATAAAATAAGATGATAAAATATTTATTATATGAAATTTTATAATCATTATCTATTCTTAGAAAAACTTTTGGCTAACCGCTGAATTGGTATTTTTTTATAATATAAATTATTGAAAGTGTCATGCATGTTTCTATATAGTTAACTCTTATGTAATTTTTTTTAAGAGAACTTCAAATTTATTTAAGAATCACATCTCGTGTAAGTTTTTTTTTTTTTTTATTGAGTTGAAAAACAAAAAATTATGCCTCAAGTTTATGTTGTTGAGTTTTTAGTTTTTACGTATAGGTTTATTTTTTTTTATAGTTTAAATAGTTTAAATTATTTGATGATAAATTGTACTATATATATTATATGTACTTACTTTATTAGTGAAATTATATAATTTAAAAATATGTATATACATAAATATTGTTATAATTTTTATAAGAAAATTTTCAAAATTATTTTTATATTTAATTTGATATCAAGATAGTGATTGAATGAATGACCATAGATGAGATATTAAAATTACTTGATTATTAAATCTTAATTAAAAAGAAAAGATTAAGCACGCGCAGACACTCGGGAGACAGTTAATATCACGTGGGCTGAGTGGGGTCTTACAGGTTCATCACGTGGCAGACCTAATCTAGACCATAGTGGGGCTGAGGGAGGAGCGCGTGGTGAATGAATGGTGATGGGAGTGGGACCATGCTAAGAAACGTGCAAGCAGGAGCATGTGATAATTTCCCAAAGGGAAAGAGGAATAAATAATAAAGGTGTAGGCAAGGTTGTTAAATCGTAGAGTCTACGTAGAATCGGTCGGATGAGCTAAATCGTAAAACCGTAGAAACGTAAATTATATATAAGAGTTTACTTCAAGGCATAAACTAAAAGTCAAAAACGGAAAAGTCCATTTCAAAAATGTTTTATGACACTGCAGAAAGAAAAAATGTGGTTACATAAAGCAAATTAGGCCCAAAACAAGGAAACCTAGCCTTAATGCCTTATATTCTTCGTTTTCTCCTGTGCTGCTGCGCCGTATCTCCTCTTCTTCTTTTCTCCATTGGCTGCTGCTGCAACTTCTCTTCTTCTCTTCTTTTCTCTTCTCTTTGCAGTGTTCTTCTCTTATTTTCTCCTTCCCTTTGCAGTGTTGCACCATTTTTCTTTTTGTTTCCATTTTGCAGTGCTGCCCACCCTCATATATACATATGCCCCTGCCTCCAAACGGTTTTCGATGCGGGAATGGTGGCCAAACCTCCATGCATGGAGCGCGACCGCCGCGACGAGAGGGAGAAGATGAGAAGCTCGAGAATGGCCTGAATCACTGTGGGTTTCGAAACTTTTTTTTTTTAAAATACTCACTGAGTCAACTCGGCGATTTAATCGAGTTTACCGAGTTGACTCACGAGTTTACCGAGTTTACACTCATTTCCGAGTTTACTACCGAGTCAACTCGGTTTGGTGTGCAGAATCGTTAACTCGGACGATTTTACCGAGTTAACTCGCCGATTTAACAACCTTGGGTGTAGGAGTACGTTAGAACGGGACGGGGTTGATAGAGAGAGATGGAGAGATGGGATTGTCCGTTTCCGTATCAAGTCGCCTTCATGGGGTCACTGCCTCAGTTTAACAGCCTGTTCGACTTCCTCTCCACATGCATCAACGTAATAATATTTCCATTTCAAATAAATACATTCATTATGTAAGGTAAAGCCCGTTACTTATTATTAATTCATTAAGTTTATACAAATATAAAATTATGTCCATCAACATTATCCACACGTGATTTAGTTTAATTCTTGTCTATTTATAAATTTTTTTAGTTGTTAGAATTTTCAAATTAAATTTTCTAAGGTATATCATTCTGAACATGTTTAGGGTGGACGCCTGCTCAAGGTAATATAATAGAATATCTATTTCAATTATTAATTTTATAATCACTTATAATTTTATTTTATTTTATTTTATTGATAACAATATATTTTATGTTTTTATAGTGTAATTTTTTTTTTAAATTTTGTATTTTTTTCATTTATAGATAAATGATCTTAATTACTTTTTAGTTTCAATTATTTTAATTTTGTTCATATTATGTATTATACTGTTCATCTTTTTCTTTTGGGTAAATATATTATACTATTAATCTTATATTATATCTTAAAATATTTTCAATTAAAATTAAAATAAAGTAAAAATAGTATACAACATACTTTCCCTGGGTTAACTAGTGCAATAGTTAAAATATTTTGAACTATAATGTTAAATACAATATAAAAAATAATGTCAATAATATAATGGTCAATAAATGGTGTAATATCAAAATATTACACAGATAATAATAAATAAAATAACATTATTATCTACCATTATTAATTAATATCTTATGTAATAAAAGGATATAAATAATAAAATTCTACCTAATTTAAAGAAAAAGGTAAAATAGTAATACCCTACCTTGTGAGTGGAAAAAGAGAAACAAAAAACAGGGTCATTAGAGAAATTATAACAGTTGAACCAGAATCAACTTTTAAGATACTGAATTTTTTAAAGATATTTAATTATTTTCCTAATGAATGCACAACTTATAAAAAAAAATATTAATTATCTTTGTTATCGTTTCATCTATTGAGAGAAGTTTTTGAAATTAAAATTTGTTAAAAATTTATTTATGATTTACTATGTCACGAGGTAATTAAATAATCTTCTTTTAATTTCTATAATTTTTTTTAAAGAACCTTAATCATGATCTTTTTTTATGAGAAACAATATTCAAATAATTATGAGAGCTCCATTTTCTAAATTCTCACAAAACACCCAAAATCTCAAGTCGACCCCTAAGCTAAGTTAATCGATTCTGGCTTTTGTAAAAAAAAAAAAAAAGAAAAAAAAAAGAAGAAGAAGAAGAAAACATTGGTAAAGCTAAATTTCACACTTGATAACCCTTTTGGAGTATTTGGATCGTGAGGCAAGGTTTTCGTGTGTGTGTGTGTATATATATATATATATATATATATATATATATATATATATATATATATATATATAAGAATAAAATGATAAATATTTTTTTAAAACAATGATAAAGATATTAAACAAATGTGTGATTTTCTTCATATTCTTTTTTTAAAATCATAAAATGTCAAAATAAAATTAGGACAAATCATATTCATATTGTGAAACTAATTCAAGAACAATCCCTACCTTGTGAGTGGAAGATATTCATTTTTGTTTCAAAATTTTGATTCCAATGTATTATAGTTATAGAACAAAGTTACATTATTATTTAATTATGCATTGTCATGTTATTTAATAATTTAGTCTAATATATTGATTTGCATTATCATGCTTATTATGAGTTATCAATATATAAAAGTAGAGATAATGGATACAAATTAAATTATTAATTTTATATAAATATACATTTTTTAATTTTCACGAGATAAAGACATACATAATTTTCAATATTAGTTAATTAATATTGAAGAAAAAAAAGGAATTAATGAAGGAAGCTTGCAATGCACTTGCAAACTTTTTTCTTTGGCTATTGCTTTGGTGCAATTACTATTCCCTTAATCGTATGATTGGGGATTTGATTTCCAAATCTATGTATATGAAAAATTATTATTTGAAAGATGATAAGTTCTTAAATAGATTTAATGTTTTATTTGAGAAATTAGTCAATAATTTTTAATAAAGATATAATTAAGTTTTTTTAATAAAAAAATACTACTGTGGGCACCACTTGAAAAGTTAGAGTAAAATCATAGCTCCTTTAGAAGTGGAGCATAAGTAGAATAGTAATAAAGCTCCAACCGCTGGTGTTCTTGGGCTCCTAACTCAAGTACCACCTGGAGGACTTCTTCCCACACTTTCCTGTGATAACGAATATATAGGAATAGTGGACCAACCTCTTCTGTTTTCTTTCTTCTTCTTTCATTTTCACTTTCTCTCTAGCTTCAATCTCTATTGTTTTCCAAAAATAAAAATCACAATTTTCGTTGTGTGAAATTATAAATAATATTCTAGTGGGATGCTTTTATTGTGGATTTAACAATTCGATACATCCAAAAGTTGATAGTGATACTTATAAACTGAAACCTCTCTTCCAATTTTTTTTCATCCCAGTCAAATGTGGTAAATTTAGTAAGTAGCTTTGGTGCCAATTTTTAGGCATAAACTAAAAGAATTGAAAATGAAGACTGAGGCAGAACTCAGGCGCGTGATGGATGGAAATTTCTCTCAGGAGGTTAGGCATCACAATGGGTGATCCACTCGTTGTCTCATGCAAATTGCAATTGAATGGCCCAACTAAAGTCCTAATATTTTTGGGCTTTCTAAAAGATTGATTTCTAATAACATTTCAAAGATCAAACCAATATAATATTTAATTCATGAATTCCTGGCCCGGGTTGATGTTATTTTAAGGTAAATTATTAAATTATTATTTAAATAAGTAATAAATTCTATCATTTCAAAATAACACAGAAAAGAAGTAACACATACAATTTTAAAACGTTGAACTATTTTAATTATAGTTATCTCTTTATTATTTTGATTCTTTTTTTTTTCTATACCAATACTGATGTGTTTTTAATCATAAAAAGGGATAAACTATGGATTCAGTTTTATCTACTAATTAGTGTAAAATTTTTTAAAAGTATCACTCATCATGTTCTTTTTTTAAGAGGAATTTCTCATCATGTTCTATGAAGTAATATTTTTATCGTTTGTCAAAAAATAATAGAATAATATTGTAAATAATTTAAATTAATCGTGAACCAAGGCTAAAATTTACAATTTTTTATGCTCATAATTCAATTTTTTTTGAACAAAATCAAATAATTTTTATTAAAATAAATAATTTTTTTTGAACAAAATCAAATAATTTTAAAAATTAATGTACAATTTTTTTTATGAGGGATTGGACACAAAATGCATCAGGAGTAGTCGAGGCCTAAGTATTTTATTTTTGGTCCGTCAATTGGACCTAAATAAATGGCAGAGTTAAATGCCGTAGCCCGTAAGAGGCTTCACTGGCTTGGAGCCCATAAAATCTACAGGTCATGCCCAAACAATGTAAAGCAAAATAACCGAAATGAAGAGTCAAAGAGAAACTGCAACAAAAACAGCAGCATTATTTTATTTTGGATGACATTAAGATAATAATTAATTTAATTTTTGTGAAAAAAATTATAATACATGACATTCACAATTTATTAATAAATTTACTTTTACTAATTTAAATTATATATTTAATAACTGAGAGTGAATTATTATTATTATTAAACTACTCAGAGCTATGAAGTATTTATGTAATTTCAAGTAATTTTTCATTAAATGGAAGCATCGTGGTTTTGTTTCTCACCATTTTTTTTTTTGGAAGAGACCATTTCTTTAGTCTCTTCTGTTCGATTTTTCACAGGAAAACGTGCAATCACATTCATCGCGTTAAGACTGAAACCTCCACAGCTCCATCGACAGCTACCGGAGATGAAATCCACTGCGAGCACCCAATTAACTAGAATGAATGATGCAAATTATTAGTGATAACTTTGTTTGCATTGATAATTAATTAAAGCTAAAAGAAACAAAAGTCAGAGGTGCTAGCTAGTGTGCTACCATGGTTGTTCACTTTTAAAGAGTCAGTTTTAAATGACGATTAATTGGTATATGAGTTCATGCTAGTTTGGAAATAACCAACCTCTTGAATAAGTCTATCCTGTGAATGGAACTCTATTATTTCAATTTTTCTAATCCACTCCAATTTCGAGAATAAAAATTAGGATTTAAAATGATAAAGAGTGGTTCCTTTTGTATTTCATTTCACTTTTGTATTTTTAGAAGAATGAAACTTAGATCAAAATCTTTTATGTTTTAATTTTACCATTTAATATCAAATAACTGATATTGCATGTGATCCCTTATGTAATTATTTCTATTTCTATTTCTATTTTTTTATATACATTCCTATTAAAAATGCTTCCCAAAAATTAAAGGAGACAACTTTTGTTAATTTGTCGTATTTCGTTATACACAAAATATTTGCCTCTATATTATCAGGTTATTTAATTAAATACTAATATCCAAATATATATATTTTAAATTCCATAAGGTATACTTAGTTAAGATTATTTGATGTTAAAATTTTACGTGTCATTATTTAATTAATACTACTGTAAGTTTTTAAAACTCTTAGAAAAACTTGTTTATCTTCCTTTAATTATTTCCTTTCCATTTTCTTTTACCCGTTGTCCAAACACAGCCTTATGGCCCTTAACCACCATATTCCATAATCCACTCAACAGAAGGCTTCAAAATCCAAAGAGTTCTCTTGTATTAAAGTTATCTACATCACCTGTCACGCGGGACAAGTATATCTTCACCTTTGGGTAAGGTAGTGAATCAAATTCCTTAGATAATTATCTGTTTAAAAAATCAATCCGACTAACTTGTGTGAGTGAGTATATATATAGAATATAGTTGTTACCTATTTTCTTTGTTACCCATATTCTTTAATAGTGAAACATATTTCTAACATGCATGTAAGAATATATACGAACAATTAATTAATTTTTTCTCGTACAGTTATGCGTTTCTCTAATTTAAAAGACCAGTTGGGATACCAATAATTCAGAAATGTTTTTTTTTTTGAAGGAAAAATAATTCAGAAATGTTAACATATTGAAAAAGTAAATGCAAGCTCTGGGAAATTCTGGTTAGATAAGGAGGTGTGTATTGTGGAACCATGATTGGAGTGAGTGTGTGGGGAAGCAGAAAGAGCAATAAATCGATTCTCTTATTCTATCACATGACTGGGTGGGAGAAAGTAGACATCATTTCCTTACATGAGAGCACTTGTGGTCGTGGCAACTGTTTCTGCACACATCTTATTACACTCACTACCGAATGGATCGATAACTTAATGAAAAAGCAACGAAGACCATGACTTTAATTAGCTTCTGATTTGGAAAAGAATGACACTTGAATTGAATTTCACTTTGGAAAGGAAGACCATCTGATGTTATGACGTTGCTATATATTTCTGTCCTTACAAGTTAAAATGTTCTTAATTAGGGTGTGAGCCCCGTTAGTTCAGCAAATAAAATGTTAGTTAAGTTTTATAATGTGTCCCTCAAATGTTAATTACTGATATACTCCTATATAATTAAAATTGTTCACGCGGTTTGTGGGATCAAAAAGAGAATCACCACCTAACCCGCGTAACTTCTTTTGCACTTTGGAAATTGAAATCTCTATTTTTCTTCTACAGTCCCACATGTATCTTTTATAGAATGAAATCTACATTGGAAATTACTCTTTGATTAAACTAGTGTATATTCCACATTAACAATATAGTGGCAAAAATATTTCTGATCCAGTCACAGAATTCTTATCGGAGATAATTTTTTTTAATAATCTAATGTAATTATATATATAATTTGAACTTAATATCACTATTTAATTAAAATAATCTATATGGTGAAACTTTTTAGTCTTTATAATATTGGCCCCTTTTTTTTTGAAAGAGATTTATAATATTGGACAGGTCACTTAAATTCCAACTTTCACAAAATTGTGATATTTTTGTTAAATTATAAAATTATCATTTTAATCCTTAATTTTATAAAATGACAATTAACAATATTTTCGAAAGTAAGAAATCAAGCAATAATATTTTACAAAATCAATGCTAATTAATTAGCTTGATACTTATAAAAGAGAAAGAAAATGTGAAATAAAATTGCTGATGTGATAAGTTGGGAAGAAGTTTGTGGTGGTTTTTTGTTTTTATTTTCTATAACAAACAAAACCATTATAATAACAAGGTTACTTGCTCCTAGCCCTTCCTGGTTCTAGTAACAAGGTTACTTGCTCCTAGCTCTTCCTGGTTCTCTTCTTCCTTATCCCTTATTATACCCTCTCTTTCGTTTGCAATATCCAATCCAACAAAACACATGGATCTATCTACACTGTTGGTAGCTGTTCTCTTCATCGCAGGCTTCATAAATATTTTCTTTTACGTACCCACCACCAAGATTGGTGCGTGGCTTCAAACTTTCTTATTCCCCAACAATAATGCTTGCAACAAAACCAAAACCAACTTGGCTCCTTCTCCCTCTTCTTCACCAACCACCAAGGTGGAAAGTACTGGTTCCCAAAAGAAGAAGGAAGAGCTTAGAAAAGTGTTCTCCACTTTCGACAAAAACGGCGACGGATTCATAACGAAGCAGGAGCTGAGGGAGTCCCTGAGGAACATCAGAATTTTCATGCCAGAACAAGAGGTCGATGATATTGTTGTCAAGTACGATTCCAACGGGGACGGGTTGATCGATTTTGAAGAGTTTTGCTTGTTGACTAGTGAGGGTGTAGGAGTGGATCATGAGAAAGAGGGTGGTGTTATTGAAAATGAAGAGGTTGATTTGAAGGAGGCTTTTGATGTGTTTGATAAAGATAATGATGGGCTTATTTCGGTGGAGGAGTTGGCTTTGGTGCTTACTTCGTTGGGATTAAGGGAAGGGGGAAAGATTGAAGAGTGCAAAGAGATGATTAAGAAGGTTGATATGGATGGAGATGGCATGGTCAATTTTAACGAGTTCAAGAGAATGATGATGAATGGAGGAAAGTTTTTCTTCAACGCATAATCCTCTACAGGTTCTCTTTAATTTCTTCTTCAATTCAGATCCGCCATCATTATTAACACCGAAAATTCATCACTCACTTGAAATTGTGTGTGTATATATGAATATGATGGCTAGATACATGGAATGATATACTGTTCTGATTTAGTAATTGTAGATTCTTAGTTAATTTTCCATGTTAATTTCTGTGTAACATATGGCTATTGTTGTGATCCATTAATTCTTTGTCTTTGGCAAGGAATTTATTTTATTTAATTTGTGTCTGTGTATATATATACTTTAATACTTGTACCAATAACTATACAACAATTCCGCCAACAGTTGGGCTTTGCAGCACAAGAAAGTCTTGAATTTCCAGCCTGTTCTCTTTTCTCCATGAAATTGGGAAAAGTAAATTATGGATGTATGCACTTTTATTTTATATATAACAATGATGTTGTTTATGCTGCCTCACATGCTAGATAGGACGAAACTTACGAAGTTAATGATGAAGATTAATTTTCACGAGGGAGACTATTTTAAGCAAAAACTAAAAGCTAGCTAATGTCATTGGATTCTGAAATCCAATCAAGAAAAATATTACTTCTTTCAACTCTTCTTCAAGATCACCCTCAACGATGCATGTGGATGTCTTCCGATGTCCTAATTTCTAATGATATTCACCATATATAGCTAATTACTAATTTAATTTGCTAGAATTTGTAAATCCTTTGTTTCATCTTTCAAATAAGCTTGCTAAGTTTTCTATTTAATTATGCTTTAAGTCTATGTCTTTTTAAAATATCTTCCCATTTTTTAAATGATATTATGTTGCTGTTGTTAATAGCGTTTTGATCACAGTTAAACTTTAAATTTTTAAATCTGTACTTTAATTATTTCAATAATCGGCCTGATTTTAAAATTGTTTTAAACATTAAGTAAAACATGCTTTACAATTTAATTTAGTTTAATTCAAGAAATACACTTACAAGATAGAATATGATTTTAATCATTAACTAATAACGAGCATCTAAAATACATAATTATTTAGATTAATTACTTATCATAAATTTGAAAGACCTTACAATTCCACACAGATTTAAACGTTTTACATAAAATTTACTCCAATATTAAGATTAATGAAGTGAATGATTAACTTAATTTCACGGATCTTATGATGTTTAAAAAATATTTTATTTATGATATAAATTTGTTAAATAATGCCATATCATCTATTCCAATATAATTGATCTAATCTTAACCATTTATTTTTAATATCATTGATAGTTATACTTTATTTTTTAAAGTATAACATTCACGTAATGTGTGGGGTTGCTTGTTTGTTTTTCCAGCTCTTCTAAGCGCATCTAGGAAAAGCAAAAGCGTATAATGTATTAATAAAGAATCACGCTTGCTTTTTACATGCTGCATTATGAATAATATTTTCTTTTATTATTTTGTTTTGTAGAAACAAAACAAGACAATTGTTTGCTAATTTAATTGATCCTAATAGACTTTGAATGCTTACTAAACAATATTCCGGCAGACTTCAACACTAAAATAACATATAACTCCCTGACCCATGGACTATAACAGGTATAGTGGACGAATGCAACGTGAATGTTTTTTTTTTTTTTTTTTTTTTTTCCAAATATGATATTAGTACAAAATTATTCTATAAAAATAATGATAAATTTTTATCGAAGATCATAAAAACACATAAGATAAACATTTATCTTCTAACATGATTTATCATACATAATAATCAATCAAAATTTGAATTTGTTAATTAAAAAACACAAATCGTTTTTACTTGTGTGAATCACTATTAATGCGAACGAATGTAATATACTTCATAACACATTTTTTTCATCATACTATTATATTATCGATAGGGATCCACTTATTTGGGGTCATGAGGCTAGACTCATTCCCTGTTTATTAGAGTCACATTCTCAATTTATTATTTTATTTGAATTAATAATAAAGAGTATGTTTACAGTAATAAAAAAAAAAGTATTTCATTTTTTCACCTTTTCATTTAACTTTTTTTTACCTTTTTCTCACACCAGTTTGGCTCCCCTATAGTAAAAGTCATGCAATATTTATATGAGCTAATAAATAACTTACCTTTCTCTAAAAACAAAAATTACCTTACACAATACTACACGATTTTACTACAGAAGAATCCATACTCAGAGACTATCTAAGCACACAATTTTTGTTAGAGTCCAAACCCACCATCTTACATAAGGGCAATTCATCATGGAATGGCTGCAAAAATGACAAATTCACTCTTCGCATCAGGTGGCAAGTCTTCTGTCTCAGCACAAACATGATCGTTTGTTACGCATTTGAGTTGCTAGAAGCTTGTCAAAAACGATGGTGGCAGCAGAAAACAACAGTAATACACAGTTAGACACAATCCTAGATCATTCAGGGGCTTACATGAGGCATGCCAAATAAAATTTCTAACACATCGAAAATATTTATCACATGCGTATCTACATCAAAAGAGCTAATAATCTATGGGTAGGACCGATTTTTTTGCCACATTCACGCATCATTAATTAGTATAAATATTCACTATCTACCATTAATAAACAATGAGTAGTATAAATTCATTACCTCGTTTCTTTTCTTCGATCATGATTATTTAAACTACAGAAACAGCCATGTTACCTAGAAAACATCTGGATGAAAACGGCCAGGGGTGGAACTGCTTTGTTCAGCCTGCTTTAGGTGCATTGTCAATCCATAATTGTTTACCTCTAAAGCTCTTACCTGCTCCTGGTACTGCGACACTAATTGCTTCAAATGCTTCAACTCTTGATTTCTGTCTTCATATGCTTTCTGGTGTTCGTGCTGAATACAGATAGCACGCTTCAGAATCACATTTTCTTGAACAAGGGCCTCCACTTGTTCCTTCAGCACCATATTTTCCTGAAGAATTCAATAAACCAAACAATGAGTACATCATATCACACCCTATGACATTTATTAAAAGGAAATGAAAGCACTTATTAATTTGCTTCGTATTTGGGTTGACAATCTGAGAAACATAAATACATAATAAATAACCTGGTGGATGTTTCGCTCGGTTTCAACACTTGCTCTTGCGCAAATGGACTTCTCCAACGCCTCTAGCATTCTTGAAGCTCGAGATTTGGCATCATCCATGTTTGAAGCATTCATCATTTCATTAACAAAAAGCTCTACCCATTCGGCACCGTTTGTAGGATAATTTAGTCCAGTTACTGGATCATCAGAACCTGCAACTTCTGCATCACATTTTGCTTCACCTACAACAACAAAAAAAAACGCTTATTCCCATCAATACCCCAAAATTTCAGTGGTATATAAATATATATATATATATATATTCAAACAAATTACATATTTCTTATATTTCTACTTTCAAGAATAAACACTCAATTTTATCTCTAAAGTATTATCCTCTTTCCTTAATTATATTTGAGTAAAAGAAATTTTATAAGCAAGTAAGAAAAATCATGCAAAGTAGTCTCTATTGAAAAAATCTTCAAATTGGTTCGAAACGATAGTAAAAAATCAGTTTAAGGACTAACCGATGGATATTTAATACTTGATAGATTACTCATATTAGTCATATAATTTTATTACTTTATATTTAGGAGTGAGGGTAACAATTGAGAGACCAAATTAATTTACTCCAGCTTTCTAATAGTGAGTGGCAGCACTAGTAGGGTGATGTTAGATATCTCACATCGATCAAAATTCAAAACAGTGTATATAAGTGACTTGACAAATTAGTGCATGTATGGATATCAATTGGGAGAGCTTAAAACTTTTAAAATCGTCGTTATTCATTTTGTAGCTTGGAATTCCCAAGCGCATGTTCTGGACTTAGGTTTTAGAGTGCAATGAGGCAAAAATTCAAATATGAAGAAGGTTGAAGAGGTGACAAACCTTGGAATTGAGGAGGAGCAATGTCAGATGCGATGGGAATAGAATCAAGAGAAGGAGGTGGTGGTGCTCCTCCTAAGCGTAGCTGGTTTAACCTTCTGATAGCGGAGTCGATGTCGTTGCCGCAATCTTGGAGAACTTTCTCGAGGAGGTGGTGGTCCATGTCAGGGAAAAGGGCGGCGAGGTGGTGAAGGAGGGAAGAGGAGGGAGGTGAGAGGCGAACGGGAGAAGATGAAGAGGAACAACGGATCCTCTTAGGAGGAAGGCCTTGGAACAGCGCTGATCTCTTCCCGCACACTATAATCGCAGACATCTTTCGACCCTCTGCTCACTCCGCTCATGCAATCCGCCGCTGCGATCTCCGATTAACAACAACGCGATGATTGGATAGGGATCCGAAGCAACCACCTCCGTCACACATAGGGCCGGCCCATCCCGTGTAAGACCCGCCTGCGTAAGCCCGCATTGACAGCGGACCAGGCCAGCCCATTCCATAGACTTAATACATTGATCCGTCCCGTCTCACGGGCCAAACGGGCTGTTCCGCGGGCCTAATTTTTGTAATTATTTATCCAAACAAGAAATGAAAATAAAATTCATCTTCTCAAATGAACTTAGGATTAGAAGATTACACAACCTTGCAAATCGTGAATGTTGAAGAGACTTGATGAAGTCGGTCAAGGTATCATCATGAGTCCGGACTAAGAGATTATAGAAAAGATATAAAATCATTTGTGACATTCATTTAGTAATTTTTCTTTTTAAGTTGATGCATTGGAAGAATAATTAATTGTAAAAATAAAACGTAATGTGCAATGAAAGAATTCATTTAACATATATAAAATTTTAAAATTGAAAATATTGAATTAGAGATGATCTGATACTAATTTATTCGGCAATCCCATACCTAGTTTGCGTGTGTTGGCCAGAAGTGCCCGAATTGAATTGCCAGTTTGCCACCGGTACCTTTTGAGGTGCCGACGATAGCGGGAACCTACAAAGTACAAACATTAACCACTTACATCTTTTGAGTAATTTATTAGCTAGTAACTTAGAAGAAAAAGAACACGAATTTTGGTCCATTAAGTTTTTCTATTATGAGAATCTTCACCTTTCTCTTCAGCAAATCTTACTCCAGATCTCATTTCCCATCATAAACCCTTTACATTTAAAACTATTGGTCGATCTTATTTACTATAACTGAGAAAATGCTTTACTATTTCTTTCTTCGAGATATTTATTGCTTCATGCTTGTCCTTTTCTTAAGTTTTTACACAATAAAATGTTAGCTGCGGATGTGGCAAATTTCAGTTTTAAAAAAAAAATTGCTTAGAGAAAAGGCTGCATAAAGAGTAATCAATCACTTTATTTCACAAAATTTATCTATAGACAAAGTCAATATATATATTTCAATACTAGCATATAAAAAAATCTGCCAGTAAAATTGATATTGCAGCTGAACTTGAATTAGCATTTGAAGATTTGGTGTTGGTCCTGGCTTGCTGTCTGGCTTAGGCTTAGAAACAATGGTCAGAAAAGTTGAGAAGCATGAAGCATCTGGACACAAATGACATATTCTTTTAAGATATCTCATCATCTGTGTATGTGCCTTTACTACCAATTGCGTGCTTCCCTGACACTATTGGTTGAATGCATGATGTTGATGCTTGACTGGACGGAAGTCACGGAACCATGTTACCTCAAGTGCTTCACCGTCTTTCCAATACTTTCATAAGCAGACAATAAATTACTCATTTTTATTATACCTTTGTGTATTTGATTGTGAATCCAATGAGATGTCAAGCTAATAGTCTGTATTGTAGGGATTTTTGGGCCCTAGATAATAATGTCCCAATAGCTGTGGAGCTAGCACTCAATCCAACTCGAAAGTAGAGACACATTTAATCAACAAAAGTTGACTTAATTGGTAAAGGTTAAAGTTATATTTAACAACAAAAAATATGAGTTGGAATCTGAATATTAACTTAAGAATCTCGTTGATATGTAATTTATAAATTTATTTTAGGTATTTTTTAAGTCTTGAAGTTAGTTCTGATTTTAATAAGTTGTCGAGATTTAATCTATTTAAACTTTTAGTAAAAAAAAACATGATGTGGCATATTATACGTTACATTAATATATATGAAAAAAATATAGTTATGAGGGATTTTTTTTTTCTTTCATGCCAATTATTTGGCTTGATAACTTTATCCCTCCAACAACAGGAATTATTGTTTGCCCATATGATGACCTTCAGTGCCATACACTAGTCACTATTCCAAAACCTTCCTCCTCCCCCTCATCCTGTGTGTGTCTCTTCTATGTGTTAGTGAGTATATGGTGGGGGCCAAGGATTAGGACCCACAAACTTAGTGGGGGCAATTGGCATCACTCCTTTCCAACAAGGTTTGTCAAGTTGCAAGCACATTGTAGAAAAGAAAGAAAGAATAGGATCTCAAATTGCTTTTCATCGCCCCAAGCATCATAGAATACAAATTTGTTTATAGTTGGTTGATGAAATGACCTCTCACCAAGCAAACTCTCCCTCCCTCTCCCCCACTCACTCTTTCTTTCTTTCCCTTCTCCCTTAATGTTGTTGGATATGGCTCATCTTTCGCAGTCAGATGACAACCCTTCTTGTTGGCGGGGTCAGCAGAAAGCCAACTGGTTACGTAGGCTGTGCAAAGAGCTTGGCTTTGTACAAGGAGAGGTGACCGTTGGGTGTGACAACCAGAGCGCTATTTTCTTGGCTAAGAACCCAGGATTTCATGCAAGGACCAAGCATATTGGCATATAGTACCACTTCATCAGAGAGAAGATTGAAGACAAGGTTGTATTGTTGGAGAAGGTTGACACAAAAGTCAACCGTGCTGATTTTCTGACCAAGGCAGTAAGTTCAGAAAAGTTTGAATGGTGCACAGTTGCTTTGGGAATGAAGGAACTTGCGAAGCATTCGCCAAGTGGGAGAATGTTGTTGGATATGGCTCATCTTTCGCAGTCAGATGACAACCCTCCTTGTTGGCGGGGTCAGCAGAAAGCCAACTGGGGCCTCTGATTATTTGTAATATTTTACTTTTATTAGTAGTTTGGACTAGGGCCCATGAATAGCTGCTGTTAGGGTTTTCTTCTAATCCTATTTATATTCCCCTTGTAAACCGAGTGATTTGTATCGAGTGGCGGTGAGGTGATTATAGTACAGACAAGCTGGACGTAGCCTATATTGGGTGAACAATTACTGTGTCATATCTCTCTTCCCTATACTCTATTCTGTTTTTCGATTTGTGTGTGATTGTCGTTTTCAACAAAATATACCCCTTCAAGAGGAATCCACCTATGCTAGACCCATTGCTCATGCATCCATGTAGGAATCTATCCCACCCCAATGCCTAGAGAGAGAGAGAGAGAGAGTGATGGGATTGCACTCAAATATGCTCTTGACCATCTTTCTATTAGTTTTGACCAAGCAATTATAAGACTCTAAATTGTTTAATAAGTGTAACTTAATTGACGCCTAATTATAAGAGCTTTTGGTGGCGATGGCTTACATATCGCAAACTCTTTTTTGCGGATCTTTTGTGCCAATATGCTGCTTACACAACTAACATTAATCTTTCCGCAGATGAAGAGGAGGAAAGTCAAAGCAATGTAGAGAAGTCCCCTATGTTTGTTCAATAACCAATGTCCAATAAGGAGATGTATGTTATATTGCAAGCCACAATAATGTGCCTATCCTTGTCTTTTATGGGATTTTTTTTTTCCACTTTGAATCGTTGAATTTTTGCCCCCACCTGAATAATAATAATGATAATCTATATATATATATATATACACACTAATAATAATGATCATAATCCCATTTAATTTCCACAATAGATAAAAATAATAATGTGAAAATCAAATGGGTTTATGATCATTATTATTAGTATATATATATATATACATTTTAACTGTTATAAAATTAATTACACATTTTATTTTTCCTATTAATAATAAAGAGAATAATCCGTTTAGTTTTCATATTTTTATTTTATTTTATTCTCAATAATTACTAATACACTCAAAATAATTACACATCAACCTCGGCATCAACATTATCTTTAACACAAATTAATTAGAGTCGGTGATATATAAATTCAATGATGAATACAAGAAGTTTGAAAAAAAAATGAAAGAGGAAGAAGAAGGAAATAGATAAATAAGATAGAAAAAAAAAAACAGGGAATGAATGAGGGGGATATAAAGATGAAAATGACTAAAAATGAATAATTTAAACATATAAATAATAACAATTTAACCATCCACCAAGTTTATAATTTTTCTTTATTCTGTCTTAAGATATATTATTCCTTAATTCATATCTCATTTCATTAAACATTAAGTATTATTTAACTATCTTTCCTCATATAAGTTTTAGTCTACCTCAACTTTTATGTGTCGAGTTTTTTATAACATATTTTTATTCTTATATAAATATGTAAAGACCATCTTATCTTATTATGTAACTAAATTATCTCAATATATGTTTTTTTATTTTTCTCTTAAAATAACTACACATAACTAAAATAATAATAAACAAGCTACCTTAAATACAAAGTGAAACTAAAAGTGTATACATGTATTAAATAAAAAAATTAATAAACTAAAACTGCTTTTATAATTCTCCTTTATTATTTTTATTTTCTATACAGGTAGAGAGTGCCTTTCTTCCCCGGACAAGAATAATAATAATCTGTAAGGATTCTTCTAGAAACTGTATCTAGTGCAATATAATTGCTAAATACCCTAAACCCATTGTTTCAGTTTTTCTACTTACCAAGAATCATGAATGAATCAATGATGAAACCACACAACAAAAATCTATATACTCTGATCATCAGAAACCCCAAACAATGTTCTGAAATGCGTTATATTCATTTTTTATTTTATTTTTATTCAATCTTTATTTTTGACAGCATTCTTTTATTGAATCTTGAAAACGTCGGATCTGGAAAGTGGCTTTTGTAAAAATTATTTTCTCTACCTTTTTAGTCTATATTTGAATGTTGCTTAAAAAACAAAAGTTTATGTTTGAATGTGAGATGTGAAAAATTAAAGACTTCTATTCTCAAAATAACATTTATTTATTTATTTTCAGTTTTGAAATTTAGAAATATATATTGAAATTTTCAAAAACACATTTCCAATTTTTATCCAAATACAATTTAGTTCGTATGATGGGAGATGTTACCTCCATGCTTGTTATACATTTTCTGAAGAGTAATGTTATTTTCATATTAATTTTTATAATATGACAAGGTAGAAAAAATATGAGATAAGATAAATAATATGATCGAAAAAGATGCAAAAATAAATATTATAAGAATCGCACTCTTTTGTGAATTGTTGCTTTTATGGTACTTTCAAAGGTTTTAATTAAATCAAATACTGACAAAACCCACGAGAGTAATATATATATATATATATATATATATATATATATATATATATAACTATTTTATTCTAATAATTTTTTGTATCAAATTTTATAAAAATGAATAACTAATAAGTGTATAATTAGTAGATTTTGAGATAAAATTATTTAATAATTTTTTATTAAATAACTAGTATTTTACGCACGTGATAAATATTTTTTTATATAATATAGTTTATTATGAATAAATATTTTGTTAGATTTTATAAATATATTGTAATTAAATTTATAATAAATAAATATTTTCAGTATATAAATTATATTTTATAATTATAATAAATCATTTAAATTGTGATTTAAATTTTCTTAAAAAAACTAAATGGACAGGCGACTAAGAAAATGAAGTACACAAATAAAAAGGATAAAAGTAAGGTAGTTTAAGATGATTGTGTGAAATATTTTCGTTAGTTATAGAAAAAGAGTGTGAAATAGCCGTAGAGTTGTCTATTTTACTCATTTTTTTTCCATTCCATGATAAATGTACGAATAAATTAATTAAAAATTAAAATACAAATCAGAGTATAATTAATAAAAGAATAATTAATGTGATTTTAAACTTTATAAATAATATATAATATTTTTTTAAAAAAAATTGACAATCAAAAAGAAACTGAGATGGTAAAATTTAAGCAAGTAGACAAATGGTAAAGAGCTAAATTGTTAAAAAAATGATAAAGTAATAAATTAATAAAATGCAAAAGTGAGAACCAAAGATAGACCGTAAAAAATGTCGAAATCATAATATTAAAGAAGAAACATACAGTAAAATACTAGATGGTTTTTGTTATGAATAAAGTATGCATCCTACTGGTGGTGGGTATAAAGGATTGATGAATGAATGGCGGTGAAAGGCATGAAGGAAGGAGGCACTCCCAAAAAAAAAAAAATGCTAAAACTTTGTTGGACATGAGGTTTTATTTTGTTATGTTTTAGTAATTTCAAACATCACAAAGAAAACAAAAACAGGGAGAGAAAGAGAGGGAGAAACACAGTCGAGGATTTTTTTTTATTAATTATTATTTGGAAATAATTTTAAATTATTATAAAAAAGTAAATTATAATATGCTATAATTTTTGAATTGAAAGTCATAATTAATAATATAACTTATTTTTTTCAACTGAAATCTTAAAATATTTTATAATTTTAATTAATTTTGAAAAAATTATGATTTTAAAATTACAGGAACATTTTTTAATTAAAATAATAAATATTTTATAACTTTAATTTTTTAATTTATGATAAAATCATAATACTTTTTTATTTTATGACTTCAAAGTCATTTTTTAACTACTTCAAAATCTTTTTTTTTTGTGTCATAATTTTAAAATCGTTAGTTTTTCTTTTTTACAACTTCTTGATTTTATTAAAACCATATAAAAATATATTGAATAATACAATATTAAAAATATAGAAAATATTAAATAAAATCATATAAAATTATATATAAAAATATTAATAAAAACTAAAAAACAAAAAATATATTTATTTATTAAATAAATAAATAAATTATTTACAATTTTTTCAAAAAATATACGAAAAATATAGAAAAACTCATATAAAAAATTAAAGAAATATATCAAATTAAAAAATAAAAATCATAAATTTATTTATGATTTCTATTAAAAAATTAAAAAATCAAATCTAACGACTTTAAAATAATAAAAACAAAAAATTTAAAATTATAATATCAATTACAATTTTTAATTCAAAAATTTTACTATTTAACTTTTTTTTTATCCGAATAATAACTAACCAAAAAAAAATTCCTTCAAATAATCGTTTCCCCAAAAGAGTGTGTCCCATTCCCATCCCCCACACAAAAGGTGGTGGGAAAAAAGTTCTTTTGGTACACACTGCGATGATGGCGATGATGATGCCTGCAATCTCCAACACAAACACAAACACCATTTGCTCCTCTTCTCTCTCTCTCATCACTCTCTCTTCTTCTTCTTTCTCAACCAGCCATGGTTGACTTGTTGTTCTTCTTACTCACTAGAAGGAGCCCATGAATATGAAAGTTGTTGTTGTGAGCATGGAGAACGAGAAGAAGAAGTGCGGTTGCTGGGCTGTTCTCAAACGCGGCGTTAGAGGTGCGTGCAAACCTTCTTCAGCTTCCAGAGACTCTCCTAACACTATCCCTCGTACTAGTCTCGTTTATGATGCAGGTACATATACACTCTGTTTCCACGCTGGAAACTAAATTCACTCTGTTTTCTCTCCTTCTTCATTATGAATCTCAAAAACTAGCCTAGTGTCATGCCACCCTCTCTCAAATGCTCCATTTTAGTCTTTTCCCGCTATATGAGTCTTCTCTCTGTTTCTCGAGCTTCCTTCTGAATCCGCAATAAGTTTGCTGTGATTCCGGGTTTACTTCAAAATTCAAATCATGGAGTTTTCTGGGTAACCTTTTTTTTAAAAAAAAAAAAAAATGAACTTTTGTGGCAGGCATTTTTATGCAGTTTAATTATGATGTGGGTAGTTAAAAAAGATAGATATTTTTCAGCTTTCTCAGAACCCTTTTTCTCCATCTTTATGTTTCAGCACTATAACCATAGCTAACTTCATGATTCCTTTGAAGGAACGTGGGTTACAAAGAGGAAAACTAAACTAGTTCCTCTTGTAAAATTCTACTTTTCATTCCAAGGCATTTTCTGAAAATTTGAAGTTTCAAAGATTTTGTAGCTGAAATCATGGATTTTTGTGTTATGATGGTGCTTCAATTGGCATTGTCAGATCCAAAACCAAGCTAAATGCAATTATCATCTATTTTATTTATGGATTATAGCATTACTCTTTCAAGAAGGAAGCCTTCACATTCTTTGTATTGATGCAGCAACCGAGACAAGATACTTGAATGCTAGCAATAGAGAACTATGCCCTCCAAATGAAGCTCGATTATCATCTGATAATCCTGATCCCCCACCTCATGAGAATAAGGTTCCTTGCCAGCTCCTTCAATTTACATTTCAAGAACTAAAGGCTGCAACTGGGAATTTCAGACCTGATAGCATTCTTGGGGAGGGTGGCTTTGGTTATGTTTTCAAAGGTTGGATTGAGGAAGGTGGAACGTCACCGGCGAAACCTGGGTCAGGGATTACAGTGGCTGTCAAAAGCTTGAAGCCAGATGGCCTTCAGGGCCATAGAGAATGGGTGGTTAGTAAAATATCTTCTGCTTTGGGTTAGTAGATTGGTGTTGTAAAGAGTTGTTTAGGATATGCTGGAGATTAGATTGTAACAACATGGCATTTTGTTGATGCAGGCTGAAGTTGACTTTCTTGGACAGCTTCACCATCCTAACCTTGTGAAACTTATTGGTTACTGCATTGAAGATGATCAGAGGCTTCTTGTTTACGAGTTTATGACCCGTGGAAGTCTAGAAAATCATCTATTCAGAAGTGAGTTTCTGCCTTGCCTTGCCTTTCTACATAGGAATTGTATGGATTGTTATATCTAGAGATTATACGGTACCAATTTCTAGGTTTCTTGCACAAGTCATTTCCTGTTGCTAGAGTAATAAATAAAACCTATGAATTGTTTTGAAGTGATGTTGTTTGGTTAATCTGTGACTTTATGCAACATTGTAGAATACTTTCTTCACCAACATATATTTTTCATTTCTTTCCCCCTTTTTAGGAATATTTATTGGAGCAATTAATTATGGCTTGTATCACAATTGATTTTCTTGTATAAAATTATAACTATCCAGCAAAATGTGATGTCATTTAATCATAAAGTATTTCTTGAGTAGTAGCTAATGACTGTATAAAGTAAAAGAGAATTTATACACTCTATGGTTATTGGAAATAATCCATAGAATTACCGCATAAAATATCAAAAACTCTAAGGATATGAACAAGAAATTTCATGTATCCTATAAAATTTCAGTATGCTTTGAGAAATTTGCAGAATTTTTTTTTTCTTCTTTTCATCAGTTCATACTCTTTCCTGAATGATTTTCTGTATCACCTAATAACTTTTACTTTTCACTCTTTTTTTGGCTTTCCCCCTCTCATTGCTTCCATATTCTTATTGATGATGATAGATCTGGAACACCTTACAATTACTATTTTCTGGTCTCTTTCCTCTTAATCATTGTATCTAACAATAAAAGTGCTGATTTTGCCTATATTTGAAGGAACTGTACCTCTTCCGTGGTCCAACAGGATTAAGATTGCCCTTGGTGCAGCAAAAGGATTGGCCTTCCTCCATAATGGTCCCGAACCAGTCATTTATAGAGATTTTAAAACATCTAACATCTTGCTTGATACGGTATGTGGTTACTGAAATAAGGTTTTGAGAAGCTTTTGTTGTTTTTTTGGATTACATATTGACAGAGTGTTTTATTAGGAGTATAATGCGAAGCTTTCAGATTTTGGTCTAGCAAAAGCAGGGCCTCAAGGAGACAAAACACATGTTTCTACCAGGGTAGTTGGAACTTATGGTTATGCTGCTCCAGAATATGTCATGACAGGTAAGAATGTAGCAGTAGCTAGCTTGAAAGGACAAGAAAACTCTTTAGTATCCAATACAGAACAAGAGCTTCTGTAAATGTTGTGCTAATAGTTGTATCATGGATTTCAATTTCTGCTACGAAGCGGCATATTATGTAAAGGCAGCACATGCCAATCATTCCAAAAGGCATTTGAATCATATGCTGAGCTGCAATGGGTATCATGTCAAGATAATTGAATTGTTTCTCTGTTTGGATATCTCATTTTAACTTCAATACTTCCAACATTGGCAACACACATATGTGATCTTTGAGATAAGTTGCTTACTAGTTACTAGTAAGCAAGAATAGTTAACTGTGATGATACCTATTGACTTATTTCTAGTGTCATGGACAAGTAAGAGCCTGCAAAGGGCATCAAAATGCTCAGACTTGTTAACATTCTGATGATTTCATCCCATGCTCATCTATCCAGGCACCACAATATGGTGTAGATGGCTTTCTAAGACCTATGAGGACTAACCAATTGTGTTTCTTGTTTTTTTTTTTTTTTTTTTTTTTTTTTTTTTTTTTTTTTACCAGGACACTTGACAGCTAAAAGTGATGTTTATAGTTTTGGAGTTGTGTTACTTGAGATATTAACAGGAAGAAGATCAATGGACAAGAAGCGCCCGAGTGGGGAACAAAATCTTGTTTCATGGGCTAGGCCATACTTAGCTGACAAGCGAAAACTGTTCCAACTCGTGGATCCTCGCCTTGAACTAAATTATTCTCTAAAAGGAGTGCAGAAGATTTCCCAGTTAGCTTATAATTGCCTTAGTAGAGACCCCAAATCCCGTCCTAACATGGATGAAGTTGTGAAGGCTCTGACTCCATTGCAGGATCTTAATGACCTTGCAATCTTGTCTTATCACTCTCGCTTGTCTCAACAAGGGAGACGGAAGAAGAAAGATGGAACTCCACAGTTCACATACACACAATCCAAGAGCATGAGGGCTTCTCCCTTGAATACCGGCAAGCAGCGGCGATGATGGGAAGTGATCCTCTTCTTTATTGCTGGCTCAATCATTGATTGAAACCAAGGTTGGAATGCCTCCTATGTTGATGTTGTTGTTGTTGTTGTTGTTGTTGTAGTTGTTGTGTGGAGATGGACATTTCAAGCTTATATAATTTTTGGGTGTTTAAAATATGTTAGGGCCAGAACAATGAGGGAAGAGTGATGATACATTAATTTTATTTGGGCTCTTTTATTAGAGAGCTAACCATCATTATGGAAAGAAACTTGTCATTTGCATTTGCTAATGCTGTAATTGAGAATTCCCCTATATGTATATGAAAGGCCTCACATCTCAGAAAGTCTTTTGCAGCAACCTGAATCAATTGCGTTTGTCAGTGGCAATAACATTTTGCTACTTTAGTTGCCAGATTTTTATGCTTTATTTAAAATATATGGAACCAGATCATACTTCTAGTGTACACAAAAATTTGCTTGCTACTATTAGTATTTTATATCTTCAGCAACATTTTTAATCGTAATACGTATTATTTGTTAGGAAATTAAGGCCACTTTGCAAGATAACGTTAAGTTGTTCAAGATCTTTTATTGTTGGGACACATATATCCGATCCTATATTCTAATTGGGTAATGTTAAAAATAACTATCCATCCGAATCAGTATATATACTTGATACCAACATAGAGAGCATATTCTTTATGCATAGCATAATTGATGTCTGTGGAGTGTATTCTGTTAATATCTGTCTTCCTTGATAATTTGAATTGGGAAAAGGAATCTGAATTTGCTTTAATTTATTCGTTTATGTAAGAAAGGTAGTCACAAAGTTTCCTTTTGATATCAAAGCAGCAATTATTTATGGAATCTGCTTACCGTCAGTAATTGAAACTTATGCCATTTCTAGCATCAATCATGCTGTAATCTTTCGTAAGCTCCCACCATTCCTTTCCAAGATGCCTAACATGAGAGAATAGGCTTCTGTTTTTTTTTTTTTTTTTTTTTTTTTTTTTTTTTTTTTTAATGAGAACATGATTAGGCTTTTTTTCTTTTCATTGATTTGACATATTATAGATACAAGTGTCTCGACCAAATTGAGATATTTTGATAGGCCATGTTGCCCCCATCTCTATAGTTTTGTCACATGCAAGTCATCCATTGCTCAAATTAGAAAATCTAAGTTAAAATTTCGAGGCTTATTATTGAGGAATTCACCTTGGTAATGATATGGGATTTGAATTTATGATTATGCATCTAATGCTACCCAGTAACCACACATTGCTAAACTTCTCATAGAACAATTTAAAGAACAATTTAGCCATTCAAACTTTGTACCAACGAAAAAATTCAATTAAACTAGAAGAGTGGTGATAGCAAGAATCAAACTTTTATTCTTGGCCCAAGAAGTTTTGAAACACAATGCTCTTGCAATTTCAAGTTAAGTGCACACCCTTTTTAATCAATCTTTTGGTTAATCCATATTTATACTCTACATAGTGTCCACCACAAAGTGGATCATGGAGATGTTTGTTTTTTGGTAAAAGAAATGGAGACATCTCTGTACTCCTCAACCGTGTACTTGGTAGCAAGATTATTTCAGTTACAACATACAATATTTACCTCAGCAAGATTAGAAATATGGGACAGGACGCATGCTTGGTGAAAAACAGGTAAACATCCTCGTTAACTGGGGACAAATGAATAGTACAATGGCAACCCAGTCACTGTTCTGGGACCTGCCAAAAGTCTGTGTTATGTATCTTTATTATAGTTGTTAAAGCTACACTTACAAAGCCAATTTATTTCCCTGCAAGAAAGAAAACCCAAACCCAGTGAGTGAATACCATAACGTGACGAGAAGCTAGAAAAGTAAAAGGCAGAAAACCAGCAATAATGCCTTCTCAGTGGTTACTTAGGTGGCGACGGAAACCTTTCTCTCCCCTTATTATACCAGCATGTGCATATCCAAGATAGTGGCAAGAAGATTCAGTGGGCAATTATTTAACATGTTGGTACTCAAATCAGAAGTAGCTAGCCATGGCTTAAGACCAAAACACATGACCTAATCAATATCCCAACAGCATGCATATTAATATTATTATTATCATTCAAATATTGGACAAAATATCTTGCTTATATTATTGGAAAAGACCCCAGTCTCCTATCGGTTAGAGATAATATTAAGATAAAGTATATAAGTGGAGATACTCCTCATCCCTTGAACTAACTATTAGGGTTGAGTTAGGTCTATAACTCACATTTTAAGTTGGTACCCTAGATTCATTAACGAGTCACCTATCATAAGTTTTAAGCATAAGAGAGTGTATTGGGAAAGACCCAAGTCCCACATCGGCTAAAATATATATTTCACCTTATCTTATCTTGTCACTATTAAGATAAACCAAAATCCAATGTACGGTCCATTTTTAACACCATACGGTCCTTCAGGGAAACAAAAAAATTAGGCATTAATTAAATACAGTTAGCTAGGGGGGTTTGGACCTGGAAGCAGTGTGAGAGACCTAACCTAACACAGCAATCAAACACACGATGGAAAAAGTGTAACATAATGATACCAGATTCCACCCCTTGCTTTTCTGAAACAATGAGCGTCTGGTTATATGGTTCAATGGGCAAAACTCCTTATCTATTATTACTGTTCTTTCTTTTTTCCCCCTTTAAGAAAAAAGTGTCAGAATAGTGCATCATTTCTTTGTTCTTGTAAGATAGTCCATATCCTCTAGTACGTACTACAGAGATGAAATACGGTACCAGTTTTTGAAAAAATAAAAGATCTATGTTTATTGATGTTTAGTTCCCGGAAAGTTCATTGGAATCTTATCATTTTGAACCAAAATTAGACCCTCTCTGTCATGCATGATTAAGACTTTCTGCAAATAACTTACAAAGTAAATGGCAGCAACCTTCATGTTTTGGGTCTATCTTATTCCTATCAGTAAAAACTATGCTACACCATAATATATAATCAAATCATTTATGAGCTTCAATATGATCAGGTTAACTTTCAGGATGATTAATTATTCGTATAGGGTTTGAATTGAATTGAGTTTTAACAGCAGGAACAATTAAAATTTATTATATTTTGAGCCAAACTCTAGATATTCAAATATAAGGTGATCGATCATCTTTTATATAAATTCCAAACTCAGACCAGCCACATTCTTTTTTCTTGAAGGAGCTATGCCATTCTTCATTGCTAATCGGAAGAACTCGTCATCAACTTGTAAATATTCTCAACTATGGGCCTGTAGTTCTGTATCAGCAAAAATTTGTGATTATGGCTGCGTTGGAATAACAGAGCAGATGGAGTGAAAGTTCCTTTTGTACACTTCACAAATCACAAATTACAGTTATAAATTAAACTTGAAAGGTCTTAATGGAATTATTTAATAACTATAATTTGTTTAATGATAAATTTTTGTGGGTAGAATGAAAGTAATTTTAAAGTATCTTGAATTGGGTGCAACTATATGGTAGAATTGTTTAATGATATTTTTTGTTGCTCGTACAATACTTCATGGAATTTAAATTTTTTAAAATTTTATCTTTAATAGTAATATAATTCTTAAAAACTTAAAATACATTCTATATATATGATTATTTCGCAACTCTTAAAAACAGTTACAAACTGTTGCTTGTGTAAGTAACTTTTCTGTCACGTCAATTATTCTGATGGTGAGTCGTTAGCTAGAATATATAAAATTAAAAGTGGTTTTTAATTAACTTTAAAATCTCATTGGAGATGTAAATTCAAATCTTACAAAAAATTAGGTACTTCAAAAACATTATTTAAAAAACATTTTAAGAACTTACATTTTTTGTTTTAAAAGGAATCAAACATAATTAATCTACAAGAAATTCTATACTACCCTAAAAAATTTAAGAGTTTGGTACTGTTAGAAACTCTTTAATTCTCCCTCTCTTTAAGCTCTTGATGTACCCAAACTCATGTAACTACTAACTTAAAAATGATTATACCAAAACTCTTAAATTTATCCGATAACACATCAATCTCTTAATTTGCTTTAATATCTACCATTTCAATTCTATAATGAACCAAAAATAAAGTAGAAAAGTAAAAACATAACTAAATACTTTACCCATTATTTACTATATTTAACCTCTAATTATATTTTTTTTCTTGGTAAAAGATCGGGGTTAGAGGGCCCTCAAGAAAACCACGAGAAAAATGAACAGTAGCTACATCAACTAAACTAAAGTAGCCAAGTTTTTAATTATAAAAAAGGAACATAATTAAAAACATGACCATGAATGTGAATATTGAGACCTGTTCCGATAGAAGGTCTGCTACTTGGTTTGTTATATTTAACTTCTAAATTGTAGTTTTAAAAAAGTAGCTAATAGCATATAAAAATAATAATAAACATAGACAAATTACCTCATAAACAAAAACATATTTCAGAGATTTTTTTTTTTTTAAAATTCAAAGTAGTTGAATGGGGAAGAGCACCCTAATCCTATCAAACAGGACGCGAATGACATGTTGGCCTATGAGCCCCACAAATAATTTCACTTATTAATTGTAAGTTGTAACTATTTAATTAGCTCTTAAATACTAGAAAATCTCCCTCAAAAGAGTTGCTTATCAATGGAGAAAAGTGGCTTTAGAAGGATTTGAGTCCACACACGGCCCACTAAGAATGTAAAATTTGTATTTGATTCTTTACTACCTGAGTCAATTAGCTACTACAGGGAATTTAACTTACGCAATATAATCAACTCAAATTGTGTATTTATACCGAGACTAAAACCATGTGTAAATTAAAAAATTCATTTTTGTTTGTAGTAGTCTGATTAAAGAAGAAAAGATAGAGTGTATGCGTATGATTAAATTCTGTTATGTATCCTGAAATTATATAAACTTATAAGAATTTAAGAGTTAGCTTTAGACTGAGTACAAATTGGGATATTTCTGAGTTAAACTTATAAGTATTGTACATTTGTGGTGTAGATTATACTGAGTAATTTGACTTCTTTGTTTTATTTTTTTTTTTAAAAAAAAAAAACAACAATGGATGCGTATTAGCGTATCTATATATTTACGTATTTAAAATAGATGATGAATTTTGTTATAAATTAAAACATTATTTTATGGAGTAAATTTTCGAATTCTAAATGATGATATATATTCTCCAATTTATAATTTATACAAAATATTAAAAGAAACCAATTTGTTAGCACTCTCCAGTTGTTTGAAGACATAATTTGACAATGGGTCGTTCTATCAATAATCAACAAAGGTGTACAAAGTTTAAATTATTAGTGAGACACAACTTTATTACTTATTATAAAAGCATATATAAAATAACACTTCAATTTTTTTTAAAAAAAAAACAATAGAAATAGGATTTTTTTTTCTTCGCTTCATTTTTTAACCATTTAAGATCATGGTACATAGTGAATAAAAAATAATTGATTTTCTCATTTTTATTAAAATTATTCATAATTAAAATTATTAATTAATATCATCTTAAAATTTAAAATACAGATAAATAAAAAATATTTAAAAATGATATATAAAAAATAAATAATATTACTTATGTCTCATAATATTTATTTTTTAAGATAAGTATTTTTTATAGAAAAAACTTTAAATATTATTTATTTAGTTTTAGTAAAATTATCAGAAAAATCAATAAATTATCATGATAATTTGTGATTAAAAAATATTATAAAAACTCTACATACTATTAGTACTCAAGTTCCGAACTCAAGGGCTTCAAACTTGAAAGTGTAAACGCTGCGCTTAATGTGTGTCCAACTGTCATTCATGTCCATGAATGATTACTAGTCTCCCCTAAAGCCAACATACATCCCTTCAGCCACACTTGAGAGACTCAAAACATGGAGACTTTGCCATAATACCACTTATTATAAGATCAATCATTTATCATTAGCTCCAAAGTAGGCTCCTGCAGGAGCTTTATATATTTGCACTGCACACAACCTCAATATTGTGTAACGAATCTAATAAAGAGTAATTGATTTTTGGTCTCCCTAAAAACCAACAGTTCTTTTCATTTTCAAATTAATTTGCCTAAACCAACTCTATTAAAACATATTAATACTGTGCTTAGTTCAACTTAAACAGTGGCTAAAATCAATCATCAAACAGCAATGTTGTTATGTTTAAAGGTACTGTTTTTCACACATGCATTACAGACCCAGATCTTTATAACAAATATTAAATATTAAATTAAGAAAATAAAAAACAAAAAACTTTTTGACTAAAATTGAAGATTATTGGTTTTGTATACAGTTTTTGTATCCCACTGATTTGTATTAACAAGCATTTCCTATCGTCAAATTACTATAAAAGGGTTTACTTTGGAAGTTGATAAACAATGGGTCGCGTCCATATTCTTTTATTCCATCTTTCTCAATCTAACTACATTTTCTCAATCTTAATATGTAAAAATACGATGACTACAAAAGTCTGTTTCTTTGAGTACGTACAAATGGAAGTGACAATGAAAATGAAAATGAAATTGCATATATATAGTAATTAACAGTGTATTCCAACTTTTGGTCTTTAATTAACCAAACATGCATATATATAGCTTCAAACTATATGTTATTGAGCAGAAATTCATAGACAGTAGTGTCTAATTAAATACTGATTAAACCTTCGTAGTTAACCCAAGAATAAGGAAGGAAAGAAAAACGGATCATGAATATCTGGACATGGTATATTAGTATATACACTATACATATGCATGGCTACACTAAACAGATCGAGATCACTTCCCCCATTTGACTTGTGTCTCATACTTTATGTCGTCAGATCACCTTCATATCAATGTAGATGAGAAGAGACAAACACACACATATAGATGCAATAAATTTTGGTTTGTGATTTCATACTCAAAATCAAACCAGAATAAACAGCATCAAGTGAGAGAGAGAGAGAGAGAGAGAGAGAGAGAGAGAGAGAGAGCATATATGAAAGTGTACTTACCTGTGTGCCATGAGAAAGAAAGTGATCTATATACATGTATCGCAATTCCTATTGCACTTGAGCTTGAGCTTCTATGGATTCGCTGGTAGCACCAACTAAGATTGGTCGAAGAGGGAAATGTTTGTTATGACAAGATCAATCAAAATTAATTATTATTTCACAAGAGAATCTGATGAGTTGGGATGAGTTGGCCGGAAAGCAACCAGGGGGGGGGGCTCATCAATGATAAAGTGATATTGGCGCGGCTCAATCTGAGATCGTATTTTACTGCTTCTACATGTAAATCCGTCTTCGGATTGAACCTCACCAACATCGCTTTCTCTGCTTCCCATATCCCAAACATTTTCATCATCATCATCATATTCTCTATAAAAGATGAAAAACATTTGCACAAAACACAAGTTGATCCGAGCAATGATGTGATATTAGTCCACTATGGATATGAATATGATCACTTATTCAAGATACATTTTAGAACTACACATTAGAGGGGGTTAATGAAAATTTTCAAGTGGTTTCCATGGATAGCTCTCTCTAGCTAGCTAATGGCCTATCTACCAAAAAGGAAGAAAAAGGCGTTTCAACATTAAACAATATCCCCTATGGTCCCCTTATGCACCTAATCACAATTATTGAATGTCCTTGTTGTAAGTAAAGCATGAATAAGAAATGCGACCATGTTGGTGGAGCTGGAGGAAGAAGGCAGTGATATAAGGTTGGTTGATGTGTTTAGGAACATCACTATACTAACCACACAAATTTAAATACTTGATGATGGGAGTCACTATAAATGCATTCAGGTGCAACTATATATGCGCTAGCTGCATACCTAGATGAAAACTAATAAAGTGGAAAGCACAAAACCCATAAATAGATTTATATTCCTAGCAAACATAAGTGGGTTCTAAACATACTAAATCATGGGTAGATGTAGATAAAAAACTGGAAATATAATAGACAAAAGACTACCAAGGCATTTTTTTTTGGTAATTAATTTGTCAATATATGTACCCAACATACAGCTTGAACATTACTTATAGTTGTAATCCACACTAACAACACACGTTGATGGGGATCAGGTGGAGGGTTTCTTTCTTTTCTAAGAATGAGTGCTACTCATTAACTAGGTTTAGAGATGCCTAAATAAAACATATATTAATGCATGGCTTCCAAAATAAAAATTAAAAAAAGGAATGGTTTAGTAATGAATGATATATATGACTAACCAAATGAAATGTAGGAGGAATTCAAATTAATACTTGAATTCTATGAATAGAGAGGAAGAGATCAGGGAGAGAAGGGTAGAAGATATGAGAGGTTGAAGTGAGGATATAGAAGCAGAGAATGTATATACTGGTAGGTTTTGCCTCGGGATGGGAAGGTGAAGAAGGTGAGTGGAATGATGTCAAGGGGGAGCAACACTTACTTTAGGGTTTGTCATGCTTAGTTCGCACTCAATAAAATCAAGCTCTTCTGTCTTTGCGCATGCACCTGAAATATTCTTCACACACACACACAAATGAAAACACATCCCAAACAACTCTTTTAATTGTGCCCTTTCTTTCTAGCATTAATTATTGTTTTTAACTAGGACCCTTTTAGATCATGCTCGCATTTGATTATGCTTTTAGCAAGAGAGAATAAGATAGTTGGCTTATATATGTACCCTGGCTGGAGGAACAAATCATGGTTTCCTAAAAATATCCACCCACAAGACTACTATACCATATTTAAATGAGTAATTATAAATCAAATTGAACTCCTTTCTAATTATATTTGATCAATGTCGTATATAGTCTTACATTTCTTTTAAAAATATATAAACTAATTATCTCGTGTTAATTTCATGCATATGATCTTGAATCCCATAGGTCCTAAAATATATGAGTTGCATCTTGCATGACACATCCCTTTGGAGTTTTAATGACCAATCTCTCTCTGCCATACAATATCTGCAACATGGTACAATATTTGGTAAGGAACATGGATTAATATAAGTAGTACATGTTATTAGAAATCTGAGTTAGTAGAGATATTATAAAAGTAATTACTATGTGGTCAAATTGTGTGTTGTGTTGGTGGGAAGAGAGAGAAAGAGATGAACATAGATTGGGAACAGAGTGCAGAATGTCAGCGAAGGGATTTGTCTTGAAAGAAGTTTGGGAACGTATAGAGTTTGCAATCTTTCATACAAAGACACACAAGAAACAAGCAAAAAAGCGCGCGGGGACACCGGCGCCAAAGCGGGCCTGCCTTGAGCCTGCACTAGGAGACACTCTCCTTGGTTTTTGCTTACAACTTTCTTTCTCTTTTTCTTTCATTTCTGATTGTCTTCCTTTCTTTACATATATTCTTCCGTCCATTTGAAGGTTTTGGGAAGTGTAAAAGACCCTTTTCTAAAAGAAAATTCGCTTGCTAGTACACTCCCAGTTTTTGTACGAGGTAAAACAAGGATTAAGATAGAATTAAAAAATAATAGGATGAGCAAAATGTAGATAATGCATGCATTAAGAATGTTTCGCCTATTTCATTACAAATTAATTATCTTGATATAGTAAGTTTTTAAATATAGTTACTTTATTTTTTCTTCTTGGATTAGAATTTACTGATGACCCTTAACCTATTGGTCAGAAACTAGTTTTGATCATGATGTGTGACTGCTGTTGGGATTTTTTTTTTTTTGATATAGTAAAAATCAAACACAAATTCTACTATTAAATAGATAATGAAATTTTATATGATTAGATTAATCTATTGGATTATTATAATTACATTATAAGTTATATCAGAAATTGTTCTTAATTTTCTCTTCTCATGTGCTGTGTATACATTTGAAGGTGTTAAATGATCATTATTCTTGAAAGAATCTCCTGTATCTCTCTCTCATGATTTGTGGCGATAAGTTCGCGTGCCAGTGGCCAAACATGCATATTCCCCCACTCCTTAAACCATTGCCATTTCTCATTTCTTTCCTCACCAGATCCTAGGACTTTCCATTCCAACTCCTCTTGAGGTACCTAGCTAGCTCATGAACTCTTGGGGCTTTCGAACATTTCATTTCTTTCTTATATAAGTACACTTAAAATTCTAGCCTCGTGCATGGTTGAAGTGGCAAAAGTGCAGGGGAAACAAAAATTCCTCAATGGTCAGAGGTCAGAAAAGAATATGCTGCTATTTTAAGTCTTTCAATTCTATTTGATCAAAAGGTGGACATTGGACAAGGACACCACCCATTTTCTTATTATAATTGGGATTTCTAAATGCTTCGCGGGGACGTGTTGGCCCTCCTCTAATGAGGAAAGCTAACATGCTTTCTCAAGTGTTACTGTTCAAAGGAATATTTCAGTCACTATATATATGCTTTTGTATATTTTAAAAGTATAAATATACTTTTCCTTGTTATGATGCTGTTCTCTTGTAACTTTGACTATTTCTGTTTGGTAAGTTTTTCTTTTTCGTTTGGAGGGAAATTTTCATTATTTTAATAATAAATTTATTTATGCCTTATTTTTTCTTTCTAATATTTTTTAAAAGATTATTAAATGACAAGGAATAATATATTTTTTTCACTGGGCAAAGAATAATGTTATTTACATATATTATTTCTCACATATTTACCATTTAATTATGAGTAGTTTTATCTCATTTTTTTTATTTATATCCTTGATAGTGCATGAATTATTAATTTATTTTTTAAAAAAGGAAGTAAAAAGTTGAATATGAGGGACAACCGTAACTAAGGAACTTTTTATCTTAGTGTAAAAAACTTAATTATAAGAACTATAGGTAGTAGAAAGAGCAAGATCTCGGGGGTCAAATATCTTGTCATTAAATGAAGGGATGAAGAGAATCAAATGAAGAGATTGCATCGAGAAAAGGTAAAAGGAAACTAATAAAGAAGTTACCGGGCGTTAGGAATGTGACGGGTAAATGTTTCAGTTATGCATGGCAATCAAGTCAATATTAGTTGTCTGTTTGCGAAGACAGTAAAGACACACGAACTCTAGTTGCTTCCCCTTCCTTGTCCTCTCTCAGTTATCATGCATTATTTCATTTTCATGTGGGGTGTGTGTGGACTCTCTCTCTCTCTCTCTGTTCATTCACACATGCATGAAGTGGTAGTACTATATATAATAACACCACTTGCTCTTCCTCCTCTTAACCATGCATGGATATATTGTGACTGGTAGAAGATTTTCTAAACTAATTCGGAAGAGGAATTAAACTCTAATTTGAAAGATAAGTACATTTTTGTTTAATTCCTGGGTTGGCTAGAGATGATAGGTGGATATACTGTCTACATAAATTAATTATGTACAACGTACGCTGGCATCTATCTATCCAATAGTTTACACAAACGGAATTTTGAGGGTTATAAGTTTGAACACACACACACACGTTCTTTAAAATAAAATTAATTTAAGCAGGAGCTGATGAATTCTAATTAATGCCAGAAGCTGGACTGAACCATCTTCTATTTTAGAAGAAAATAGATATATACGATCGCAATGACGTTAGTATCCTTTTCCAATCTGCTGTCAAGAGTGCTCTAGACCTCATCCGAAGGCACCTTACAAGTTATGCTTTAAAAAAAATATATTACATCTGAAATTATAATTTTATGTAAAATAGGATGTCATTTTAAATAGTAATTTATTTTGAAATGAATTATATAAAACAGCTTTAGCACAGCATATCAAAATATATTCATTTTGTTTAAATTTTAAGTAAACTCAATTTTAACTTGGTGCTAGTCGGATCATATGGCTATCTTCACAAAATAAATTTAATAACAATATAATAACTCAAATATTGTAAATCATCAAATCCACTTAAACCCAATTTATCAGATCATTGTAATCTATTAACTAATTTTAAGATGTTAATTTCAATCAGTTTATTTGAAAGTAATTATCATGTAAGTACTTAAATATAAGTTATAAGTTTTTATATGTTTTTTTTTATAACTTTTGTATACATATTTTTATAAGTTATTTCAAATACATATATATACAAGCAATTGTGTCATAAGATAAAGTTCAAATAAGTTATGGATAAGTTCTTCTAAATTGTGTGGTTTATTTTTTTCTTTTTTTTAATGAAATTATATCATGTACAAATTTACAAAAAAAAAAATGGAACTTTTTAATAAAAATAAAAGTAAAAATTTTTTAGATATGTTTATTTAAGAGAACCTCTCTTTTTCTATCCCTAAATTCAAAAACATATTATTAAATGGGTTTTAAAAATTATATAATCATTAAATATTTTTAAGTTTAATTTTAAAATTCTCATCATTTAACTTTATCTTAAAAATAAACTTTTGCTTTTAATCTGAAAGGGGAGAAAAAAAAAAAAGAGTCAAGCTAAACACTATTCTAAGTACTTGATAGCCCACATCCCGCGCAAGAATTCTATTGCATGGAAAGTCACCATGACCCAGAAAGCAAATGATTTCTGTTTGTTTAAGGCCCATATGGCCTTATTGACCATAATTGCATGTGATGATAGTGGCAAAGTTCTGTCAACTTTCACTATCCAGTAGATCGAGCAAAAAATTGTTTGAATCTAACAATCTGTTATTAATTGAAGCAATTAGAAACAGAGAAAATAAATAGGCGTAACTCATTTGACATTACACATTGAGTTTATAAAGAATAATATGAGTTTAATTCTCCCAAAATACACTTTTAAAAATAAATGAAAAAAGTTAAATATATGACTTAGTCTCACTCGATAATTAATCTAAACGACAAACAAATATACACCACCCTTCAAATGAAAATATTGAACTTTTGGTGATACATGTAGCCTTCAAATGTTATAGAATAGTTAGTTCTCTATGCAACCCTCCCTCAACCCTCCCTTACTCCACTAATGATCATATAGGTTGAGTTGACCTAATATAATCAATTAGGATCTTTCAACCACCACCATCTATCATGTATGTTATGAAATTCCTTCTTATTTTTCCTGTAGCTCTCTTCTTCAAAAGATCCTCCCAAACAAAATAAGGCCTTTTCCACCACAATTTTCATTTCCATACCCCTTCTTTCTACACTCCAATATTTTGAAGAGAACATTTTTGTTGCAAAAATAGGACAAATAATCTAGGATAAGTTGAAGCAAGGTTTTGTCTTTTAGTCAAGTGTCATGCCAAAATCGAGTCTTTCCATCACTATTTATCCTCCGCTTAGTACTTCAAGCAAATCATTTTGTCTAGTCTTGATGTCCATAACAAATGAAATATTATATATTAATCATTTAATTTGGAGTTTAGTTATATTTAAGGTTTATTATCATTTTTCGAGGGTGTAATATGTGTAGATCAAACTCAAACTATTAGTATCCCTTAATTCATTAAAAACATTCAGTTAAGTTTCTTAAAAAATTTATCATGCAATTAAATTTCGTAATTTTCAAAATTTACCTAATTGAATCCTTTTCGTAAGATCTATTAAATATATGGACAGAAAAGTCATAAATGGACACTTTGGATATTTATTTATGATTTTTAATGATGTATGCATTTAGTGACGGTTAAAAATCATTACTATATTTATTATTATTTTTAAAAAATGAAAAAAAAATCCAATAACACAAACAGAAAAGAGAGGTTTATAGCACCCAACAAAATAGTTAAGTGGTTTATCATAAAAAAAAAATCAATTTGTGTTTAAAAAAATAGTTTTCAATCATAAAAATCAAAATAACTTCTACCAAATCCGAATAGCATAATATGGAGAACAAGTGAACATTTGAATGAAATGGACATTGGGACACGACGAGATCTAAGTTTGAGACTTGGACATTGGCACGTCGACGGAGATGGCGAAGCAGATGCACATGAAAAGAGGGGTCATTTTTGGTAACGTTGTGGTGGGCTCCAGGGTCAGACTTGGGATCGGGTCGGGGCGACGCTATGGCGTCCATTAGGTCAAATCTGGTTTGTGTGTTTCGGGACGACAGTATGTGTCCATGATTTAGGGTTCTCGAAGACCCTTGTTGCATATATGGAGTGACACCAACAACATAAGCATTTGTGATCCGTCGTCAAAGAGATTTATGATATGATCTTGAGTAGCTTTTGGGTACTCATTTGAAATTGTGTGATGATTTTTTGGTTTACGTTGTTCATAATTTTTGGATTTTTTTAAATAATAATAATTATAGTGGCGATTTAATCCGGCCACTATATGTATACATCATTGAAAAACATAAATAAATAAATTCCATGTGCCACATATGATTTTTCTATCCATCAATTTAACATAGATACAAAGGAGCCAATTGGATAAATTTGAAAATTAAGAGACCCAATTGCATAATAAAAAAATTAAATGATCTAATTAAACACTTATAATAAATTAAGGGATCAAATTAAATATTAAATCATAAATATTGAATTGTAAAATATCTTTAACCAAAATTAAATTCATGATCCAATAAATTTTTATGCGTATATCAACTAGAAACTATGATGATGTAACAGAAGTTTCTTAGTAGGCGCAAAGGCGGTGGTGAATGGGAAGGGCGAAGGAGAAGAAAAGAAAGTTCAAGAATTTAGGAATCAAGAACGCTGGGCCGGTGGACCCCAAAGGAAAAACAAATTATTGCTAGGAAAAGAAATCCATACATCGCAGCCGTTTATTTCGGATGCTTCAACCATCCAACGGTGCAGATTCCGAGAAGCGAATTTCGTACCCGCGTCGAAGACAAACGAGTAACAAACGTCACGTTTCTCTCCATTCTGTTCATTTTCCCGCACCACGGATATTTCCTTCGCTACGAAGATATTCCTCTCTTTCTTTCTCATAGTTTTCAGTTTTCTGCGAAATCGCCGATGCTAGAATCGGAGCTTCACGATTTATCCGACGACGCCGATTACGCCGCGTCGCAGCAACAAGTAAGAGTGTCGCCCTTTTTTCACTTCGTAATTTCCAGTGACCTTTTGGTTCCTTCGAGCAAATTGCGTGTCAATTAGGGTTTCCGCGATTCAATTGAATACTCCAACCTTTTACTTTTTTTAATATTTAATTTGACTGACTTTGCGATTATTATTATTATTATTGGGATTAGGGATCTGCTAGCGTGATGTTGCGGAGTGACAGTGCCAAACAGAGCTCCCCTCGGGACGGTGCTGAAATTGTATTTTCGAAGGACAATGTTGCAATTCATCCAACTCAATTTGCGTCTGAAAGAATCAGTGGAAGACTGAAATTGATTAAGCAAAGCTCGTCCTTGTTTATGGTAATCGTTGGTTGGTTCTTTTCGTTACTTTTTGGTTGCCAGTGTTTTATTGTTTATGCTTTTTGCATGTAGACTTGGATACCTTACAAAGCGCATAGTTCAGAGGCCGGGCTGTCTGATAAAGGTAGTTTACATTCTGGACGACTTTACTGCCTTGCGCAATATGTTCTATATTCTGAATTTTCTTCTGTTTTCTTGTTTAGACAGAAACCTGTATACCATAAGGGCGGTGCCCTTCACTGACATCAGGTCCATCCGGAGGCATAATCCTGCTCTTGGGTGGCAATATGTCATTGTTGTTCTATCATCAGGTGAATTTCTGCTGATGAAATAGTGAGTTTGTTATTTATTATGTTTTTTAGATCATTGTTTTGTTCTCTATCGGTCTATCCTGCTGTCTATAAACCTGGTAGTTTATTATTTTTGTGTATTTAAATCTCCATGTGATTTACTGTGATGCATGAACGTAGGAATAGAATAACTATTGAATAGCTTAGGAAAAGGGTACTGCAAGATACTTGTAATTTGATAGTTGAAAAATAAGATTTATAGTATTTAAAAATTGTTATTAAAAATATTTAAAAAATGACAGATTTTCCTTTTTAGTCATAGTAGTCAATACTCAATAGCGCTATAGCAAGATAGCCGAGCAAAGTTGCCCTGGGTCGCTCTGGGATTCAAATAGTGAAACCGTCAGAGTGGTTTTCAATAGTGCCCCTAGCATCCAAAATAGCAGCGCTACCATGATATAGGCTTCAAACCTAGCTGCTGCTGCACTTAATTGCTGGCTGTATGGTTTCTCTTTGAAGGTCTATTAATATTATGGCTCATTAGTGATGTGATCTCTGTTAAATATATCTAGTTGTAGTATTTTAAAGTATTCTGTATAACAATGATTTTGGAAAATAAGATGTTTGTGTTTGTTTGGAGACTCTATTTATATCTCTGGCAGCTCTAGATATTTGACTCAGTCTATACCTTAAATTCTGTGTTCTACAATTCAATCTTGTGTGAATAAAATTTTGCAGGACTTGCTTATCCTCCATTATATTTTTATAGTGGAGGAGTCAAAGAATTCCTTGCTACAATAAAGCAACATGTTCTTCTTGTGAGGTTAGCCTCAGATTGCATGCCCTTACTATTATTTTTTAATTTTCTTTTTGGCTTATTAATAATGCAATAACCAATCTTTTGTAGCTAGTTGTTGCCACTGCTTTTGTTTCTGTGAATTTATAAATAGTATTTTTGTTTCACTGTGTTGTGTGTACGAAATTGATGAACCTACGTATTATTTGATTGTCAGCAAAATGATTTTTATATGACATCACTATGCATTATGTGCAAGACTTGACCATTCTTAGTTTTGAGCAAGTGATCAGGTGTGTGCCACATGCATGACATCCTTATAAGCACAGTGTTTTTGAAATGATAGAGAATCATCATCATGCCTATGTTTTATGCATGCGGACTGAGACTGTATTTAGTATTTACAGATACACACTAGCCTTTTCCTCCTTTATGTGCATCAAGATCACTCTTTATTGCTGGCATGATTCCAATAGAACATTTACACTTAGAGATTCATGATCATGTTTATTGCATCAAGAAAAAATACATAATTTGCAGCACATCTATCATATTTTAGTCTTTTTTTTTTTTTTTTTTTTTGTAAATTTGTTATCATAATCTTATTTGCATGCCAAATGTATGCATATGTTAAATGCTAAATATCTCTTTTTCATTTCTTGTTGTGCTGCATTTCAGATCTGAAGAAGATGCCAATGTATTCCTTGTGAATGATTTTCAGAATACACTGCAGGTATGAGTGGTGTGATATTCAAGTAATTTGTTTGTTTTTTACAACCGAATCATAGATTCATACTATCCTTTGTGGAGGAAAATATTTCCAAAGAAGGAGGAAAATTTACATCACTGGTGATAGAAGACCATGAGTAACTTGTTCGTCTTTTGTTTTCGTAGTCCAAATGTTATACTTGTTCTTCTAGCTAGAAAGATGAGAAGAATGAAAATGCTTACAACTTAAATTCCCTTCAGGTCTCTAAAGTTTCTCTTGTTATTATGCCATTTTAATTGCGCTGCTAAATTCTCTAAATGCTTGGGTTGACTTCCAGAGGACTTTGTCTTCCTTGGAGATGCCCAGGGCTGTTCCCCTTGCGTGTGGACCTTCAAATACATCAGTTGATGAATCCATTTTGATTGAGAACCAAGAAAGGGCTGATAATGGTGCCAATGATGGAAGATTCGGTGTTAATCAGTTCCACGGGAGACCAAGACATAAAGTAGATCCTGCTCGAGACCTCTCTATTCAAGTTTTAGAGAAGTTTTCTCTTGTCACAAGATTTGCCCGTGAAACAACTTCACAACTTTTTGGAGAAAACCAGAGTAATGGATTTAGTCCCATTGACAGGAGGACCCATATCCAGACTAACCTTGATCATCCTAAGAAGTCTTCCAATGTTGAGGAAAATACCTCTGTTGAAAGTCCTGTTGCCTTGGATTCTCAGGAGGTAACCTCTTTTTCTTTGGTCTTGTTATTATAAATTTTAGCTTACTATCTGCTACAAAACTGGTTTTGTTAGGCCCATAATTAACTTCCAATGAACCGTGAGATGGCATTGTATAGTCAACATGTATGTCTTAAGGGTCCCCTGTTGTGTATAGTTTGGTGGAATGATGGTATACATCTTTATTAACATAGGAATTGTTTATTTTATTTTCCTTTTATTTTTTGGAAACTGGTGCCCTTATGAAGCTTCTGGGTTACAGTTTTATTGGCTACTAGCAAGGTAGTCAAACAAAACGCAAGGTGTTTTAACTCATTGAGGCAATATGCATCAATAAGTGCTTCATTGAAGAGAGACATTAGTATTAGAAAAGGAGAAAACATTCATGGTAAAAATTCTGAGTATTTTAATATTTACAAAACCCAGTCCCAAAGACTAACAAGTAGCTTTTTAAAATTCAGATTATTTTACTATCTGTAGCATCTCAATCAACAAGTTGGCAACATGTGCACAACTTTGGAATTTAAAATCGCATATTATTGTAAGGTGCTAGGATTTGTTCAAGGTCATACTGACAGTATTAAAAATTGTTTGATATGTCAATTTGCTTGTCCATGTGGTAACTTGGTGGCCTCTGTAAATTTGTGTTGATATAGCTGTTATGAATAATCTGATTGTCATGTGAGATAATATCATATTTGGTGTCTATTGTTGTGAATTGATTTAGGATACTGCTCATATTTGCAAAAATTTATAGGGCCTTTATTTCCTCTGTTCCATTTTATACTGTATAATATTAATGACATCATCTTTTGTTTCTCTTCTGGCAGTTCGATCATTTATCATTAGTATGGGGAAAACCAAGGCAACCCCCTTTGGGTTCTGAAGAGGTATGAGCTGTATATATTATAAAAGATATTATTTCTTATATAGGTTTCCAAAATCATCATATTGTATACATGAATTTCTCTTGCAAATGCTCTTTTGTCATGATGGTCATTGATATTGTAAATGTGCAACTTTTGCTTATTGTTGCTTTTGCAAATGATGCAATCTAGGAGGATTTTTATTCTTGGCAATGACTGGACCAAAAGTTAGATGGTCAGTATGATGGTTTTGGTTTAACTGCTTGCAACCCCCCTCCCCCCTCCCACATACGGGGCAAATAATGTTCTTTGATGTTTATTTTATCTTCCATGATACATTGGGTGTATATAAGGTAAATATTGATATAAACATTTTCTTTGTTAATTATCTTAAATAACATGCCTTTCAAAAAAAGTAAAAATCTTAAATAACATATTTGAGGCAAATAGAAATTATGGTAAACCGGCAAATTGCAAATAATCTCCTTGGAGTTTGGGTTAGAATAAAAACATTAAATTCTATAAGATTTATCTTGCAGTAGTTGAGCCAGCTCACAATGTACCCAACCTTCTGTTTTTTAAAGCATTTGCTTCTCACATGATCTATGGGACATTAAAAACTAATATAATTTAACTTTTTCATTCTATAACCCAAAGGAAGTTCTTACAGAATAAGCTTTATGAATGAAAATTGAAAATGGCTGAAACATCTAGGTGGTTATTTATAGTTTCCCCTAATAATTTAATTTTTACTGTGCTATAGTAAAAATAGCAGGCCAGAAGTGAGACAACTTTGTGTTTTAGAAGGGAAAAGAAAGGAACTTAAAAGATTTAAACTGCATTAAGAGGGAGATTCTTATCCCTGTAAATGTGAAGTTCGGAATGGAAAGAAAGGAACTTTGACACATTTTTGTAATGTGCATAGATGGTACGCTTGCATGTACTAGTGTTTTTGACAAGCATGGACGCCAAATTTTTATTATCACAAATTGTTCTGTATGAAAATTCAATCAGTTTTATGTTCATGTTTTGATCTGGTTTATATTTTTGTTTTGAAAACTTAAGTGTGTCATTATAGATAGACTTCTGGTCAATTCCTTTCTATGCACTTTTGGATGATTTTGAAGGGAAAAGGGCAGGTGGGTAAAATTTTCATTTTTGAATTGAGTTATATAAAGTGTTGGAAAGCTGTCGTAACTGCATCACCCTTAGCTTGCCTTAGTTGTGGCCTCTTTGGGGTCTTCCTTAATTGCAGCCTCAAGAGTGGTGGTTTAATCTCAAATCCACTAAAGATATGGCTTATAAAGAGTTTATAAAGCTTGGGCAGTCCTCGTCGTAAAAGCTGGTTTTGCGGAGTTGAGTTAGGCCCTAAGACCAATTTATAAGATAAAGTTTATAAATATGAGCAAGGGATTAGAAGATTTGATGATAATCTATAGTTTTATTCCTTTCATTAATTCATTCTAAATAATTGTTAACCTACAGAATATTTACCTGAAATGAAACATTTATAGTTTCTTCTCTTTCCCTTCGAAACCTCCATCTCAAACATACTGGATTGTTTTTTACTATACTGTGCCCAAAAGGAGCATTCTGAAGCTGAGGTGACAGCTTGTGTGTTAGTTTCGGTGTGGTGCCTTTGATGCAATATTGAAATGCAATATTTTCAAGCTACAATCATTTGACTGATGTATGTTTCTTATAGCTATGCTGATTGCAAAAATTGTAGAGGGATACCATTCATGTTATTACGTGAAAGAGTTTGTCCTGAAAGTTTTCAGATGTTTGCTAATTATTATTGTGGTTATACATCTGCAGTGGATTACCTTCTTGGATTCTGAAGGACGAGTCACAGATTCAGAAGCTTTGAGAAAGAGAGTATTTTATGGTGGACTTGACCACGAATTACGAAATGAGGTTTGTGTATTGCATATGTAATGGTTTTAGGCTAAGCATTTTGATTATAAATTAAAACATGTTCTTCATCTGATAAATTTTATATATAAATGATAGGTATGGGGTTTGCTTTTGGGATATTATCCATATGAATCAACATATGCCGAGAGAGAATTCCTGAAGTCAGTTAAGAAGTCAGAATACGAGAACATAAAGAACCAGTGGCAGGTTTTCATTTGCTCCTACCATTCTTTTCCATTGATGTACTTCTCTTTCTGCTTTCCTACTATTCTCTTGAAAAAAAAAATTAAATCATAAGTTGGTTAGAGCTAATTATATGGAGGTCTGTGTCCCATGTAATACTTTTTATCCCAATTTCATGAGATGATCTGCAATACCTTTAGTTTATAGTTTGCCTAATATGTAAATTAATGCCATTCTTGAGTTTACATTCATAAGCTGTTAAGTAAATTGATGCAAAACTGATGATACAATATGGGTGTAAATGAATTAGACTTCGGCCGAAGATAGTAAAACCATTTGTGACCACATTGCACTTGCATCTGGTGAATTTTTTTTCTCACATGAAGCCAGGTTTCACTCAATGCTCCTTAGTTACTGCTACCCACATTGAACTGGGTTCTGCATGCGACCCTAAAGAAAATATGGAGCTCATAAATGATTAATTGCATACCCTAACCCAGCCAGTTACTAAAATATGTTGATTTGAAGTCTGAACCAGGTTTACTCATTTATTTGTTGTTGCCAAAGTTTGTTTTCTTTTTCAATCAATACCCTTGTAATTATGAATTCTCATAATGGATATTACTATCTCTTTTGACATTGTGTTTCTTCTGTATTTCTATATGCTCTCAGCTAAGCCTTTTTCAAAATATAAATTTGTTATGTATTTTTCTCTGTAGAGTATATCCTCAGCACAGGCTAAAAGATTCACAAAATTCAGGGAAAGGAAAGGGCTTATTGAGAAAGATGTGGTAAGCTGGAAACTAGTGCAACAGATTCCAAATTTAAATGACTATAAATGAAAAGATAAATGATGCTTATGTAGTTTTAATTATCTTGTATTTTTGAAGGTGAGAACTGATAGATCGCTCGCTTTCTATGAAGGCGATGATAATCCAAATGTAAATGTTCTGCGAGATATCCTGTTGACATATTCATTCTACAACTTTGATCTTGGTTATTGCCAGGTGACTATGCAGTGGATCTTAGACTTAATTTTATCTGTTAATATCATATAATCTTGAACACCAAATTTTTAATCTTATCCTGCTGTTATGAGCTCTCGTTTGATTAAACAAAGAATGTTTTATGTATTCACTACAGCAGGGAGTTTTTTTTTTTTTTTTTTTTTATTGGCCAATATTAGTTGTTAAATATTAATTTTTTGTTAGTGGAGGGATTCAAACCCACGACCTCTCCCTCCTTCCTTTCCTTCCCTTCTTTTCCTTTTACCACCCAACCAACCTTATATCTCCGTAGGGAGGAGTTTCTTAATAGTTATTATCTTCTTGAACCAAGTGTATTTTGAAACCAGCTGTATTGTTTTCATATGCTGCCTTCCCCCCTTCCTCCTCTTGTTTGATTAAACAAAGAATATACTATGTATTCCCTAAAACTGGGAGGAGTATCTTAATAGCCATTATCTTCTTGAACCAATTATATTTTGAAACCATGATCATTATGCCTCTTTGTTTTCATATGTCGTATTCTACCCTTCCTCCAATTCAAAACTGGTTATAGTTGAGGAGGTCCTTGAGGATTATTTTCTCATAAGGTTGGGAAATCTTATGTACATGCTGTTTTACAGGGAATGAGTGATCTTCTATCTCCAATATTTTTTGTGATGGATAATGAATCAGAGGCATTTTGGTGTTTTGTTGCTCTAATGGAACGTCTTGGACCAAATTTTAATCGTGATCAAAACGGCATGCACTCTCAACTTTTTGCGCTATCAAAGGTTTTTCTCTTCTTTCTCCCCTTTACAAGCCACTCACGTACACCGCAGTTAATTTTAATTTTTAACTATTAGCTTATCATTTTTTAAATTTTACACTGTGCTTGCCTTTAGTGGCCTTGTATTATTTTAACACTCGTTTACAACTTAGTGGAGAAAGGCTTGGCTGTTGTTGTATATGCATACAAGCTTATTATGAATTCATCTTACAAGGCATCTGCATGTCCAGAGGTGTACTTCAATAATTCAGATGTAGACTTGAGAGATTGAAAAATGAGGTTATTGTTATGATTTTCCATAATTTTTTGGTAGTTTTGAAGAGGTTGTGCTGCTGGCTCTGACCTGCTTTGTTGATGTAACTAGCTTATGATGATTCCTAACTTTTATGAACATAAACAATAATGACAACAACAAAGCCTTTCCCCAGATGAGACCAGCTACATCATCAAACAACTACTTTGCTTATGTTGTGCTCTGTTGTGATTTCTAACAGGGTTTGCCCCCCAGCCTAGATAAAAGAGATTAGTATGAGATTCTAGTGTGGAGTTTATAAGGCCTTGGGCTTTTCAACTGTAATGACTAGCTTCTGTGGTGTGGTTCTCCTAAGATTTTTATTAGTAATCTTTTATTATGTTGGCCATTGTAAGCCCAAAAAACTTCTTTGTTTCATGTCATGATTCATGAAACTAAATGGCAGAATAGTTTTATGCAATCGGATTTTTGCATTAAGCCTTCTTTTGCTGAAGCTTGAATTGACACTTTCATAGTGTGTGTCTTATGGCGTATATACCAATCACCATCCCACCTTTTATATACTACATCTTTGGGTAACTGGTCTCTACACATCTTTATAGGAAATTTGGTACTGGGGTGTATTGATTTTAATGTCCTTTACCATTCCTAACTAATACATTTATTTGTTACAGTTGGTGGAGCTGCTGGATTGTCCATTGCATAACTATTTTAAGCAGCGTGACTGCTTGAATTATTTCTTTTGTTTCCGCTGGATTTTGATTCAATTTAAAAGGTTAGATTTCTTAAATTGCTATATTTATCACAATTCAATAACTTTTGGTACTTAATATACTGCATGTGATGTTGCTGAGTTTGTGCGTTTCAAATTTAGTTATTTTCTACTTACCTTTCAAAAATGGTTTGGCTATACTAGCAACACAGAAGGCAGTTGACTATAATTAATAGAATATTTTTGTTGGATAGAATCCAAAGATCTAATATACCTCTGAAAACTATTTTCAATTGTAACTTGTAATTCATCTCTGTTCGAGTTGCTTTCTATTCGTGGCCAATGTTCTCTTGTTTGCTTTTAAATTGTGTGATTATAATGACCAATAGCTTCATTGTGTTATCAACGATGAACTAAATTTCATAGGTTTATGAAGTCTGGTCTCTTTTTCTCTTGATTGTAGTTTCCTCAGCAATTATAGAGAATGTTATAAAGATTACAAATTGCTGTTTCTTCGGATGGAGATTAGTGATTACATATAAATCCAGTTGATGTTAAGTCTTATTAGTGTTTTGTAACAACAACAAAAAAGTCTTATTAGTGTTTCCTGTTTGCAAATTGAAAGTCTGGCAGGTTTAACCTTGCCTAGAGTTATCTAAAACATTTATCTATAACACATAATTAGACCGCTAAATAATATTGATTGACATTTCAGGGAGTTTGAGTACGAGAAAACAATGCGCTTGTGGGAAGTTTTATGGACACATTATCCGTCTGAGCATTTGCACCTGTATGTATGTGTGGCAATCTTGAAACGATATCGTGGTAAAATAATTGGAGAGCAAATGGACTTCGACACCCTTTTGAAGTTTATTAATGAGCTAAGTGGTCACATCGACCTTGATGCAACCCTCAGAGATGCAGAGGCTCTATGTATATGTGCCGGTGAGAACGGTGCTGCTCGTATACCCCCTGGAACCCCACCATCGTTGCCTGTTGAAGATGGTTCTTTTTACGCCCAACAAGAACAAGATGAAATATTGTAAATAAATTCACATTTATCATAAGTTTTTTGGTGATACTTGAATATATCAACCTAATTGTTTATTTCCTGATTGATTCAGTTTAAATACGTTGTTGGCATATTTAGTGCATTTCTTTAATCATATTTGTTGTACTTTGATTCTAAGCGCATCATTTGTCGATTTATTTATCGCCGCCGCAACTATTTCCTTCCAGTCTTGAATATAAAGTAAAATAAAATAACTAATTCACATTAGTCAAGAAAGTTAACATTTAGTTTATTGATCTTATTTTTAAAAATCTTTGTTAAACTATCATTCAACTTAATATTAAGAATAAAGAACTGTTTAGAAAATTGTTAAAATCACTCATCTACCATTTTATCATGACACTTAACTATGAATTCCGCTTTCAACTAACCACGAGAGAATAACTAATGTCTAATAATGACTATTGCGTATGAATAATCTTATTATACCTTTCAGATGCCAACCTTTTTGGCACATCTTATGCTATGTTATACTTGTACCTTATCATTGATAAAGTTTTGCTTATCAAAAAATAATAATGGGTAACCACATACATTCGCGATCAAAGATGATAAAGTCAATGAAACTCCCACATTGTTTAAATGCACGTGCACAACAGGTTATATCATTGCAAGTTAATGATGCTGGAAAGCTGAAGACATGATACTTAAGTAAAAATTATATTAAGGCTTTTTTAATGATACAAAATATGCATTTTAAAATCGTTTGAAATTTAACTATCAAAATTAAGTTCAGAAAATAAATTATTTTTACTTGATAAAATAGTTAAATTATTAATTTTTCTTGAGGCTAAGTTATTAATTTTATTTTGAAAAAAAATCTTTATACTTACTAAAGTTATATTAACAAGAATAATAATATAACAACTATTGATATGTTTAATATTTTATTAATTTAATATTTTAAAATGTTTTAATTTATGCATTAATAATATCATTTTTATTTTATTTTGTAAAGTATTTTTTTAAAAAAATACGTTGTCTTGAGTCTGTGCATTTTAGACTAAGCTAACCCGAGGCACCTAATAATATACATTTGTGAATAGTGAATCACACATTGTCTGTCATATACCAAGACATTGCATTTCCAATATATCATCACTTTGGTAGAATCTCTATTGACTCAAGTGTTGTAATGTCTTCTGTAGATGTGAATTCATTTTTCACAATGTCTCGACTCCGCCAGAGAAATTCATCTTTGGCGTATCAAGTGAAACTGTCATAGGATTTTTTATTTTTTTTTTCTTTTCTTTGTTCTTTTTTAAACTCACAAAAGGTTTGCAATGTCTTTTTCTTTCTTTTTCGTATTTTCTATCTTGGAGGCCTATGTTTTTATGGATTGTACCCGTAGTGGTCCATGAACCTTGTGGGCTTGTACGACATGTTTTTACGGTTGTCTCCCCCATCAAACAAGGCCCTTTGTCCGACACCAACTAGAAAACTGATACTCATGCCACACAAATTATCATAAATCATATGGGTCTTACATGTTCTTGCTGTACATTTTGTGTTGTTATCCTCACCCTTATGTTGACCCAAAAAATAATGAAGGAAGAAAAAAGAAGAAAATACACATCCTCATTCCTCATCCTTATGAAAAGATTTTTCTGGGCGTGATTGTTGGTCATTTTGCTTATTATTGTTGAGGTCATGCATTTATTCTCTTCGTCTTACAAAGTTATTGTGTAAAAAATTATTATATTATATTTTCATTGAGTAAAATAAAAATATCAATAAAATGAAATATTAATTTGGTTTTATTAATATATTTTTATAGCTATAAAAGATCTACAGTTTATAGTTACGTAGATGCGTTATAATCTTACATAATTAAATTTAATGAATTAAAAATATATATTTAATATTGACCAATTAAATTAGGAACCAGTAAAGTATCTGGATTAGATGACTCAAGAAATTAGTGCGGCAAAAATCAATATAAGAACCGGCTAAAATTTCCATATTGTATTTAATTCTTACTGATTAAAAAAAGTAAACTAGTCTAAACTGTTTTTTCTTACAATATTTTTTAAAAATGCTTTCAATTAAATAACATTGTACACACATGAAACACCTATGATAAAACAAATCGTAAAATCTACTATACAACTTTTTATATTAATTTGTATGTACTTATTTTTATATTAATTTATTATTGAATATATTATATAATATTAAAATGTAACTTTTTTGAATAATTACAAGTGAAAAACATTGACAAGGACGATGAGTGAAATTTTAAAAGAGAAACCGAATCTTCTGCGACTTAAAAATTTATGGATACCAAATTTGCAAAGGACAAACCCTTCGATGTACATGATTTTACCCGTGTTAGAGGTCACGATCCGATACACTAATAATAATTTTATGTAAACATTTACATGTCAATCAACGTGCATGAGTAAAACCAGTTAATATGTATATATGCCTCATTATTTACCACGACGTTACAAATTAACATACAAGGATGATGTTCACTTCACTCTTTCACTCCGATAATGTGCGATGCGTAGCCAAGCCAAGAAGATAACGACGTTTAAGGTCCAATTTACGTCATTTCCTCACGTGTGTGCAAGTGACCGTGACTGATAAACAACACATTAATTAAGGACCTGTTGTATGGATTTTATTATTTGATTTTAGAGAAATACAAATGAAACTAAGAAGAATTTGTTTTTTCTTATTATAAACAAGTGAGGAGAAGATTCAGATTAGAAAAATCACATTTACTTAAAATTAATTTTTCCAAATCACATTAATTTAAAATCAATTATTTTCTTAAGAAAATAATTTTTTTTCTAAATCACATATTTTCTAATTCAAAATGAATAAAATTATTATAAATATCAAAACTTTCTATTTTTGAGTATTTAACACAATTATATATTTATTATTGAATGAGTTTGCTTAAACTTAAAAAATAATTTTAAAATAAATACTTTTTATATAAATACTTTTTTAAAAAACAAATAAAGATTTACTTTTTAAAATAAATAAAAAATTGTTTTTAAATATAAATAATTTAGATAAACACACTTTAAAAAATATTTATTTTATTAAAAAATATTTATTAATTAAAATAAATTTAAACAAACTAATTTAATATTTATGAATCAAATTCTAGAGTTTTGATTTGATTAAATGAATTTCACATCAATAAATCTGTATTCTGATCTGTGCCTTCAGTGTATCTTTGTTAATCTTTATCAGTGTCTGTATGTGGTGAGTGGTGTATGTGTACAGGCAAGTCATGTCCAGCTCACTTTGTACGTTCTGCTTTGTACCTTCTGTATTGAGAGGAAGCTCAGAAATTTCAATCAGTGCCGCCCAACACCCAAGCCAATCCATTAATTATTATTCCGTGCTGTCAGCATAATACACAAAAAAAGAAATGAAAACTACCACACTGGACCAAATTATAAATAAGTGCTCTAGTTTTGCCTGATGTGGCTGTTTCACACTGAAAGTTCCTGCTACGTTCTGTTTGGCCTGTTTAGTAGCAACCACTAAACAGTAAATACTAAATGCAAGAACAGCACGCGCCCACAAAAGAAAACAATGGTATCAATGCATGTCCAACACTTCACTTCACCCCCATGACATGAATATGAAGCTGCCACAATTAAGACAAATAAACCCAATGGAGTGAGGAGACACACTTTGAACCACTCCATACCCTATGCACCCTAGGGGAGCCCTCACCCTACCCTCATAGGTCAACACATAATATTATGAACCCTTCTCTTCTCTCTGCAATTCCTCACCACCCAACTCTGTCCAATCCAAAGGACAAACAAGTATATTCATACATTTATGTAGCTTTTGGGTTTGGATTTGATCATTTGAACTTTGACGGTTTCATTTTAAAGTGGTCCTCCTTCCGACTTGTTGTTGGGTTGGACCATTGAAATACGTGGGCTTTTAGGTCTTGAACTGCATGCTATTTTGTTTGTTTGACAAGGAATTGAAAGAGAGACCTTGTTAGATTCTACTATCATTTTAAAAAAATAGCAAAATATGGAGAGACATAACTCATGAGGAACCTCTAATATTACCGAATAGGGTGTCAATAACACATTGAAACTACTAATAGAAGCCTACTTAGAAAATTATTACACATATTTGAATTTGAAGTAATTTTAGTTCTTCATAGGTCTTTACCCGGATTTAGTGACAAGTAGGCAAGGGACCTAATACGCAGATGGACGAGCGTGGCGAGCAAACAACGTCCAAGGGGTAAGGATGCAATTGAGAAGCTGAAACATAGGAACATTAATGGGTAAACTGAGGGAGTTAGCAGATGTTTTTGCTAGGAGAAAAGTGAATATTGTTTGCTTACAAAAAACTAAGTGTGTTGGATAAAAGATCAAGTAAATGGATAACACCGGTTTCAAGTTGTGGTATACAGGTAAAACCAAGAATCAAAATGAGGTTGATATTATGATCGATAAAGTTTCGGAGATAACATCGTAGACGTCAAAAGAAAAAGTGACAGGATTATAATGATTAAACTAGTAGTTGGTTATTTTAAATATCCTTAGTCTGTATGCACCCCAAGTGGACTGCAATCAAATGAAAAGAACCAATTTTGGGAAGACTTGAAAGAGGTTTTGAGAGGAATACCACGAGAGGAAAAAATTTTCCTAAAAGGAGATTTAAATGGTCATGTGGGTAAAAGCAGTGGAGGTTTTGATACAATTTATGGAGGTTTTAGCTATAGGACGAGAAATGAGACTTCAGAAGACATCTTGAACGTTGCACTAGCATATGATCTGATGCTGGCGAACACTTTTTACCGAAAAATAGAGTCTCATCTTATCACTTATCATAGTGGCCAAAATGATAGTCAAATTGATTTCTTTATGACTAAAAGAGAAGATAGAAATTTTTGTACCGACTACAAGGTCTATCCTGGAGAATGTGTTGTTACGCAACATAAGCTAGTAATGTTAAATGTTTGGTTCAACAAAGTAGTTAATATGAGGAAGAGAACTCAAAATCCAAGGATAAGATGGTGGAAACTAAAGGAGGAAAAACAAATAGAGTTCAAGGAAAACATGTTGTGTGAAGGACCATGAGAGTCTATTGGAGAAACAAATGAAATATGAAATAAGATGGTTATGTTTATCCAAAATGTGGGAAGGAGGGTGCTGGGAGAAAGCAAAAGAAACAGAGTTCTTACAAAAAAAATATGGTGGTGGAATGGATAAGTGCAGGAGACGATTAAACAGAATAATAAATACTTTAGATCTTTGTATAAAAGTCTCAATGATGAAAACTTGCAAAAGTTTAGAGTAGCGAGAAAAAATGCAAAAAAAAAAAAAACAAGTGCGGGAAGCTAGAGACAAGGTTTTTAAAGATTTGTATAAAAATCTTGGGAACAAGGATGGTGAAAAATGTACATACAAACTTGTAAAAATGGGGGATGAGAAGAGTAAAGACCTAACCCAAGTTAGATGCATCAAGGATAAAAATCAAAAACTTTTGGTAAGAGATGAAGATATAAGTGAAAGATGACTAAACTACTTTAGCAACCTTTTTAATGGGAATGATGGTAAAAGTGAGGTGGACTTGGAAGACGCTTATGATGATTTGAATAGAAAATTTATGCATAAAATTAATCCACATGAAGTTAAGGAAGCTTTGAAGAGGATGAAGAATAATAAAGCTTTGGAACCCAATGACGTCCCTTTTGAAGTGTGGAGAGGCCTGGGAGATGTGAACAATAAAATGATTGACCAATCTTTTCAATAAGATTCTTCAATCAAATAAGATGTCTGATGTTTGGAGGAAAAATATGTTTGTGTCTATTTACCAAAACAAGGGAGATATCCAGAATTGTTCTAACTATGGAGGCATTAAGCTCATGAGCCATTCTATAGAAGCATTAAGCTCATGAGACAAGGTTTCTGAAATCAATTTGGATTTATGCAAGTAAGATGTACCATGGAAGCTATTTTCTTGATGCGACAATTAATGGAAAGATATTGATAAAAGAAGAGAGACTTACATATGGTGTTCATAGATCTTGAGAAAACATACAATAATGTTCCAAGAAAAGTTTTATGGTGGACTCTTGAGAAGAAAAAAATATCATTAAAGTATGTTAATGCAATCAAGGATATGTATGATGAGATTATCACATGTGTGAAAACTTGTAATGGAACATCAAGGGATACTCCTATCAGAGTAGGTGTACACCAAAGTTCGATTCGTAGTCTCTTTGCCTTAGTGATGGATAGACTATCAAAAGATATTCAAGAGGAAGTGTAATGGTGTATGTTGTTTGCATATGATATTTTGCATATTGATGAGACAAAAGATAGTGTTAATAGGAAACTTAAATTGTGGATAAACACTTTGGAGTCTAAAGCATTCACGATAAGTCAGAGTAAGACTAGGTATATAAAGTGTGAGTTTTCGTTGGTAAGAGATGGTGATCAAGACCCTGTGCATCTACTTGGTTAAGAGGTACCTAAAAAAGATACTTTTAGATACTTGAGATCAATTTTTAAAAAAGGTGAAGAGATTGATGAGAATGTAAATCATAGAATCAAAGCAGGGTGGATGAAATGGCGGAGTGCATATTGGTTTTTATGTGACCTGCAATGTTTTATGAAGTTGAATGTTGGCCAGCGCATAGGCAACATGAGCATAAAATAGGGGTAGCATAAATGATGATGTTAAGGTGGATGTGTGGTTATACGAAGATAGATAAAGTAAGAAATGAAGATATTCAACAGAAGATGACAGTAGTACCGGTAAGTAAAAAGATGAGGGAGCATAGATTGAGGTGGTTTGGACACTTAATGAGACGGATCCTGGATGTTCCTCTATGTTCCAAACGGTCCCTTTCGGGTTTTTTCCTCATTCTTTCACCCTTCTTTTCTTTTTATCTTATTTTCTTTTCTTTTGTCTTATTTTTCCTTTTTATTTCCCTTTTGTTTTTTTTTTCAACTTCCTTGTATCTATCATTGGGTTCATCTATCATCGACCCCAATTAGCTTGGGTTAAAGGTGTTGTTGATATTGATGTTGAAGTTCTTAGAGTATGTTTGGATTACCATTACATCTAATTGATCCAATGATAAACTCAGCTCATCACTCATGTAGCTTTTTCGTTTGTATGTTGAAAAGTACAAATTTTTCGTTCAAGACTCTTCAAACATATACCCATACACATTTAAAAATTAGAAAATCTCTCTACAAAAAGATACTAACTAAGAGTCTGTTTGGATGTAAGTTTTTCTAGAAATACTTATAGAAGAAGAAAGTAAGAAAAAAATGAAATAAGTTTTTTCACAAGGTAAAATGAGTTTTTTATTAACTTATTTATAGATGTCATAACATCTTTTAAAAAAATTATATTAGTGAACTTCTAAAAACTAGTTAATTGAAAATTTATTTTTATTTATGAAAAAATTTATCTCATTTTTTTTATTTTTTATTTTAAAAATGCTTAAAAAAACCTTACCCAGACAAATTCTAAATATTATAAGGATGATAAGATCAAAGATTTAAACTTGCACTAAAAAAGTGAAAATTCCTACATTCTTAACCACTTATATCAAATCGCATTGATATAGTATTATTGGCGCATAATAGAGGGAAACCATGGGGGTGCACCGGCCCAGATGCCTCGTGTGCATGTTGGGGCATCACGTGAAAAACCCCTTTACACGCTTCTAGCAATCGCTGACAGCAACTGTGCAGTGTGATTTTGTGAGTCTAGGGCAGGGGGCAATGCTTCTAAGGTTGAATATTGTTGGGACTTTACCTTCGTGCGTGGCTCAAACACAGACCATAAAACAACAATATTCAATCTCTCCGATTTATCGCATGATTTAGCATCTGAATATATTAAGGGTGAAACTTTATACACCAGCAATAAAACTTATACACCCAGATTTTTTTAAAAATGCCAAATCTACCCTTCGTTGGTTATAACAAAAGCTGAGGACCTTTTTTGCTGCCATTAACAGTTGAAGCTTCCGTTGAGTGC